>VDFB02026320.1:51078167-51315641 GCA_007258455.2 Sequoia sempervirens | reverse complement strand
TCTCTCCCACTCCCTCCATATCTCTCAAGTCATAATTTAAAAATAATATAATTTATATTTATATTAATATTAAAAATTAATTTTTAATAGAGTGGGTTTGACCGAACATCTTTAGAATGTTCGACCCACCCCATTCAAATCTATTTTATTGTATGTTAAATGTGTTCGGTCGAATCCACATTCGACCAAACATTATTTTTTTGTTCGACTGAACAATTGTTTGACTAAACCCACTTATTTTCACCCACATCCTCTCAGGCACCAAAATTGCTCAGAATTTTGCACTTTGAAGCTCAATTTGAGAATGAAAATGGATGAGATCTCAAAAACCCAACTGATATAAGGTTTCCCTCAAAATGAGCTATCCAACGAATATAATTTTAATATGTTTTGATTATATTATCTATTTGTTTTTTAAGTTTTATTAAATATAGGTTTTTCACAGAAAACAAAACTCTCTATTTTGCACATGTGGAAAAATAGAAGATTATCAAAAAGATTTTTAAAAAATATGATTTCACCAGATATTGGAGTCTTTGATCTAACAAAAAAATAAAATAATAATTTCGATACATACAGTAAAATTTATACGTTATACGGTCGCGTTATGTCTAAATTGTAATTAATTTGACTTTGAAACTTGATTAAAGAAAAAATATTCAATAAAAAACTATCTAACCAAGTGGAAGCACTATATATTGGAGTTAAAAATAGAAATTCGAAAGAATTGGAATTTTATCTTTCAAGGAAAAAAAGTTATGCGTTATATGGTGTGCGTCACTTTTTAAAAATGTTGTTTTTTGAATTTTTTTTTTGTGGGAGATGGAAAGAAGTGCAATCTGATTCCAAAATTTTTGAATTTTTTTTAGAATCTACAGAAAAAATGTGACAAGACTCTAGTTTTCATCATCTTTAAATTCCTCATGGTTTAACCGCTATAGGTGCTCGAATGTGAAGATTTAGTTAAAAAAAAAAATCAGTGTCCAGTTTGGCCAAAAATTGTAAACCAGTATTGTGGGATCACCCTATGCTTTATGGGAATCCCATACACATATTTTTACTCCCTAGGAACTATTTAATATTCTATTGTATATGTTTTTGATGCACTTGTGACTTTGGAGCTTGAGACCTATTCTCTTCATGTCTCATTCTAGGGGATTATTTCAATGATAATATGTATCATCAGAATCACCTTCAAGAACTCAAAATTATTGATGAGCATCATGTAAATTCTTTGGAACAACTTTTGGATTACCAAGAAAAACTTTAAAGAACTTATGAATAGTATGTTCTTCATAATTCTTCTCAAGTTGGTGATTTTTCTCTTTAAAATTAACAAAATGCTAACATAGGTCATGTAGTAGGAAAGAAAAAACCAGTCTTAGTTGATTGGGACTCTATATTATTTTTTTAATTTAGGTTTTTAAGGATTATGGACTCTCTAAATTAGATGGAAAACCTCTGAAAGAACCTACTAATGTTATTCATCTTTATTTATTTTAAGCATAATTATTTCTATTAGATTTTTCTTTTGGGTTATGCTTTTTTTAATTTCTCGATAAAAAACATCCCTTCTTCCATTGTACATAACACATGCATGTCATGTGACTTATACCTTCTCATAATGACATGTTAAATACAATTTCCCAATGCACAACTATATGTGCTACAATTTCTAATGTATCTTACATCTTCCAACATGTGATATTTTCTTTTCCATATGCCATGTATGTGTTGCAAGATGGTGTGTCCCTTGGTCTTCCTTGCAGCACGATGCTTGGGTTTGTGACATGGTCTAACCACCTCCTATGGATCTTAACTGACACAACTTGTATTGGGAATTGACAAGTCAATCTTTTGGTGCAACGACAAGGACTACAATTGGTATCAGAGTTGGTCACAGGTTCAAACCCCTCGCTTGTGCTGGGGGGGATTGCAAGATGGTGTGTCCCTTGGTCTTCCTTGTAGCATGGTGCTTGCGTTTGTGACATGGTCTAACCACCTCCTGTGGATCTTAACTAACACTTGTATTGGGCATTGACATGTCAATCTTTTGGCGCAACAACAAGGCCAATAGTATGTCTTGTGGGTATTTTCCAAAATTATGCATACATAATTTTAGGTGTCTTGATTTATTTCTTCTATACTTTTAGGAAATTCCTTTTGAACCTAAAGACAAATTTCTTTGGTTAATTCCTACCTCTTTATTAAGATAAATCAATTTTCTATCATCTATAATTGATTATGTTATGCTCAATTAATTATATTCCTTTATTATTTATTTGTGTTTTTTACTTGTAATCAACAATTTTATTTCAAAATATGCATTCACATAATATCATAATATATTCATCATTCTCAATAAATTAAAAAAATCTATTTAACAAATAAGATACATCTAAATTAGCATCATCCAATAAGTTAGTTGTCATAACACTATGTTATTCTCACCAAAATATGTGCACGTATCTCAAAAATGTATTAAGTATATCCCTCATAAAAATGTGTATCCACCACTATAACAAAATTTGGTGTATATACATTATATTTGTCCATTGTTCCTTGATCCCTCAATTGGTTCTCACTAATCTAGTAGGAGTGGGGGTATTTCTCATGAATATGGTGGGTAATATCACATTCATGCTACTAAATATGAGCATGCTTGTGATCCACCCAAATATTTTACCAATTATAGTGTTACCTTGAGCTTAACAAATTGATACATTATATTGTATCCTACTTTCTCCACATCTCTTAAACTTTATACCTTGAGGTATGAGTTCTTATACTTGGGGATGCACCAAATTTTTTGGTGCTACTTCTTGATCCATCAAAACCTCTATCTTGAGCCCATCCACATTCATTTGGAGTCTCTATCATTTCATTCTCTTTGTATCTACCTTTATCTAGAGCCTGTCTTCTCTTGCCACTATTTGGTATCACCCTATTATGAGTGATATAGCCTCAACAATACCTAAGATTACTATCTCCTTCTACTCCTCATGTATATCTCTCAATTGGGTCGTTGGATTGAAGATCTCACCTTGTCACCCTTATCTATAGTGGTTACTAATTATTGTAAATATCACATTCTAGCTAGACCTAGGGTACTATTTGTACTAGTACCCATCTAATATAGTTTAGCCACTCTCAAAATTTAGCTATAGAAATAAACCAATCATAATCAACCATTTTGATATATATATTTCTAATCTTCCACTAAATAAATACATGTGTATCAAAATACAAAGGCTCATATTTGGGTCCCCAACCTATCAATGAAGGTATATGAGTGTTGTCATTATGGGGGTTGGTTTTTCCTACTTGGATTTTCCCTTTTTTACTCTACTATAACCCTAATATGTTCACCTCTCTTTTTTCTCTTGTAGTTGTGGTTGTGTCCCTAATTTAAGCCCCCTATCTATCTCTAGCTTCCTTAGCCAACTTATCTCACTATCTCCTCCTATTTCCTTCTAGATTATTTTTTATCTCCTCATCTCCATATCTAACCCCTCCATCATCTATCATTAGTTGTGGCATTACACCTCCTATAGTGATATCTACTAGGTATATAGGTGCTAGTACTACTAGGGCCTACCAATTCAAGAAATCTTAGTTCACCACCACATCATCCACGTCTTCTACTATGGATAGATCACAATCATTCTCCTCATCACTAGATAGTGACAAACCTCCAATATAGCCTTGGGCACCTCTCTTTCCTTCATGGTGCTTCAATGTTCTTTGATATATTATATGAATAGTGGGGGAACATTGTGAACTTTCCTATAACATACTTATAGTACAACTCCATAATGGTATAGTTTAGGTGACCCCTCAATCACCTCAATATTCACATTTGGGTTGGTCACTATTGATTTAAGAAAAAAGTGGTGAATTTTGACCCCTATTTGGTCTCCCCTTTTCTATGCACATACCCTTAGAGTAGTATCCTCATAGGTTAAATTGTAAGGTCCCAAAGTGAACAAGTTGTAAGGAGTGTGGGATTTGTTACATAAAGAATCTATAGAGATCCCAAAAAAGGAAAATTGGATAAGCCTAAGAATAATACATAAGATAAATGATAGCCAATAAATGAAAAAAAATAGAATTATATTTAAGAAATGAATTCATATTTCATGTCAAGTGTCTTCTCTTTTATGTTTATGTTGCAATACAATGCCTCTATACTTAGGATATCCATGTGTATGATGAGAATTATATATAGTACATAGACCAAAATATATTTATCACTATAGATCATTGACAATTCCATACTACTCTTATTTGTACTAGGTCTAGATAAATAGCTAATGAAAGCATGGAAAAAATAAAAAAGTGAAGTATAGAGAAAAGAATATGAATCAAATGGATTTTAATTTCTACCTCTTAAGTATAATATAAACACACCCATCAATAAAATATGTCATCTATTCAAATATAGTTAGCAAAAAATAAAAAAGAAGCATCACTAAACACACCATAACCATCATGAAATTCTTCAAGAAAATGGATAATACCATTATGTAAAGGAAATGAGGCATCAGCACATCCAATATGATCCACTAATATCAACATCAATGCATAAATAATTATGTGAAACATGGAAAATAATGAAAGGATAATCATAAGGTTGATAGTAATGAATAAAATAAGGAATCATATAGAAATGATAGATTTAGGTTATCATGGCATAGTAAGAATATGCCAAATACATGCTAATGTCATGGATAGGTGGGACACACAACAGATCATTTCTATAAGAATGATCATTTAATTTATGAGGTAAGAGGTCATAATAGAAAGAGCGGACAAAAGAACTAAGGATCTCTAATAGCATAGGATTTTCATTCATAATCTATGTGAAGGAGGAGAAAGGTAAGAGATGGTAAAATAAAACCTTCATGGAGATTGCATCCATATTTAAAGCATAGAGATGCATGAATGAATCAAGGGCATAGTTATCATGGAAAATAAATGAAAGGAACATATCAAACTTTGAAATGAATGCATGCAAATCAACCAAAGAAGAAACACCTAATTGATGAAGAGAGTAGGATTTGCGCACCTAATTCTTCTTTAATTTTATTAAAATACTCATAAGAATTATTATTTTTATACTACTTAATAATGATAAAATTGATCTCATCTAAAATCAACACATAATTTTAACCATTATTACTTTTATTATACAATAATAATTCTAAAAAAAATAAACCACAAAATATTACAAACATCACTCATTAATATCTCTTAAACTTCTCTATATTACCTTTGCCTTGTAATGCATATTCTTAAATATTTTAAAAAATAAATATAGCCTCTTTCATATTTTATTAAGAAATTAATTGAATTCAAATTATATTGCTTCAACCTATAGGACTTAGAGATGTAAGTAAAATCAAACGTACAATTTGGTGCATGATAATACATCTTCTAGGAACATAAAAGCTAGCTTAATGCTAATCATTAAATATTTCCAACTTTACTAGATTTAATAATTAATCAAGTAATTTTCAATCCACATCCAGTTATAAATGTCTTCCAAATATAAATCCCTACAAAATTCATTAGAAAACCTAGGGGTTACATAACTGAGGTGATCTAAAAACTTCTGCCATATCTCAGTTGCAGCATGCATAAAAAGAAGTCAGACATTGAAAACATATAGTTCATAGGAGATGTTCAGAGGTAAATATAAACAGACTAAATATTTAATCTACTATTAAGCTACACTACTTCAGGGCACAATCTTTATTTTATCACTGTTCTTGAACGACTTGCAAATGCATTGAGGTTGCCTCCATAGATTGGCCTAGGATCTGGGGAAAAGTTTTACAGAAAAACCATTAAGTGGGAGAGGAGGGAATGGATCTGATGATATCTTTTCATTTGGATCAGTTGGTGTATAGCTCGAAAAAGTCTTAACAAAGTGATGTACGAACAGTAACACCTCTATCTTTGAAAATTCCCATCCTGGGCAAACTCGCAGGCCTGCTGCAAAGGGTAAGAATGTGTAGGGAGCAACATGCCTGCCCTCCTCATCGAATCGTGAAGGCATGAATTTCTCTGGCTCACTGAAGTACTCTTCTTTCAAATTCGTGCTATAACTTGTCCATAAGAGCTGTTCAAGCCATACATGAATGCAATAACCATTATAATGGGTTCAGAATGAAGAGAGTTATTGAAGTTCTAACCATTAAAACATAATTCTTTTGTAAAATTGATGAATATTCATTAGAAATCTAGAGCTTACCTTCCATCCTTTTGGAATTATATAACCCTCGTAATGAATATCAGTGGTGGCCATGCGAAATCCTCCAAAACCTGGAGCAAACATGCGTAATGTTTCTTGAACAGCTTGCCATGTATATTTCATTTCCTTAAGGTCTTTCCAGCTGATTTCTTCTCCATCCTTTTTATTTGAAAGAATTCTCATTTGTTCTGATACAGACATATGACGTAAAATATATGTGTTATTAAAATTCTACATTGTAGTCAGTATCTCTGCATTATAATAGGAAAAATAAATTGGGTTATGGAGAGACTATTCAATGACAACGGTCAGATTGCCTGCTAAATAAATTCCTACAATCGAACGAAGCAGAAGCCTACCCCTTCCCTACAGACAAGCCCACTAGTCTATCAAACAAAGAACCGGGATTCTCTCGAGCAAACAAAACGGAAGAGATACAGAAAGAAGCACAGAAACTAAATATCTCCGCACCCATAACTGATCCCACCGTTTCACCTCTTGATCCTTCTCCATTTATTGGACGCTCTACCATTAGTAATTTTTTAATACCATAGATGTCTATAATCACCTTCATTGAAACTTTCTCAGCCTTTTCGTTCCCTTTTTGTATCAGACTAGGTTTAGATTGATCCTTCTTTTTCCATAATGTTTTACACATTTTGACTAGGTTATATTTTTACAGTTATTTTGTATCTAACTTTCTAATTTTTAATCTTAAAGATATCTTAAATATATTTATTTAAGAGGTAGATGAAGTTGAAGGAAATTTGTTATAGGAAAATTGTGTATATATATATATATGTATGTTATTTGTATATATGTATATATAGATAAAAGTAAATTTATTATTTATATGTAATTTTGAAATAAATAACTTAAATAACTCTTAACTATACATATCTATTTATACATTACTTATATATATAAAAGAGTATATATATAAGAATAATATTACTTTACATATAAATAGGTTATATATATAGTTAGTGGGGTTTGAGATTTCTATCTTATTCTTACTTTTATATATGTGTATGTGTATGTGTATGTGTATGTGTATATATATGTATATATGAATGTATGTATGTATGTATGTATGTATATACATATGTATATTTGTATGTATATATGTATATGTGTATATATATATGTATGTATATTTATGTGTATGTATATGTATATATATGTGTGTGTATGCATATATGTATACATATGTATATGTATGTATATATGTATGTGTGTGTATGTATGTATATATAGACATACATGTGTGTGTATAGTAAGAAATATAATAAAAATATGAAATACATAATTTTAATTTAAAAATGAATGGTTGGTGATTTAGGAGAAAGGTACATGATGAATTTTTTTTGTAGTTTATGGCAGGTTATTATCAATTTCGAAGGAAAGGACATGCAATCACTAAAGAGATGCTAATTATCACTAGATTTTCTAAGGAAAATTTGCCATGCACAATATCATTTCTACTTGGTTGGTTGAAGGAGAATTAGAATTTTGATAACACTCTCAATTTCCTCTCCAAAGGATTTTTGTGGCCACCTTTTAACAATAAAGAATATAGAGACTCTATTCTTAAGTTTGGGTCATGGTGGACAAGGAAGATAAATATATTTTTGTAGCAATGGAAACCTAATTTCAATTTGATTGCTTGATATCCTAGGAATGCTCCATGTTAGGTAAGGCTAGATATAATCTTGCATTGGTATATTGGACTAAACAAGGGATTTCAAAAATTGGAGACAACTTGGGAAACTTGTTGTCAGTTGCCCAAGATTCTTTAGAAGCAAATTCTAAAATCTATGCCAAGATCCAACTTCTTCCCATTTATGAGATTCCTAGGGAGATCACCATTTATGAAAAATCTGTGGAGATTGGATCTATTCAGTTAAAATAAGTAAGAAATATATATTTGAGATAGTTGGAATTTTTAATGAATATTTTAAAGAAGGTTTGCTTTGGGAGGGAGTTACAAGATTAGAATTTTAGCAATATATCAACTCCAAAATTTTATATCTCAAGTCAATGTGATCATTTAACCCTATTCTTATTCAAGAGGGATTTGGAAAGGTGATCATTTAACCCTATTCTTATTCATTTTGATGGTTGAATCTTTGGGTAAACCAATAATAAAGAATGAATTCACTGCTGAATGGCCTAAAGTGTCTATTGCATGAAACATGGAAACCATCATGCATCATTAGTTTGTTCATGAAACTATTCTATATGGGGAGGCAAGCATAGAGATGGAAAGAACTATCAAAAACACTTTGGATAGGTACGTTAAAGCTTATATTCAATTGATTAATTGTGAGAAATTAAAAAAATCACATCAGTTAAGTTATACAAAGGTGGATTGCAACCTATCTTGGATTCAACATAGGATCAATTTAGAGAAAATATTTTGGGTTCCTTTGTTCAAAAGTGTGGTGGGAATTAAACTTTGGGAAGACATGATTGAAGTGTGCAAAGCTAAATTAGACAACTGGCTTACTTTGGTAGGGGAAATTTAAATAATCAAGGTAGTGCTAGTTACAATTCCCATGAATATGATGACATGTAAATTCAACTTACTAAGAAATCCTCTTCAAGCCTAGATGATATTATTTAAAATTCCTTTGGGTAGGCTTGAATGATTTTTAAAAATAATCCTCTTA
The DNA here is from genome assembly GCA_007258455.2 of Sequoia sempervirens. Classification (NCBI taxonomy): domain Eukaryota; kingdom Viridiplantae; phylum Streptophyta; class Pinopsida; order Cupressales; family Cupressaceae; genus Sequoia; species Sequoia sempervirens. Next base: position 51,306,713 of record VDFB02026320.1, on the reverse strand, counting down.
TTAATTGGGAGATGGTAAGGACAAGAGAATTTTAATGAGGGCACTAGAATTAGATCACTAGCTAAACATAATCAAATATAGGGAGTCAAACTAGTCTAGAACATGTTCAACAATCTTGATAAAAAGTGGAGTAAAAATCTATAGACATGAAGTACTTAGATTAAATGGATCTAATTAGAGTCCTTTCCATTGAAAATTACTTGTGTGAATCACAAATTTGGAACTTTATGATGATGTAAAAGTCCATAATAATTGAGCATTTATCATGGTCAATTAAAAGTGGGAAAAGTGCAATCTTTTGGGTTAATTCATGGAATATATTTCTTCCCTTGGAGGAATTCCTAAAACTCTCTAGAAGTAGATAGATAATGGAAGATGTGTGGGGTAATAAGGGGAAAAAATACCTAATAGATAATATGTATTCTTTTGGTTTGGAATGGGAGTGGAAATATTATAGAAATGTATAGAAATGTATAGAAATGTACCTTTCTTGAGGATGCAAAAGCCAAAATCTCAAAATTCTTTAGAAATAAAAGAATCTACATGACATAAAAGAAAGAGAAAATTATTTGGAGTGAGTAAAAGTCAAGTTTCTATTTAGTAAAATTATGATATTTACTCCAATGTGAACTTCCCTACAGTTGATGAACATCAAAGCTATGTTGGGGATCAAATTTTCTCCCAAAATTTGGATCCTTTACATGGATGGTGTTGTACAAATTCATCTTGACCATAGATAGGATACAAATTATTGGCATAAGAGGTCCATCACATTACATGGGATTTTATTATGTCATGAAGAGAATGCAAATCATCTATTGCTAAATTTCCCATATGTAAGAGATTATTGGCACTAATTAATCGATAAACTTCATTGGGCTAGGGTGTTATAAATATATATTAAGGAGAATCCCCTCAATTGGATGAGCATATATGGCAAAGAATTTTGTGGATTTTTATGGATTTCCATCCCATCCATTATCATTAGAAACAATGGAAAGAATGAAATTGTAGGAAATTCAATAAAAAATAAATAAGTATAGAATAAGTTATAAAGAAGATTGAGGTTAGTATTTAAGTGAATTCTTGAATGCTAAAGCTAGAGAATTAAAGCAACAATCAAAACCTTTCATTATTTGGGATGAAAAAATATCAAGACATAGACCTTGCTAAAAATACTTTCTAGTCATTTCTCAAATAATAATATTAGAATATAAATAAAAAAGAAGGAATTCCAAATGGATGGCCCCTCCAAGTGCTATAATAAAGCTTAATCTTGATAGGATCTCATGCGTGGTCCATGTACTATTAGAAATTAAACATAAATCCTCATTTATGAAATGTCAAAGAATCTTCATCCTACTAAAAAAAAATTGAGGGTGGGATGGATACCCTTTTCTATTGACTAAAAGTATACTTGAATAAAAATATCAAGGTAGTTGGGGTTCACCCCACAGCGTGACGATATAGTCACGGGCCCTGTTGATAGGGCGTCGCAGATTCTAACTCTCTCCCCATCGCACGAAGGAGGCTCTGCAGGTGGCTGAAGGAGGAAGAAGGATGCTGGTCAAATCAACGGTGGTGTTCAAACCACACGAATGCTGTGGCAGAAGCAAGGTGCTGGCGATGGTGGTGTTCAGGCTATTCAGACCCCACGACAGGTGCAGAGGAGTTGGTGCCAGGGTGGTAACGACGCTGGAAGGAGGAAGGAGCAGAGAGATAAAGGAGCGATGGAGTAGCGACAGAAAAGAGGAGGAGAAACGGAAGTGGAGTAGAGGAGAAGAAGGCGTGAAGAAGGAGAGAGGAGTAAGAGGGGAGGAGGGGAGAAGGAGATGAAGGGATGGAAGAGAAGAAGAGACGGGAAGGAAGAAGACGAAGGAAGAAGGGGACAAAGGGAGAAAGGGAAGAAGAGGATGATATCAGCAGGAGCAAATCAAGGAGGTGTTAATACCTCAGCATGTATTTGGGGATGGAGGTCTCTATTGTGTCCCTATTGGTTCGCAGCTCCAGTCAAAAGCGATCACCGAAAATATATATATCAAGATGGTTGTCAATGAAATAGATTCATTGATCTATTGTAACACGCAATAAAAAAATAGAAATTATATAAGATGGAACTTCAACAAGTGGATGACCCCTATTTCCCTCCTTTCATATGGTCCCTAAGATTACTTAGGCATGTGTTTAGGGAGGCCAATAGGTTGTAGATTTTCTCACTAATTCAGTGATCGAGAAAGTAGTAGAGGCAATAATTTTAGATAGGTGTGGGGTTTTGGATGGTCTCCAAGAGATAATTGGTTTGGATAGGACAATATTTAATGTTTGGGAATGAAATAATTTGGCTCACTTATAATTGAATTTTTTACATATCTCAAATATGAAAGGATCAAATTTAATCTACTTTTCCCTAGCTATATCTTCATAACATTTAGTTTTTTTAGTTATTAATGGATAGGAAAGTTGTTTTATTTTAACTAAGAAATTGTGAGAAAAATCTCTATTGACAAATAATAACTTGTATTTGTATCAATGAAAAGTTGATGGAGCAACTTAATTACCTTTTTAAGATTGTACTCTATAATAAATGTGATAATTAAAGTCGTGGGTGCTAAGAAGCTTTAAAATGGACATGTCCATGACAATGCGATCATCAAATATTTCATCATGATTGTAATAGATAGCATGGACAAGAAAAATATGGTAAGATTTACAATAATAAATATGTCCAAGAACCATGGTAGAATCTAGTATTCAAGGCAATAATCAATTATGATTAAAGGAGTGTTGTCACTAATGTGGGAGTACTTTTTAAAATGTGATTGATAAATAATAATGATGATTTAAAGGAGTATCTTAATTTTTTAGTTAGAGGATGATGAAATGTAACTTGGAGGATCATAGGAGTTTCATGGCAAGAGACCTTGAGTTGTTAAATATCTAGTGAATTGAAAGATCAGATGCTATCTATCCTACACATCAACAATTAGTAGCTCATGCTTGAATATGTAATATTTTTGTATCCCATTCCTGAGGAAATTTATTTATTTTATTTTATTTTAATGAAAATTGAGGTACCCCCAAAGTTGCAATTTGTATATCAAAAAAATAAATAAAGTAATGTGTATGATAACATGTTTTTTCTTTCTATATAACATTATTATTACTTACATGTATATATGTTGCATATATAAGAAAAATTAATATCATATATAAATAGTAGTATTATATATATATTAATTACTTACATGTGTGTACAAGTAATATTACTCTTAAATATTAATATTTATAATTAAATAATCTAGGATAAGTTTCTAGGGGCCGTAAAATGGTAAATAATAATGGATGGTTAAAAAATATATTTAGAAAGTCCAAAAGTTATAAAGAATCTTGTTGTAGAAACCATATCATCCTTCACAAAATAATTATTCCATAGAGATATATAACATATTCATACTATTTTGACCATACATTGATTATTTTTATCATCCTAGAAAACTTGAGAGAATATCATTGAGGTGAACTATGATACATCCACTAAGAACATAATAGTGTTGTTTCACCAAAAAGATCACTGTAAAACCAAAAAATAAAATCAACCTATAACATTTACTTTTTGTAACTAATACTCAAACCTAAGGAGAGAGGAAAATTACATTGACATATCCATCTCAAAAACTATTCTAATTCTTAAAAAAAAAAATGATGAATGAAACTTTCCACAACCTATAGTGATAATTGCTTGAAGGTTTTTGGATTTGATTGTGTGAATATTTTTGCATCAATGTTTTAGATCGCACTCCATGATCCATCATCAAAATGGAATTGAGAGCTCTTATTCTTGGTCTACAACTTATCATTTTTTCCTTGAGTTCTCAATTCCATCCTGATGGTGAGTCGCAAAGTGTGATCCAAAACATTGATACAAAAATATTCACACAATCAAATCTAGAAACCTTCAAGTAAAAAATATAATACCAAAGAACTCCAAAGGTAACCATTGAGGATAAATATGATCCACTCATTCTCAACATATTGAGCCTCTACTTTCGAAAGCAGGTTGTTTTTCGTTGAGGTCTTCCTTTTTCTTAAGCTTTGATGCTAGAAAAAACAAGCAGTCCCCACTTTGAAACATACCAGTGGCCTTAAGTGTGCTGATCATGGGATACTAAGTACTACTAACACTACCTATCTCTAAACTAGGTGGGCCCTTTATGTGGGCATTGTTGGTGTGTGGCGACTGATCATGCTATACTGTATAGCCCAACCCATCATATACTATACACCCTGACATGTATCCTTGTTGGGGTCCGGGGTCAGGTTGGACCCCAGGTGGGGGTTCAAGGGCAGCAACCCCTGAGAAAAATTTTCCTCCTAATTTTTCGTGTCATCACTGAAAAAGGGAAAAATTAATGAAAAAGGAAAAATCTAATTTTGTAGAACCCAAAAATCTAGAAGCTTCTAAGCTTGATAAAAAAGGCTTCGGATGGGTGTTACAGTATCATGAAAAACACAATTATTTGCAAGATTGTAATAGGGTTTTTGACTGGATAATAAAATTATTAGATGGCTACGATTTGGTGGATGTAGCCCAGATTTGGTGAACCATGTTAAATTCTTTGTGTTATAATTTATTCTGTGTGTATTTTATTTTCTCTGTTTATTAATTAAATCTACATTTAATTGTTAGATATCTTCCATTTCTAACCCTAACAGGTATTCACTTCTATAGTGCAGTCTGACGAAGCTCATAAGTATCACAAACAAGAATTGGTGTGTGATTGGATGATTTTGTTGGCAAACTTGTCAAAAATGAGCAACTCCCAGCTGGGACCAAATGTTTACCTCTACAACTTGCCACCTACTTTATTTGTGTAGGCTATCAAAGTTGCTACATCTTGACAAGAATTGTCATTGCATGATTGGTTGGGCCTTTTGGTGGGTTTGTCGCGTGCTTTAAAAAGATGGTGGTTATGAGGTGCATTTGATCTCATCTTAGGATTGTATTAGGCATGAATGGATGCTTGCAAATTTCTAAGCTTTTATTAAAGCTTGTGTTAAACTTAACCTATTTAATTCTCTCCCTATCTCAACACATAAAATTGTGGGGCCATTGCGCTCCCTCGAGTGCCCTTTCAAACCATAAGTTGCCTCAAGCTACACAAACTTGACATGTGGTAGCATCAGCATTGGGTTATGCGCTTTCCATTCAAAAGTAAAAATTGGTGCATATTATATAAAAATGGTTGATGGGACACGCAATAAATAATGATCAATTCAATGCCATCATATCCGGTAAATTCTAGTACGACCATTCGCTTGACTACATTTTGGCACAAGTCCCATTTGATCGTCAGTTACTCAAGGGATTTGTCATTAATGATAAAGTAGTTGCATAGTACTTCAATGGCAAGTTGGCATGTACTAAAAGGGTAACAAAGCTCTTTGGAGTTGCTCGAATATCTCTCCTAGGTAGTGGAAAGAAAATATAGAAATAATTTCTTCTAGAAAACTATGATGTATTTCAATGGTGAGATGGCAGGCAACAAAAAGGTAATAAAGTTCTTTGAAAGTTGCATCAATATATCTTCTAATGGGAAATAAATGTGGTAATAAATCCCTTCCACCTAAAGCATGGGAAAATGAAGAAGCTTGCTCTATTTAAAGTAGTAAAGTGATACCCTCGCCATCCTTTCTTTATAGTTGGTTAGTCCATATTGAGAATAAACACTCTAATATGCCTCATAGATATGTATGGTACTAGATGACTTTCATAGGTGCTATTGCATACCTATGTTTGAAAGTGATAATGTAACACCCCATAGGAAGGGACTTAGAAGAAGTAAAAATGATACTTGGTGCTGATTTCATAAGGGAGGATAAGCATCATAGGTTGAACACAGACATCACATCATGGTTTATGACTTCCCTCTTGGATTTAGGAGAAAAAAAGGAGCCGGTGGGGGTCCTAACAGTAAAATTTCTCAAAAAATATAATTTAGATGGGCTTGAGGCTACACTAGAAGTAGCAAGGTTGGGTGTTGGCATCTAGAGGCCATACAATATTTGGCATGTGCATTAAAGGAGGGTGCTATAGTGGCATGGCTTCCATTCCTTGAATTTTTTTGTGTGGCATCAGTAGCACAACATATAGCTTTGGCATGTATGGGTAGCTACTTTCTAAAAAAGGTAAAAAATTTGGAGCCTATGTCTGATCTCCAATGGATTGTGGATTTTGATGCCACCCTTGCAGTGGTATGAGTAAGGCATTCAATCCTCTTCATAAAAAAATTCCTTTCTATGTTTTTCTCACACTCTCTAGTTTAATGCTTTTATTTTGTTTTGGCCTCCACATATCAAGCATCTGGAATACGAGGCATTGTCTTTGATTTTGGGCCCTCTGATCGTCCCTATATCTTGTAACATTTTTTAAGCTTTTATGCTATACATGTAATTTTCAAAACTTTTAGACCATTAATAATAGTCAAGCTTTTGTCTTTTATCTAAAAAACATACTAATGCCATTTCACCAAAAAATATCTACCCAACCACTAATAGATAAATGATATAAACTAACACTCAAACTTGAGGAGGGGAAGGGGGGAAATTACATCACCCTCCCTATCTCAAGAACCAATCTAAGTTTGAAAAAAGAAAATGCATTACATTCATAAACCAAGGGGATATGTGAGAAACTTATCTTGACCTCACAAAACTTTTACTAGCTATCATATGATTTTGACCTTTATTCACCACAAGTAAGGAAATCTTAGCCACCTCCTCCAAAATTCCCTCATCCCAACAATCTCAAAATTTAAGGGTGACGGGTATGGAAAAAATAGGCCCTTAGGTGGCAAAAAATTCAGAAAAATCAGTGTTCTAAGGCAACTTAACATAAAAATTTGAATAAGTTATCTATATTATTTAAAAAATATGTAAGAATAGAATCTGTAGAAAATTGAATGCAGTTTCTAAACTACTAGGTTTATTTAAAAATAAATAAAATCTATTTGGTGAAAATTTGAAATTTCAATGCAATAGTACTTAATTTTAGGGAAAAAATAAGAAGTAGGTGTCTGTCTAACAACCCTAAGCATAATAAAATGATAATATTTTTTTATAATATTTTATATATAAGTAGATGACTCATGTATAGATGTGATTCATATTTTTTTGTAATTTTTTTCTAAGTAAATAATTAATTATGAATTTTTATTACAACTTTTAAAAATATAAAAACTCGTATGTTTGACCACCTTAACTTGGTCAAAACTTCATGAAATTTATTTTTTCTTTTTTTTGAATCCTATACTATGTGAAGCATATAATTTGACACATGTTTCAAATTCAAAAATTGTGAAACCATTTGAAAGTTATAGATAGTTTTCAATCAACCTATCAATTAGGACTTTAGTCATAATTCTAATAGAAAATAAATAATAGTAATTTATTAAATTCAAATTAAAGCATAATTTAATTGGTGGAAATATGAGAATATCATCTAAAAGCCCTTTTCATTTCATCAATTTTGGGTAAAAAAAAGTCATTAGCCACATACCCTACAAATACCCATAATATTGCCACTTTTTGGCCCATCACGATCTTGCACATACCTTGAAATAAGGGGATATAATTTCCTTTAGTATTTTGGATATCTCCTCTATTTCTTTCTATGTATACTCCTATTGCCATTCATGTCATGTAGAAGATCAAGTGAATAGTTAAAGTATATCTTCCCTTAGTTTTGGACATCATCAATATCACTATTGAAAGTATGGATGTGTATCTTAGAGCCTGTGCCAAATGGAAAACATTATAGCACCACATTGTATGGCCAAGGTCTAGTAGAAAGTTAGATATAACCTCCCTAATACCTATGCATATTTCCTCACAATATATCTTACCAATTCTTAAATCTTGAGTATCCAAATTCTCAAGTTTAGATGTTGTATTTCCTATTCCATATGTGACATAAATTATTTAGAATTGTCTTGTCAAACTTCCTTGGTTATCACTATTTACCTTTCTACTTATCCACCTTCTCCTTCTTCCCATTGTTTGTGGAATTGAAAATCTAACACTTTACTTTCCTTTCCTTTCTTCCCACTATATTATGAAGATTTCTATTCTTTGCCATTGCATGACTTTTTTGGCTCCAAAAGCCACCTAAATTATTAGTATGAACACTTTGACCTCTATCATCCTCTTTCATAAAAAATGATAGACACCTTGCCTCACTCTCCCACATTCCTCCCATAATAGCATTAGTTTGTACTTACCATGACCAAACAAATCAAACAAATCATTCATTATTAGATCCTATATAATAATATTACTCATGTATATATAAGTTACTTTTCTCTTATGTTTGTGTATTTAATATTACTTACAACTATTAAAGCTATATACAAGTAATATTACTCACATATATGTAATATATATGCATGTTATACTTTTATAATAAATATTGGTATAAACATTAATATTTCTTTTATCTATATATTTTTTTCCAATAGTATAAATACATAAAATAAGAGATATAGTCAATTGAGGCGTCTTAATCTCTAATGTATTTGTAAATAGAAATAGAAATAAATTCATGGCAAGTTACACCATATGATATTCCTTAATGAAGGAACCACTCATAAATATCTCATGTTATGAAATCCAAGCCTACAACACTTTTTTTATTAGTAAAAGAAATGATCTATAATCCATGGTGATTCATATTGGTATTATTCTCTCACATATAAGTAACTTATAATAATGATGAAAAGTATGTTCTTTACATTTTAGTTTGACAAATAATTCAATATACTTGTTTCACAAGTTATGTATTTCACTCATTATAAATTATCTATACATAAATTCCTAATTAGAAATTATTAATTTTTTCCACATGTCAACTACTCTACAATCCTACAGTACAACCCTACATGTATATCTTTCTACAGTTTGTATCTTACCTCTTTTATAGGATATTGAATATTCAAATGTCTATTATGTACAATTAATGTTGAGCTTACTAATATATTCATATATGTTTTTCATAATTGATAATCAATAATATTTGATGATAGCCTTCTTCCTCTTCTTCATTGCATCCCTTTGTTTCTTCTTCTCCCACACACTAAGTTTTTAGATTATAAGATCCAAACCTACTCCACTACTCTCTTTACACTAAAATATAATTTATAGTAACCACATATAACTCATTTCATAAGTTATCCCTATATAATCCATGTAAAAATTACCCCTTCAATCTATTCCTTCTAAGCATGAGTTATATATTAACTACTCCATAACCTACTTAGCAAATAATCGTAAGTTTGTAAAATTTCAATCCTTTATCCTAATAAAAACTAAACACCATTTTTCTTCAAATTGAAAATCATGCCAATAGGTAATAATAACAACACCATTCATGCTATCTTTGTTTTTTTATTTTTATATTACTTCTAAATATTATAAAAACAAACTATTGAAAAGTTATTTTTAATTGTTATTAATTATTTGACATGTAAATAGTTGTTTAATTTAAATTAAAGAATTTTTATCTTTATGAAACTCCTTGATATTGATATAGAATACTCTTAATATTAATTAAAATATTAACCAATATACAAAATTTATTTGTAGAATGACAATCTACAATACTATTATGACTATGAATGATAATCCTCTTTTATAAATGTTTAAGAGTTTTTCTTCTTCTTTTTTTCATTTCAAATCTCATAAACAAGTTGTCTAATTCTTAATAATAGAAACATGTCTTCAAATTTCTGAAATCTTTCGGATATAGAGCATAGGATTTGGTTTAAATAACACATTCTACGATTTGATTTATTTAGGGGGCTCATCTAAAATTACACTAATAGATGAATCTTATAGAAAAAGGTGGCATAACTTTAAAGAAGTCATCTAAACAAATCAAAGCTTAGAACTTATCGTTTAAACTTAACTAGAATACATGACTAAAAGCAAATCACCAAACCTTGTGGATAGTCCCAATGGAACTCTGATTTGAACAATCAAATTAAACAATTTGTAAACTTTCCCTCTTCTGAAAAAAGAAGAAAAAGTAAAAGGAATAGCAGGGGTTTTAACATACCTTGAACAACTTATGTTTGTCTTGAAAACAGGCCCGAATTTCTTCGCTCTCTCATCGAAAAACTGTTGTGGTGTTTCTGATCGAAGCGCCTTCAAGAATTGTCTTGTCTCTCCAATCAGAGGCAAGCCTAAGTTACCAGGGGGGAGTTTTAGGGAGGACTGTGTTGAGAGCTATTGAGGGAGAGAACAGCAACGATAACAATGGCGGAGAGGATAATGGAAATAATTGCAGAGAAAGAGTGGAGTTGAATGAAATGAGCTATATCTGAGGCTGTGCATGTTGGAAAATTGAAGGCATCCATTGGGCGAATAGGCTAGTAGTTGAGCTTACCTGTGATTAAAGAAAGGATGAATGTAGTCCCGATAATATAGGCGTAACTCGTGATCATCAACGGCCGAACGATTCTTTCCTAATATTATATTTCCTAGCCAGAGATGCCGCCAATGATTCTTTTTGCACTGTTATTGGATCGTACCGAGTATTTAGTTATTGAGCATAAATTTTATAGTTAGAGACAAATAGGAAGCGTACAAATTATTATTATTAATCTCAATTTAGAAGTTATTTTAAATTATTTATTAGATATTCCAAATATATAATTATTTCAATTATTTTAGTAATTATTAGTTTATTATAATTATTTTAATAATTTTATTTACTAAAAGTTTTTTGTGTTTTTCAAAAAGTTAAATCAAAATAAAATATTTATTTATTTTTATTACAAGAAAATATTTTCTAGTAAGTCATGAATTGGTTGTAGGAGTTTTTTTAAAGGATCTAATTTTTATGTACAAAGCAATCAATAAAGTCCAACCAACAACAAGAAGTAACAAAAAATATATATTTTAAATCATTACATTGCAAATAAACAAACATCTCATGTGAGAGATGAAAGAATAGTTGAAATAAAATATTAAGAAGTGAAATTTATTTATAAAAATAAAATAATTAAAATAAATCTTAAATAAATAAATAAAATTCTTCAAAATAATACAAATAAAATAAAATAAATTGTGTGGGAGGTTGGGTGGGTGCCACTCCATCCCTTGGAAGCACATCTGAGTGGTCATTCTGACAGTTTTATGGGGGGTAGTTTGCCAAGATGGACACCAAGGTGGCATTGTTGTTTTGGGAACTTTCTAGGGGGTGATATTATCATGATTTTGCATCGACATTGGTAGGAGTGCTTTGTCCTACTCCGGACGTTGGTATATGTTCACACACTTTAATCTAGGCACGTCGTTCAACTATTCATTGTAGTGGGTGGTGTTTTAGTTTTCAAGGTGGCTCTTCGGTGGCACTCTGTCATTACAATCCGAAAGGCATGCATTAGCGTCATTCTCATTTAGAGATGAGCAAGTTCATTTTGCAGGTTTCAATGAAGGAATTGGAAACTGGCAATATGGATACACTAGTGTTATTGCGAAGCTCAAAGAGACAGATGACCTTTGAAGGCCCAGTGACTTCTCTCTGGCTGTGTCGGATAATTCAACACCTGGATTATCTCACCTTCGTTGCAGTAAAATGCATCATTGGTAAAGGTTTTATGGCGGGTGCAGAGGGATATCGGCTAGACTCATAACATTTTGTCTCATGTCTTGGCTGGTTTGCTAGATGTGGGGGTTTCCAAGGCTAATTTGAGGGTGATCATAAAGTAGTTGTTTAGGAAGGACATGCTGGTTGGTTTGGAAAGGACTTTGGTTGCAGCTTCATTGGGTAAGGGCATTCTCCATCCTTGTGACCTTGCATTACTGGAAGACCCAGATGCGTTAGTTAAATTCTTCCCTTTTCTTCTAGATGTCGGTGGAATGGATTTGGTTGAGGATCAATGCTTGGTTGATGTAGGGGCTGATTACCTCAAAAAGAAATTTCGTCTGGTGGTGGTTTCCGACTCAGCATGGAAGCATGAATTTCATGTGTTTGCTTAGTAGAATGTCTAGTAAGGTTTGGTTATGGGTGGTGGGTGTTGGGTAGGGCTTGTGTTTTTGTGCAACATTTAGTTTCTTGCTCTCTATCAAATTCTTCAACTAATGGTAAGGTGGTATTGTTTCAATGGGCGTCTATGTGGTCTTGACCCTGTGTGGTCTTTTTTCATATTCTGGGAAGTTATGTAATGGGGTTGTTCTTGAGTTGGTGTAATGGTGGTTTCCCTAGTCATGATCTGGGCTCGAACATGTAATCCTGTTTTTGCTATCTTGATACAAATACTTACCCAAAAAATAAAATAAAATAAATTGTAAATAATATAAATATTAAATAAATAAAATAATTTAGAAGTGATATCTCCTTTTTTAATAAATATATTTAATATAACTATACTAATTTATTAAATATCTCCAATTTATAACTATTTTAATAATTTTAATAACTATGGATCCTTGTTAATGGGGTTGGGAGTGCAACTAAGAACTCAAAGAAGGGAGTCGAGGTGAAATGGAGACTGCCACATACATGATGGTTTAAGATAAATTTCAATGGGATAGCAACATACCAATGTATATGCCATATTTTGAATTGATGGCCTTAGTAAGGGAAATATGTGTAGCAACCTACACGATACATGTAGAAGGAATTTATCCCTTTTCTCAGCCCTAACTTGCAAACTATGTAACTATTTTTTATTAGTATTTTCCTTTGGCAAAATACTATCGCAATCTATTTTTCTTAACGGGCACATTAATGTTTGTCCTTTCCAACCAATGAATTGTGAGATTTTTTTTTTAAACTACAGGAATTGGTCGGGTATCCATCCCCCTATAAACTGCAGTGTGCCTGGTAAACATTTTTCATGTGACAAGTGGCGCTGGTACGACATGCCCTCTGATGCCACGGGTTTTGGCGGAACTAGACCTCATGACCTCTTTCTTGCAACAGGATGCTTTAGCCAATCGAGCTAGGCCCCCCACCCCAAATTGTGAGAATTTTTAAAATCAAATAGATATTTATTTTTTCAAATGTCACCATGTGAATTTTTTAACAAAAATATATTTAAAAAATCATTGATGGACAATATGATTGGGTGAAAGGCTTTTACTCATTTTCATAACCTTCACATCATTTAAGGAAATAAGAATATAAAATGATAGTGATATTAATAAATGGTATGTGTGTAGAGTTTTGTGATGTTTCACACAAGTGATGGTAAATTTTGTTGATGAAGTACTTGGAAGCTATGATGTTTTAATTAATCATAGAGGACCTAACATTAAAAAAAATTGTGTCAGCCTCATCTATCATGACTTGAAGAAATGTGAATTGAAGGTATTTTACATAGTTTTATTTCTCAATGAATCATTTTTTTGTAGGAGTTTGATATGTTGAAGGATTAGATAAGCACAACTTAGGCTAGAAAGGTGATTTTGTTTGCAAAAGCGAGGTTAGAAATACCAAACCTTTTTTTTATCATCATTTTTGAAGTTAAGGTTTTGCCTTATCTGATAGTTGGCTAGAAAAATCTAGGGTGAAATCCCACTCAATTAGAGATGTCATGAAACTAAGTTCCATAGGTAGATTGTATAGCAGAATTAACAAGAGCTACTAGGTTTTGTCGCTTATTTATAGATTCTTGAGAAGAAGGTTGAAACATAAAAATGTGGAGACCCTAGAATTAATATTCATAACCTAGGGTCATTTGGGCCATCATTTTTATAGTTTCATTGGGATATAGATTGAAAAGGTGTATATATTAACTTTCAACCCCAATGGTGAGCCAATTAGACCTAGATCTACATATAAAGGGGGATTGGAATGGATTGGAAATAGTTTGGAGTGATTAACCTAATTAAACTATGAGACTTAATGTGTAAAATGCAATTTCCCAAAGATAGATAAATAGAAACAGTGAATTGCAAAAGGATCCAAGGAGTGCAAGGTGATATGCACTAACCCATAAAAGCTTATTCCAAGCACTATAGAAGGATGCAACATCCAAGTGGTGAATGAGTCCTTGCAAGGATTTTCTTCACAACTTTTAAGGTCGTCTGGTGTCAGATTTTAGCTTCTATTTCCCATTGGTCCCACTTTCGAAAAGTCATAAATAAATTATGTAGGTGAGTTTTTGTGTCTTGACAAGAATGATGACAACAAATGCAGCAATGCAAAATGGATCTTCAAGCTCTCTTCAATCCATTTCAAACCTACAACCTGCACATTCACAAAGGGGGGAATGTTGTGCCATACAAGGGCTTACCTTAGTCAAACCCCATGTGTAGAGTTTCCACTTCCACAATGGCACTGTCAATGATAAAACCTTGAATGGAAATGAAAGAAATGATGAATGAACATAATGCTACAACTCACCACCCTTCAATGGCTTCTTTGAAGGACTAAATACATACACATTTCTTCAAGGATCTTGGATCTTTCTTGATAGATTTTCCTGAATGCTTAAATGCTTGAATGATTGAAGACCTACAACAATATTAGCCTTCACATAACATGAACATGAACACACATAAACTTTGACATGATGTTGGACCTTGAATTGTTGCAATAAAGCTTTCAAATGTTGCTCTTGAATTTCTCTTGACAATTATGTTTTCTCATGAAAATATTTGTCTTTCCTTCTAGTTTCAAATGATGAAATGACTAGGTATTTATAGACATTTATTTAATTTCCCAAAAATTAGATCCTAATAGCCAATATTTATGTGTTGAATTTTGAATGTTAAATTACCTCTAAAAACATATTTGAATTTGGGTCCTAGCCCAAATTTCTAGGACACACATAATCCAAGGTAATTGAATGATTGAGCATTTGTTTAATATTGGTTCCCTTTCAAAAAATGATAGGAATTAGGCTTTGAAATGAATAATTTGGAAAATTAGAAGCTTAATTAAGCCCAATAAATTAGGGGGGCCAAAAACATAATGTGAAATTGTAAATCTATACAAGTTTCTATATTACATTTAGCCCCCACTTTAGTGAGCATATGAACTTATGCGCAAACTCACACTAAAGTAGAGAAATACATGTCAAGAGAGGTCCTATTGTCCAAATGTTAGAGAGATAGGATAAATAAGGATCAAGGAGGTTGTGCGAGCCCCTAGGATTTAAGATCCCATGGAAAACCACCATAGGCACAAAGGAACACACATGTGTCATATGATATGATATACAACAAGACAAGATACACGAACATACAATATAAAAATTAATGCAAAAAGAAAAGAGATGGACTAGAAATTTGTATTATATGCTATGTGTGACCCATGAAATACATTACTCACAAGGGCTATTGAAGTTAAATATTCACTAGGTGAGCCCCCAAGACAAGATAAAATGTGAGACACATATTAGGTCTACAAGGCATGCCCATAATAAGGTGGAAAAATGGGAAGGATGCACCAGGTCTACAAGTGTGTACCTATTTGTTAAACCATACCAAGAGTTATAATCCCTAACAACCTTGATAAAGTACCAACAAAAATGATGAAAATTCTATGCCAATGCTTATAGTAGGTTCAACCTGTGAACAAAGTGAAGCCAAATGTCAAATATAGTTGGAAAGTTGTATTATGCTAGGTACTATGAAAATAAAAAGGCTTAATGTCTCAACAAACAAAATAAATAAAAGTCTTAATAGACAAATGAAATAAAAATAAAAGGCTTAACATCTGAACAACCATAATAAAAGGACATTGCCACAAAACCTGAAAGGATGTACCAATATCACCACAAATAAAAAAAATCAAAGGAGCCTTGCTTAATTCATGAAAAGTCACACCTTAAGGAATATCACACTTGATATCACCACCAATAGAGGACTAACCGTGAAATAAAAGATTCATGTTTTAGGGAATACTAAATATAGCATTAACAATAAGAGGAATGTCATATACCAAGAAAAGATCACTCTTGTGGGACATCAAATCTAATATCACCATAAAGGAGACACATCACATGGATTAAAAAGACATCACCTTGATCAACAAGGTCACACTTCCTAGAATATGTATGCTATCATCACTAAGAAGAGACCATTTCTTATGCAAACAATGAACGAGGGACTATATGCCCCTTTGAAATGTTAGTGTACTTGCTATACTAACATTTTAAGGAGATAAATAAGGATCCCTTAGAAGGAATACACCCAGGATGAGGATACTTAACCCATTATCCCCCAATTTTAGAGAAAAAAGGTGAGCCAAGATTGGATGATCATATGTTGCTCCTTATGAAATGAAATATGATTGCATAAAGCCTAGTTTATACCCTCATGAATGGTAATGAGTGATGTGATACTATAACTACCACATGACAAGGAGCAAAAAATAATGCTCTTGATTAAGTGAAGACATTTTTTATGTGTTTAAATGATAATAACTAAGACCTCTTGTTGTTTCTTGCATGTGCTAGGTTCTATGGGGACGTGGATACCTTGCTTTTTTACACCACACCCTTTTCCATTATAGCCACATTGTTTCAAAAGTTGATATGGAATCTTCATAAATTTGTTCCATTTCTTTTGGGGAATATGGTTTTGCATGATCATCATATATGGATTTCTAATTTGTGTTTTCCTCTTCTTTGCTAAAATTTGTGGAATTAGATGCTTTTGAAGATTTAGTTGATATCATTTTTGCTTCTTTCTTTTTTCTTGACTTTAATTGTATAACCTTGTATTCCCCATCGAATTTAGGTGTGGAATCTAATGATCCAAAATCATCCTATGATATCATTGTCACACTTGAGAAACACTTATCTTTATCCTCATCTTGTAAAGGTTCAACTTTGGTAGTTGGTGTTAATGTGGTAAGAGGATCCACCATTCCTATTTTGGTTTGTAAACGATTTTTAGATTTAGGGTCAACTTTTACCATGTGAACCTTATTGTTGAAAATGTATTTCCACATATGGTGTAGCATTGAAGGCACTACATTCATTTCATTAATCTATGGTCTACCCAAGAGGAGATATAATATGAAATATCATGAGGCATGAAATCAATAAGAGTTTGTAACGTCACCTTCCCAACCTTGACAGGTAGTGTTATCACACCAAGTGGTTGTTTTCCCACATTATCAAAACCATGAATAGATAGATCAATTGATTGAATTTTAGTCTTATCCACCCCAATTCTATCTAAAATATTCACACTACAAACATTTATTCTTGAACCATTGTCAATAAGGGTATGCCTAATTCCAATCTTGTTATTAATGACTAATATATTCAAACCATTATTTTATTTTTGCATTTCTAAATGAGGTAATTCACTTTGATGAAGGACAATGTCCAAATTAGGTTTCAATTCATATTCTCAATCAAAGTTTCCACATCATTTGGTTGTGCACTAGGAGGGATGAAAACTTTTTGCAAGGCATTTTGAAGCATGCTCTGGTAAATAGGTGATGTTTGAATGAGATCCCACAAAGATATCTTATCAATAGTGTTACAAATTTTTTCTACAAGATCACACTCCTTTCCACTATTTTGAGGTAAATGGGGGGCACTAGGTAACATAGCTTGTTGGAATGGTATCAATGAAGGAGTGGCTTGCATTTTTCTTGGTTTCCTATTATTTCTAGTGTTATATGTGTGAGCTACAATATGATAACTTGGTTACTGCAACACATGATTACTAGTTAGTTAGTTTTCAAAGCTTAAGATGTGGTCATGAGGTTTAGGAGGTCCTATAATAAGAAGTGGCTTAGGAGGTGACTTAGGAGGTCCAATAATTAGAGGACTCTTGAGAGGTCCACAAGGATTTTTAAGAGGTCCAATAATCAAAGGAGATCTAATGGCCAATTGTGTGTTCATCTCTTGTTGATGATTTTCTAATGAGGGGAGTTCTAAGGTGGCCTTAGCATATTTATCTAAGAAAGCCATCTGACCATCTTTGAAAAATAATATATCAATGATTTCATCCTCTTTCCCAACAATATCTTCCCAAGTAGGAGAAGTCGGGGGAGATGAATGAAGATTAGGAAAGTTGATATTAAGAATTAAACATAAAAATGTGGTGACCCTAGAATTAATATTGATAACCTAGGGTCAATTGGGCCATCAATTTTGTACCTTTGGAATATAGATCAACAAGGTGTATAGATTGACTTTCAACCCTAATGGTGAGCCAATTAGACCTAGATCTATATCTAAAGGGGGATTGGAATGTATTGTAAATATTTTGTAGTGATTAACCTAATTAAACTATGATACTTGATGTGTAAAATTCAATTTCTCAAAGATAGATAAATAGAAATAGTTAATTGCAAGTGGATTTGAAGAGTCCAGGGTGATATTTACTAACCCATAAAATCTTGTTTTGAACATTGTAGAAGGACACAATGGCCAAGTGGCAAATGAATCCTTGCAAGGATTTTCTACATAACTTTTGAGGTCCTCTAGTGTCAGATCTGAGATTTTGTTTCCCATTGGTCCCACTATCTTGAAATATCGTAAATAAATTTTATATGTGAGTTTTTGTTTCTTGACAAGAATGATGAAATTGTAAAGGTATACAATTTTCTACACTACAAAGTCTTAAGAATCTCAAGGAATATCCTTCAAATATTAAAGATGAATATTTGGTATCTCCAATTGGGAACTACCCTTCCTCAATGGCTTGCGGTGAAAAATATACTTCTAGAGCATTTGTGCTAGAACTTTCTTCTCGGTCTCCTAAAAATTTAATGTTGCTACTCCTTTGAATTACTATTTATTTTGTATGAGTGCATTCTCTACAAGAGCTATACTATATTTTGGGGTTTTATTTTGGTGGAATTTTTTTTTTGGACTAGTCTCTTGATAATTGTGAGTTATATACATTATTTTCTCAACAAATTATTTTGGGTAAATTTTATTTTTCCTCCTTTTATAGTTAAAAATGTTTTGCATGAGTGAGTATTAATAGTTTATGTGTATCACAGTTTCCTTAGTATTGGTGAACAAATTTTTCCTTTACAATGTTAAATATAAAATGACTCTATAATGCCCAAGAAGGACCAATAAATTCACAATAGTTGGAGAGATTACCATTGCATTGGTAATCTTCAAATGTTTGAATTTTAATTGAGGTACAACTCTCTCTTCTGATATAATTTTGATTTTTTGAAAATATATAAGTGGGGTATAATTTTGGTCAGAAAGAAGGAAAGGAAAAACTAACACCTATTCATAACCATGAGATAGATGCAAAGAGAAACAATTTAAATTTATGTAATGGGGTTGTTCTCGGGTTGGTGTAATGGTGGTTTCCCTATTCATGATCTGGGCTCGAACATGTAATCCTGTTTTTGCTATCTTGATACAAATACTTACCAAAAAAATAAAATAAAATAAATTGTAAATAATATAAATATTAAATAAATAAAATAATTTAGAAGTGATATCTCCTTTTTAATAAATATATTTAATATAACTATACTAATTTATTAAATATCTCCAATTTATAACTATTTTAATAATTTTAATAACTATGGATCCCTGTTAATGGGGTTGGGAGTGCAACTGAGAACTCAAAGAAGGAATTCAAGGTGAAATGGATACTGCCACATACATGACAGTTTAAGATAAATTTCAATGGGATAGCAACATACCAATGCATACGCCATATTTTGAATTGATGGCCTTAGTAAGGGAAATATGTGTAGCAAGCTACACAATACATGTAGAAGGATTTTATCCCTTTTCTCAGCCCTAACTTGCAAACTATGTAACTATTTTTTTATTAGTATTTTCCTTTGGTAGAATACTATTGCAATCTAATTTTCTTAATGAGAACATTAATGTTTGTCCTTTCTAACCAATGAATTGTGAGATTTAAAAAAAAAAAGGAACTACAAGAATTGGTTGGGTATCTATCCCCCTGAGATTTTGGAGGGATTTACCTGATATTTTGGAGGCCTTTACCATTAAATGATAGCTGAAACTTGTTTTATAATGACTCAGCAGTGGTTTGCAGGTGACACTTGTTTCAGGTTCAAATCTCACACTATATGTAGCCTATCGACTAACTACAACAATTGACATGCATACTCTAACAATACATAAGCATACAATTAATGTACAATAGAGTAGGTTTTGAGAAGTATTATGTACTAACCCATAAAAGCTTATTCCAAGCAATATAGAAGGATGCAACATCCAAGTGGTGAATGAGCCCTTGTAGGGCTTTTCTGCACAACTTTTGAGGTCGTCTGGTGTTAGATTTGAGCTTCTATTTCCCACTGGTCCCAATTTCAAAATGTCATAAATAAATTATGTAGGTGAGTTTTTGTGTCTTGACAAGAATGATGACAACAAATGCAACAATGCAAAATGGATCTTCAAGCTCTCTTCAATCCATTTCAAACCTACAACCTACACATTCACAAAGGAGGGGAATGTTGTGCCATACATGGGCTTACCTCAGTCAAACCCCATGTGTAGAGTTTCCACTTCCACAATGGCAATGTCAATGACAAAGCCTTGAATGGAAATGAAAGAAATGATGAATGAACATAATGCTACAACTCACCACCCTTCAATGGCTTCTTTGAAGGACTAAAGACATACACATTTCTTCAAGGATCTTGGATCTTTCTTGATATATTTTCTTGAATTCTTAAATGCTTGAATGATTGAAGACCTACAGCAATATTAGCCTTCACATAACATGAACATGAACACAAATAAACTTTGGCATGATGTTGGACCTTGAATTGTTGCAATAAAGCTTTCAAATGTTGCTCTTGAATTTCTCTTGACAATTATGTTTTCTCATGAAAATATTTGGCTTTCCTTCTAGTTTCAAATGATGAAATGACTAGGTATTTATAGGCATTTATTTAATTTCCTGAAAATTAGATCCTGATAGCCAATATTTATGTGTTGAATTTTGAATGTTAAATTACCTCTAAAAACATATTTGAATTTGGGTTCTAGCCGAAATTTCTAGGACACGCATAATCCAAGGTAATTTAATGATTGAGCATTTGTTTAATATTGGTTCCCTTTCAAAAAATGATAGGAATTAGGATTTGAAATGAATAATTTGGAAAATTAGAAGCTTAATTAAGCCTAATAAATTAGGAGGGCCAAAAACATAATGTGAAATTTTAAATCTATACAATTTTCTATATTACATTTAGCCCCCACTTTAGTGAGAGTATGAAATTATGCTCAAACTCACACTAAAGTAGATAAATACATGTCAAGAGGGGTTCTATTGTCCAAATGTTAGAGAGATAGGATAAATAAGGATCAAGGAGGTTGTGCAAGCCCCTAGGATCTAAGATCTCATGGCAAACCAACATAGGCACAAAGGAACACACATGTGTCATATGATATGATATACAACAAAACAAGATACATGAACAGACAATATCAAAATTAATGCAAAAAGAAAAGAGATGGACTAGAAATTTTTATTATTCTATGTGTGACCCATGAAATATATTACTCACAAGGGCTATTGAAGTTTAACATTCACTAGGTGAGCCCCCAAGACAAGGTAAAATGTGAGACACATACTAGGTCTACAAGGCATGCCCATAATAAGGTGGAAAAACGGGAAGGATGCACCAGGTCTACAAGTGTGTACCTATTTTTCAAACCATACCAAGAGTTATACTCCCCGACAACCTTGATAAAGTACCACAAAAATTATCAAAATTCTATGCCAATGCTTATAGTAGGTTCAACCTGTGAACAAAGTGAAGCCAAGTAAATGTCAAATATGGTTGGAAAGTTGTATTATGCTAGGTACTATGAAAATAAAAAGGCTTAATTCCTCAACAACCATAATAAAAGGACATTGCCACAAAACCTCAAAGGTTGTACTAACATCACCACAAAAGGTCAAGATAACAAACAATCAAAGGAGCCTTTCTTAATTCATGATAGGTCACACCTTAAGGAATATCACACTTGATATCACCACCAATAGAGGACTAACCGGGAAATAAAAGATTCATGTCTTAGGGAATACTAAATATAGCATTGACAACAAGAGGAATGTCATATACACCAAGAAAAGATCACTCTTGTGGGACATCAAATCTAATATCACCACAAAGGAAACACATCACATGGATTAAAAAGACATCACCTTGATCAACAAGGTCACACTTCCTAGGAGATGTATGCTATCATCACTAAGAAGGGACCATTTCTTATGCAAACAATGAACAGGGGATTATATGCCCCCTTGAAATGTTAGTGTACTCGCTATACTAACATTTAAAGAGATAAATAAGGACCCCTTAGAAGGAATACACCTAGGATGAGGCTACTTAACCCCTTACCCCCCAATTGTAGAGAAAAAATGTGAGCCAAGATTGGATGATCATATGTAGCTCCTTACGAAATGAAATATGATTGCATAAAGCCTAGTTTATACCCTCATGAATGGTAATGAGTGATGTGATACTATAACTACCACATGACAAGGAGCAACAACTAAAGCTATTGATTAAGTGAAGACATTTTTTATGTGTTTAAATGATAATAACTAAGACCTCTTGTTGTTTCTTGCATGTGCTAGGTTCTATGGGGACGTGGATACCTTGCTTTTTTACACCACACCCTTTTCCATTATAGCCACATTGTTTCAAAATTTGATATGGAATCTTCATAAATTTGTTCCATTTCTTTTGGGGAATATGGTTTTGCATGATCATCATATATGGATTTCTAATTTGTGTTTTCCTCTTCTTTGCTAAAATTTGTGGAATTAGATGCTTTTGAAGATTTAGTTGATATCATTTTTGCTTCTTTCTTTTTTCTTGACTTTAATTGTATAACCTTGTATTCCCCATCGAATTTAGGTGTGGAATCTAATGATCCCAAATCATCCTCTGACAACATTTTCACACTTGAGAAACACTTATCTTTATCCTCATCTTGTAAAGGTTCAACTTTGGTAGTTGGTGTTAATGTGGTAAGAGGATCCGCCATTCCTATTTTGGTTTGTAAGCAATTTTCAGATTTAGGGTCAACTATTACCATGTGAACCTTATTCTTGTAAATGTATTTTTGCATATGGTGTAGTGTTGAAGGCACTACACTCATTTTATTAATCCATGGTCTACCCAAGAGGAGATTATATGAAATATCATGAGGCATGAAATCAATAAGAGTTTGTAACATCACCTTACCAACCTTGACAGACAGTGTTATCACACCAAGTGGTTGTTTTCCCACATTATCAAAACCATGAATAGATAAATTAGTTAGTTGAATTTTAGTCTTATCCACCGCAATTCTATCTAAAAGATTCACAGTCTACAAAAATTTATTCTTGAACCATTTTCAATAAGGGTATGCCTAATTCCAACCTTGTTATTAACAACTAATATATTCAAACCATTATTTTATTTTTGCATTTCTAAATGAGGTAATTCACTTTGATGAAGGACAGTGTCTAAATTAGGTTTCAATTCATATTCTCAATCAAAGTTTCCACATCATTTGGTTGTGCATTAGGAGGGATGACAACTTTTTGCAAGGCATTTTGAAGCATGCTATGGTAAATAGGTGATGTTTGAATGAGATCCCACAAAGATATCTTATCAATAGTGTTACAAAGTTGTTCTACAAGATCACACTCCTTTCCACTATTTTGAGGTAAATGAGGGGCACTAGGTAACATAGCTTGTGGGAATGGTATCAATGAAGGAGTGGCTTGCATTTGTCTTGGTTGCCTATTATTTCTAGTGTTATATGTGTGAGCTACAATATGATAACTTGGTTACTGCAACACATGATTACTCATTTTATTAATCCATGGTCTACCCAAGAGGAGATTATATGAAATATCATGAGGCATGAAATCAATAAGAGTTTGTAACATCACCTTACCAACCTTGACAGACAGTGTTATCACACCAAGTGGTTGTTTTCCCACATTATCAAAACCATGAATAGATAAATTAGTTAGTTGAATTTTAGTCTTATCCACCGCAATTCTATCTAAAAGATTCACAGTCTACAAAAATTTATTCTTGAACCATTTTCAATAAGGGTATGCCTAATTCCAACCTTGTTATTAACAACTAATATATTCAAACCATTATTTTATTTTTGCATTTCTAAATGAGGTAATTCACTTTGATGAAGGACAGTGTCTAAATTAGGTTTCAATTCATATTCTCAATCAAAGTTTCCACACCATTTGGTTGTGCACTAGGAGGGATGAAAACTTTTTGCAAGGCATTTTGAAGCATGCTCTGGTAAATAGGTGATGTTTGAATGAGATCCCACAAAGATATCTTATCAATAGTGTTACAAATTTTTTCTACAAGATCACACTCCTTTCCACTATTTTGAGGTAAATGGGGGGCACTAGGTAACATAGCTTGTTGGAATGGTATCAATGAAGGAGTGGCTTGCATTTTTCTTGGTTTCCTATTATTTCTAGTGTTATATGTGTGAGCTACAATATGATAACTTGGTTACTGCAACACATGATTACTAGTTAGTTAGTTTTCAAAGCTTAAGATGTGGTCATGAGGTTTAGGAGGTCCTATAATAAGAAGTGGCTTAGGAGGTGACTTAGGAGGTCCAATAATTAGAGGACTCTTGAGAGGTCCACAAGGATTTTTAAGAGGTCCAATAATCAAAGGAGATCTAATGGCCAATTGTGTGTTCATCTCTTGTTGATGATTTTCTAATGAGGGGAGTTCTAAGGTGGCCTTAGCATATTTATCTAAGAAAGCCATCTGACCATCTTTGAAAAATAATATATCAATGATTTCATCCTCTTTCCCAACAATATCTTCCCAAGTAGGAGAAGTCGGGGGAGATGAATGAAGATTAGGAAAGTTGATATTAAGAATTAAACATAAAAATGTGGTGACCCTAGAATTAATATTGATAACCTAGGGTCAATTGGGCCATCAATTTTGTACCTTTGGAATATAGATCAACAAGGTGTATAGATTGACTTTCAACCCTAATGGTGAGCCAATTAGACCTAGATCTATATTTAAAGGGAGGTTGGAATTTATTGTAAATATTTTCTAGTGATTAACCTAATTAAACTATGAGACTTGATGTGTAAAATTCAATTTCTCAAAGATAGATAAATAGAAACAGTTAATTGCAAGTGGATCTAAGGAGTCCAGGGTGATATTTACTAACCCATAAAATCTTGTTTTGAGCATTGTAGAAGGACACAATGGCCAAGTGGAAAATTAATCCTTGCAAGGATTTTCTACATAACTTTTGAGGTCCTCTAGTGTTGGATCTGAGATTTTGTTTCCCACTAGTCCCACTATCCTGAAATATCGTAAATAAATTTTGTATGTGAGTTTTTGTTTCTTGACAAGAATGATGACAACAAATGCAAAAATTCAAAATGAATCTTCAATCTCTCTTCAATCCACTTCAAGCTTAACACTTGTACATTCACAAAGGGGGGAAATTTTGTTCCATATAGGGGCTTGCCTCAGTCAAACCCCGTGTTAGTGTTTCCACTTCCACAATGGTAATGTCAATGATAAAACCTTGAATGGAAAGGAAGGAAATGATGAATGAAAACAATAACATTGCAACTCACCACCTTTCAATGACTTCCTTGAAGGTTTGAAGAGGGTGATCCCATAATAGTGGTTTACAATTTTTGGCCAAACTGGACACTGAAATATTTTTTTCTAACTAAATCCTCACTTTTGGGCACCTATAGAGGCTAAACCATGAGGAATTTGAAGATGATGCAAACTATATTTTAATGAAATTTTGTTTGTAGATTCTAAATATATTTTTTTCAAAAATTTTGGAATCAAATTGTACCTCTTTTTCCATCTTCCTCAAAAACTAGTTTTTTTTAGAAAACAACATTTTTAAGGAGTGACGCTCACCGTATAATGCATAACATTTTTTTCCATGAAGGATAAAATTCTAATTCTTTCAAATTTATATTTGTAACTCTTATATCTAGTGCTTCCACTTGGTTAGATAGTGTTTTATTGAATATTTTTTCCTTAATCAAGTTTCGTAGTCAAACCAATTACAATTCAGACATAGGCAGACCGTATAATGCATAAATTTTTTTGTATGTATTAAAATTCTTTTTTTTTGTTGGATCAAGGACTTTAATATCTGGTGCACTCATATTTTTCAATTTTTTTTCTTGATAATCTTCTATTTTTCCACATGTGTAGAACAAAGAGCTTCATTTTTGGTGAAAAACCTACATTGACAAGAAATAAAAAATAAATATAATAATCAAATTTAATTTAATTAAAATTATATTTTTTTGGAAGCTTATAATAAATACTACATACTTACAAAAAATAAATTTTAAATGAATTCATTTGATCCCCCAAAAGGTAAATCAAAAGTCATTTTTTATCAGCATTTTGATAGGTGTAAAGGAAACTTTGTTATAGGTATGTTTTAAAACTAGCGGGGTTCTATCCAAGGGGGCTTGGTCTAAGGTGGTTTGATAAAAGGTGGAGGTGCTATCACAATAGTGGTTTACAATTCCTGAGAGGAACGAATTTTAGCTGAAATCACATATTTTTAGAAAATTTAATGATTTAAGCCTTAAAAAGTTCCATTTTAAGGATTCCAATTGAAGAGGGTTTGATCAAATCACCTTAGATCAAACCCCCTTGGATAGAACCTTGCTAGTTTTAAACCATACCTATAAATGCATCTCCTTTACACCTATCAAAATGCTGATAAAAATCACTTTTGATTTAACTTTTGGGGGATCAAATGAATTCATTTAAAATTTATTTCAAAATGATTATGTTATTCCTTAAAAAGCTAAAATGAATATAATTTTAATATGTTTGGTTTTGTTATGTATTTGATTTTTAAGTTTTATTAAACATAGGTTTTTCATCAAAAATTAATTTCTTTGTTCTTCACATGTGGAAAAATAGAAGATTATAAAAAAAATTTAAAATAGAGTGCACCAGATATTGAAGTCCTTGATCCAACAAAAAATTAAATTAAATTTTGACATATACAAAAAATATTTGGCGTTATCTGATTTTATTTGGTGTCGCGAATAAGTAGTTTTGACTTTGAAACTTGATTAAGGAAAAATATTCAATAAAAACTATCTAACCAAGTGGAAGCACTAGATATCAGATTACAAATCTAAATTTGAAAGAATTGAATTTTATCCTTCATGGAAAAAAAGTTATGCATTATACGATTGTAAAGGCACTTTTAAAAATGTTGTTTTCGAAAAAATCAATTTTTGTGGGAGATGGAAAAAGAAATGCAATTTGATTCTAAAAATTTTGAAAAAAATATTTTTAGAATCTACAGACAAAATTTGATGAGACTCTAGTTTGCACCATCTTCAAATTCCTCACGGTTTAGCTGCTATAGGTGCCCGAATGTGAAGATTTAGTTAAAAATAATAATTTCAGTGTCCAGTTTGGCCAAAAATTGTAAACCACTATTATGGGATCACACCCCTCTTCAATTGAAATCCTTGAAATGAAACTTTTCAAGGCTTAAATCATTATATTTTCTAAAAATATGTGATTTTAGCAAAAATCAAGATCTCCCAGAAAGTGTAAACCACTATTGTGGCAGCAACCAAGACATACACATCTCTTTAAGGATCTTGGATCTTTCTTTATAATTTTCTTGAATGCTTGATTTATTGAAGAAATACAACAATGTTAGCCTTCACATGAACACACATAAACTTTGACATGACGTTGGATCTTGAATTTCGGCAATAAAGCTTTCAAATGTTGTTCTTGACTTTCTCTTGACAATGATGTTTGCTCATGAAAATATCCTTCTTGTATTCTAGTTTCAAATGATGAAATGAATAGTTATTTATAGGAATTTATTTAATTTCCCAAAAATTAGACCACGATATACAACATTGCAAGTTGAATTTTAAATGTTAAATTGCCTCTAAAACATATTTGAATTTGGGTCCTAGCTAACAAAGGGAACCCATTATGGGTGAATGGGTCTTGGCCCGAATCTCCATGACACATAATCCAGGGAAATTCAATGATTGAATGCATTTGTTTAATATTGGTTCCCTTTTGGAAAACAATAAAAATTAGGCTTTGGAATGCATAATTTAGAAAATTAGAAGCTTAATTAAGTTCAATAAATTAGGGGGGCTAAGAACATAATGTGAAATTGTAAAGGTATACAATTTTCTACAATACAAAGTCTTAATAATCTCAAGGAATTTCCTTCAAATATTAAAGATGAATATTTGGTATCTCCAATTGGGAACTACCCTTCCTCAATGGCTTGTGGTGAAAAATATACTTCTAGAGCATTTGTGCTAGAACTTTCTTCTCGGTCTCCTAAAAATGTAAGGTTGCTACTCCTTTGAATTATTATTTATTTTGTATGAGTGCATTCTCTACAAGAGCTTTGCTATATTTTGGGGTTTTATTTTGGTGGCCAAATTTTCTTGGACTAGTCTCTTGATAATTGTGAGGTATGTACATTATTTTCTCAACAAATTATTTTGGGTAAATTTGATGTTTCCCCCTTTTATAGTTACAAATGTTCTTCATGAGTGAGTATTAATAGTTTATGTGTATCACAGTTTCCTTAGTGTTGGTGAATAGATTTTTCCTTTACAACATTAAATATAAAATGACTCTATAATTCCCAAGAAGGATCAATAAATTCACAATAGTTGGAGAGATTACCATTGCATTGGTAATCTTCATTTGAATTTAATTGAGGTACAACTCCCTCTTCTAATATAATTTTGATTTTTTGAAAATATATAAGTGGGGTATAATTTTGGTTAGAAAGAAGGAAAGGAAAAAATAACACCTATTCATAACCATGAGATAGATGAGAAGAGAAATACTTTAAATTTAAAGAAACTACTTCAATTCAAAATTGGACTAGCAAGTTCAATAAATATCATGGCTCACAGACCAGACTATCAATGCTTTCTGACTCGACTCAACACAATCTTAACCATTAATTGTAAATAAATGAATTAAATACCACTGAATAACAGTTCCTCATAGGGAAGGAATATCCAAATGTTAATCTAAGCTCACAAAATTATTTATAAACATTATAATTCTAATCATAATTTGTTGCACACAAATAATAAACATTCATAGAAATGAATTAACTACAAAATTTGATCCTTCTATTATGATTGATTCTCTCTCATGTATCACAGTGCAAGGGGGATCAAAATTTTGGAGCCTTGCAATGTCAAACATAAACATATTTATAGTTTTTAGAACATAAATTTCATCAGAGTCTTCAATCAAATAATTGAAAATAACTTATTCTTGAAAGAATTAGAATAATCGAGTCTAAATATTTTTAAATACAAAATTAGAGAAACCTAAAGATATTTTCTGCTAAGCTTGTTGGGTAAGTGAATGCTCAGCGAGATTCTCTCCTTCAGATAATATTTGTTGAGAAATTGCCAGACATACTTGATAATCCTTCAAAGCCATCACAACATCAGGAATTTATGTCTATTATGGGACAAATGCATTTCTCATCCTCAACTTCTACATTGTTCTAGTGCATAGGTGGCAAGGGTTGTGTCTGTATTTGCTAGACATAGGTTGGGTCCACTAAATTTAAGTCATCATCCTGTATTCCCCTTATATTCCAACACAACTTAAAGTTGAATATATGAGCTAAGGAGAGCCTCATTCAATCCCTTTTCCTCACTTCATTGCCATCTACACAATTTGCAAAAAAATCTTCAAGATGAGTCACATGATAATAACCAGGACCAAGGAAAATATGATTCCTTACATAATTTTTACTATTGAATGGGAACCTTCTCTCATAAGTTCCAAAGGAAAACTTTGCAATGTCTTTTTAGGTGAAGGGCGTTAGACTAGGACCTACATTCATAATACCATAAACCAATTGGTAATGGAATCCCAAACTTATTTCTATGTGTGCATCTTTTTTTTTACTTTCATAAATTTTCGACAAAACTTCTATCAGAATGAATTTATCCTCAAGATATCTAGGTAGCTTGAGAGGGAAGTCATCAAATCCACCAACTCTCAAGTAAGTAAATGTCTGAAATTGAATGAAGAGGCTACCATACTTGGTAACTAGTTGGAAAGCTTCAGGGGACACCCTCTAACCTAGATCGCCTTGTAATTCCTTGACCAATTTTATGCTAAGCACATTATTTACCCTTGAGAAATTCTTATAGCTATTTTCAATCTACAAATTAGGGTAGTAGTCATAGATTTTAATTTGTTCATTGAAATCCTCCACATGGTTTAAGCCGATCCAAGGCCTTGTACAAGCTAAGACATAAAAAAAGATAAGATGACATGCAAAATGACCTATTTAAAACAAAACTTCTTATCGTTTCATCCAACCTGTCACTAATTATAGTAGTCTAGTATAAATATTACTAACCAACATAGATAACTTGTACGAAGAAATACATCCATTCTTCAAAGTCATGGGCATTCATACTCCCTTTGACCCTATGCAACAGTACAATGATATTTGATATTTCTTCCCTAAAATTTGATTTATGCATCTTCTTAGGGAGTTGTGATTTCCCTTTCTTAGGCCTGGGTGATCCCATAATAGTGGTTTACAATTTTTGGCCAAACTAGACACTGGAATTTTTATTTTTTAACTAAATCTTCACATTCGGACACCTATAACGGTTAAACCATGAGGAATTTGAAGATGATGCAAACTAGAGTCTCATCAAATTTTGTCTGTAGATTCTAAAAATATTTTTTCAAAATTTTTGGAATCAAATTGCACTTCTTTCCATCTCCCACAAAATTGGTTTCTTTCAAAAAACAACATTTTTAAAAAGTGACGCACACTGTATAATGCATAATTTTTTTTCCATGAAGGATAAAATTCTAATTCTTTAGAATTTAGATTTGTAACTCCGATATCTAGTGCTTGCACTTGGTTAGATAGTTTTTTATTGAATATTTTTTCTTTAATCAAGTTTTGAAGTCAAACCAATGACAATTTAGACATAGAGCGACTGTATAACGCGTAACTTTTTTTGTATATATCGAAATTCAATTATTTTTTTTTTTTGGATCAAGGACTTCAATATCTGGTGCATTCATATTTTTAAATTTTTTTTTGATAATATGCTATTTTTCCACATGTGCAGAACAGAGACCTTCATTTTCAACGAAAAATCTATGTTTAATAAAACTAAAAAAACAAATGCATAATAAAACCAAAACATATTAAAATTATATTCATTGGATAGCTCATTTCGAGGACTACCTGACTCCAATTGGGTTTCTGAAGATTCCACCATTTTCATCCTCAACCTGAGCATCAAAGCGTAAAAAATTAGGTTTTTTGCGTGAACAAAGTCAAAAATTAGGGAAAAGGGGGGTTCTAGAGAACCCCCAGGGGAGTTCTAGCGAACCAGGGTTCATTCGAACCCCCTTAATATGTATTTTCCCTTATATTTTTTGGGGCGGGAAATGTGGGCCCCGTGATTGATGGGTTCGATCGAACCCTAGTTCGGTCGAACCCCTTTATGGTTCGGTCGAACTTGTAGGTTCATTCGAACCCCTAAAACCAATTTTTTTGCCATGGGGCCATTTTTTCTCAGTTTTCCTTCCTCCATCAAATTGTAAACCACTATTGTGGCTTCACCCGCCTAGGTCAAACCATTCTTTTGCAATATAATTGCAATAATATCCCTTCTTTTCAAGAATTGACGCTAAGATAGAGTAAAATTAAACTTACTTTATACCTCCCTCTCTGGCATCCTAAAACATCCATTGATGGTGGCACTATCCAGGGTTACTAGAAAATGGTTATCTTTAGTGCGGATTTCTCTCGTCTCTGGATTATAACGAGATATGCATTTTAACATGAGCTTTGTGCACTATACAACTACTGGAAATGCAACAACCTAAATAAGATCACTTTCTACTACCCTTTGAGTAATTGGGTCCCTTTTTGGTTACAAACCCTTTCCCAAAAAGCATCCAAATATATATGTCATAACCTCCTATCACCTATTTCAGGCAAGGAGCTATCTAGGACAACCAAATGTTCATACCCCAAATATTTATATTTTGTTTTTCTAGACATTCACTTGAAGAATAATTCAACAATGTTATATTGCAAAAAAAAACTCCAACTACCAGAGAAAAATTCATGCATGTCACATTCCTAGTAATATGCCGCCTATTTTTGCTTGAGCTACTTCTTTGAGTGTTGGCCATATGTTTGTTCTTCTCAATTTCTAAAATTAAGCTTTTTGAAAAGAATGATTATGTCCCAAATGACAACCCGATTCTGCTCGATCAAGTATTTATTTCGTCCACTTTAGTGTTGGCAGCATTTAATGTCTGACACATATGCCACTTAGCACCAATATCGGACAACCTTGGTACACTCAATAAAGTTAGATATTTGAATGGATTTTAAAAACATAGTTGAAAATTGATGAAGTTAGAAAACTTCGGTCATACTCAACAAGATCATCTTTCATTCATATATGTATTCTCAATAGGATTCACTGTCGACGATGTCCTCAACACTTCTCCAGAATCAAGCGTGGTTCGAAAAGGGATGTCGGTCTTGATAGAATTTCTCGAAACCATAAACACCTGCCTAGTTTTGAAGATATTCTTTTTGAAAAGAACTTCTTTGCAAGACAAATGAGTTATATAACTTGGACATTAGCTAAAAAAAATTTAAAATTGTTTAAAATATTGACACTAAAAGGAAGATAATTCAAAAAGTAAACTAAGTAAGTGGGGAGACAAGTTATGGAAATGGGGTCACAGATCAAAAAGGTTCAGAAAACTAACCAAAGGCTGGCATACAAGATAACAAATTTTTGAAACAAAAAGGATACCCAAAATTCAAATACTTAGGGCCCAACTTAAAACTTGGGCAACACTTAGTAGTTGCATGAATTCATGGTCAACTATACAGGAAATTATGAAATCACAATCCAAAGTCAGAGGTTGGTTCCTCCTCCTCTTAGCTCTGAAAATACAGAGTCAACTTCATAGTTTTCATATTTGGGAAAGCGGTTTTGTGAAGGATTGGGATATTTGGTTAAATTAGTTTTATAAAATATAGATGGTTTCCAATCACTCTCAATTGATTTTGAGGGATTAAGAAACTTAAGACATTTGGATCTATCTGGCTAGAACAACCTGGTAGTGATACTAGATTCTTTTATTCAATTATTGCATCTTCAATATTTAGCATTACAAGGTTATAGGAAGATATTCCTTCAAGATTTGGGAGAATTCTTCAAGCTTGAGTACCTCAACTTTGAAGGTTGTAGTTTATTAAGGGAATTGCCAAGGGGAATAGGGTTGTAGATTTATTTAAAGTAATAAAATTTACTCCATACTCAATTGGAGAAAATACTTTTATTAGAATACTACAAATGAAAATACTCACCACTATGT
Organism: Sequoia sempervirens; assembly: GCA_007258455.2. Classification (NCBI taxonomy): domain Eukaryota; kingdom Viridiplantae; phylum Streptophyta; class Pinopsida; order Cupressales; family Cupressaceae; genus Sequoia; species Sequoia sempervirens. Next base: position 51,273,292 of record VDFB02026320.1, on the reverse strand, counting down.
GACACTTGTTAATACAGTTTATCAAACAAATAATAATAATTTTAATAACTATTTTATTTATTGTAATTATTTTAATAAATTTTCTTATTATAAATTATAATGTATTAATCATAAAATTATGTAGAAATTTTCAAAAAATTTAACTAAAAATAAATTATTTACTTTAATTTATATTTGAAAAATTATTTTAAACTATTTTTCATTTCCGTGAGTTTTCTAAAATCCTGTGATGGATCATTGAGTGTGATTTGAAATGTTGATCACAAAAAAGTACACACAATAGAATCCAAAAATAACAACAATAAATGTATGAATTGTGGAAATTTAATAACATTATTACTACTTGTCATTAGGAAATACTATTGCAATCAATGATGCTTAATTAAGTAATGATAAATGTGTTTTAGAAGTCATTATTATTTCCTCCTCAAGAAATATTTATCTTTTCTAAAGTAGAGATGCAAGATTTACAACTTTATTTTTTTTCAAAACTATTTATCATGAATATGATTGGCTAACAATTTTAGTTGTTAAGTTCGGATTAATAGGAATGATGGATTTTTTAGACATTTTTTGGGGTATTATAAAGTTGTTTGAAATAATTGGGAAATTTTCATAAATAGAATGATTTTTCTATACAGATACATAAATTTTTTATTTATGCATGTAATTTTTTAATGTTTTTATTTCTCAAAATATAGTAAATATCATATTTTTTAATAATTGTGTTAATATATGTTGTAAAATTTTGGTGTCTTTATATTTAAAAAATAAATCTTTTTTAAATAGTTTTTATTTTATTTTAATTATAATATGGTGCTCCTCTTTTCAAGGATGTATTTTTATATTTTAATGGTGAAAATTATTTTAAATTTGTTTTGGTCAATAAGAAATAATATTTTTAATTTACATTAGAGAATAAAAATGATAATAATATAATATTAAAATAATAATAATTAAAAAAATAGGTTCTAGATTAAGTTTATTATTATAATTATCATTATATAGATTGAGTTATATATAATTAAAAATCTTCAATTCAATTCAATCTACAAACTAAACCCTCTTTACATTCTTTCTTGAAACCTTAAAGTTGCTTCAAGTATAATTCTTCTTCCAAGTCACCATCTAGAAAGGTTGTCTTAACATCTTGAGATGCTCGAAATCAAGGTCATACACAACTACCAAACCCAACACCACTCTAATAAAAGTCATTTTCACAACTAGTGAAAAAATTTCATTGAAATTAATGCCCTTTTGTGTATCATAACCTTTGATCGCCAATTTGGCCCTGTATCTCTTCTTTCCACCTTTTTCTTCTTCCTTAAACTTGTATACCCATCTATTTTTCAAATCTTTCCTATTAGATGGAAGAGATACTAAATCCCATGTGTGTTTTTCCATCAAATATCCCATCTCATCTCTCATAGCCTCCATCCTTTTTTTATTGTTTTTATCTTCACATGATTCTTCAAACATAGTAGGTTCAACTTCATTAAGTACAACAAAAACTGATTGAAATTTCATTATATTTTGTTGGAGGCCTATGCTCCTTAGTGGACCCCTGAACTTGAGGAATTGATTCTTGTTGTGTACCCACCTCATGAGTACCAATGGGATGATCTTGCACTTCATTATCATGAAACTTTGGGGGTTGAACTTGTAGTTGTATTTATGAATGTACTTTTGTTTGTGGTTGGTTTACAATCTCCTTTTTTTCTAATTCATCACTCTCATTTATGATGTCATCTAATGGAACATAAAACTTGACAGTTATGCCTTGTTCTTGTAAAATTTCCATCGCCTTTTTATTGAATATCACATCTCTACTACGTGTTACTTGCTTGGTAATTGGATCTTATAGCCTTTGACCATATTTTTCATCTTCATATCCAATGAATATATGTCTTTTTGAATTCACATCAAGCTTCATTATTTTTTCTTGTGGGATATGAAGTAAAGATTCATACCCAAACATTGTAGGTGGTTATAATAAATCTTCTTTGCTAGCCACTTCTCCTTGTGAAATTCAAAATCTAACTAAGAGGATGAACCTCAGTTAATCAAATAAATTGTTGTATTTACAGCCTCCACCCAAAATTATTTTCCTAACTTGTAGCATTTGAGAGCATAGTGCATTCTCTTCCCAACATGATTATATTTATATTTTCTACTAAATTGTTTTCTTGTGGTTTTATAATAACAATAATAATCATTTGGATACCATTCTTTGCACAAAAATGATCAAATTATATTGAGCAATATTCACCCCCATTGTTAGTTTTTAAGAATTTAATCTTAATATTTTCATTTTGGTTTTCTACAAGTTCTTTGAAACTTTTAAACATACCAAAGACATCATACTTTCTTTTCAATATATAAACCCAAACCTTCCTAGTACAATCATCTAAAAAAGTAACAAAATAATTTGACCCACCAAGTATGCTACCTCTATGGGGCCAAAGACATCTGAATGCACTAATTCCAATGGTCATGATTTCTTCTCCTATTCCTTGATGGATAATTCGGTCCTATTTTTATTTTCATGTATGCAATGCTCACATAACTCCAAATCCATTGATTTTAGACCTAGAAGTTGGTCCTTCTTATGCAAAATTTCAATACCATATTTCTCATGTGATTCAACCTTTTATACTAAAACTTTGAACATTATGTTATCTATAACTATCATTGTAGCTCCCACTTTAGTCTGACCCTCTAGCACATACAAAGTTTCTAATGTTCATCCTCTAGCAATCACTAAGGCTACTTTTGTTACCTTCTATGCACTTGACTCAAACATGACACGACATCCTTAAGCATCCAATTGTATGGTTGAAATCAAATTTATTCTAAGTTGAGGAACATGTCTAACATCCCTTGGCAACCAAATTATACCATTTTTCAATTTTTATAAAATATCTCCATTACCAATGATATCACAAGGCTCATCATCACTAAGGTAAACTTTACCAAGGTTGTCAACTTGATAATTTTTAAAATACTCCTTGAATGATGTAGCATGAAATCATACTCCTTACTCAAGCACCCAAACATCTGCAATAACTTCTCCTATAGATGAAACAAGAGCATCTACATCTTCTTCATAAGTTGTATTAGCTTCATTTTATTTTGATTTTTTTCAACCTTTTTGAATGACCAACAATTTCTCTTCATGTGGCCTTCTTTACCATAATACCAATAATTGATATTCCTACCTCTATATTTTGATCTTCTATGATTATTCTTCCCTCATTCTTGTGATCTCCCTTTGTTTTCAATTACCAAAGTGTCTCCCAATGAACTAACTTGGTTTTTCATGTTCATGTTCTCATAGAGAAAAATCCCAACAACATCATTGAAATTTAACATGCTTCCCTTTATACAAAATGCTAAGTTTCTAATAGCTATAAAACTCCTTCCTAGTTATTTATTAGAGAATACAATAACAAAATAGCCTTGATCTCATCATCTAAATTGATTCTTACTAAAATTAATTGGCTGATCAAAGTGTCAAATTCAAATGGTTTGAGACATTACAACCTTTCTTAATTTTCAAATTGTATAATTTCTTCATTAGAAATACATTGTTTGATGTAGAGGTCATTTCATACATGTCTAACAAGCAATCCCATAATCCTTTCGTTGTGTTTTCTAATGAGATATTAAATAATACATTGTTGGATAGAGAGAATTTTTGTGGTTGTTTCCTTTTGATCCAATATATCCCAATCTTCATCTATCATCAAGTTTGGCTTTTTTATTTACCTTCCAACATGATCAAAAGGTCTTTCTAAATTAGTAGCACTTCGAGTTGTAATTTCCATATTCTGAAATTATGTCCAGAGGATTTTATAATTCTCCATAATTTGTCTACCTCCTCCATCTCTTATTATTTGCAAGTGGTTTTCTCAACTATCTCCAGCTTTGATACCAATTGTTATGAAACACATAGTAGAAACACTGTAATAAAACTATAGCAAAATAAATAGTAAACAAAAATTACAAATAGACCATGAAATATGTAGCTCAACAAAATTCTTACGTCCACGAGAAAAGTGGATTTTTGATGTAAGAGCATCTAGTGGTGTAGGGAAATCTTGCATCACCCAAAAAAAATGTTTTTCCTTATTTTCTTTAGTTTTTTGAGTCCCATGATCGCACTTAAGGGGTGTAAGATTGTCAAAAGTCAGAAAAGGTGAAAAATGGTCACTTACTATTTTTAGTAAGTTGGCCTAAATGAGCTCATATGGACCTACAAATTTACCCCAAGGAGCAGAACTGAAAAAAAAAATTGATGGGAAAAGAATCATCTCAATACCCTATACAATTTGGGATATATATTAAAGTTTTCATATCAATAAATTTCTCCAATGCAGCTTCAAATTCAAATTTGAAAACCTTAGAAGCCTTGAAACAACTCAAAAATTGGATGAAACAATCTCTGATGTTTCGACATTGTAGATATCTTCGATAGATTTCCAACAATATATTATAATAGCAAATCAGACACCCGAATCAAAAGTTATGGCCATGCGAAGCTACCCCACTAAAAAGTGAATTTCATTAAAATATCTTCCTAGGAAAGAAATCAAATAGCAAGACTTTTGGTTCCAAAACAAAAGGGAAAGTTACACTTTCTAGAACATTCTAGGGCATTTATTGGGTAAAATAAAAAGGGTTAAGTGGGGGTTGTAGAAGGTGGCTCCATTAGTGCAGATTGTGGCTCTGAATAATATATTTTGTTTTTAGAGTTGATTTTGTTGTAATGAATCAAGCCCATGAGGCTATAGCATTGTAAGTTCTGAATCTATAATTTCATTTTCTAAAAATAATTGAAAGTGAGTTATTTTTTGTTTCGCATCTTTTGTGTTGGTATCTATTGTTGTGATTTTTGAGGGTTTCAAGAGGTGTGGCCCTCATCAATTTTTATTCTCCTTGAATGATTGCATAAATTACATAAGTTTTCATCAATCACAAAATGTTATCTTCCTCAATTTTTTATAAAACTCATTTTTGAAATGAAGAGTCAAAAGAACATGAAAATGTGAAGAGTTGTGAGGACCTAAAAATTTGTTTTGGTTGAACTTTACAACCAAATAGATAGGCATGTAATACCTCTGCAACACCTCAACCTATATTCACACACAAGGCGAATGCAATAGATTGTTTTGGAAACAATGATTCACCCATTTTCAGAAACAATGTCTTTCACCCTTCACACACCTCAATTTAACCTTAACATGCTAGTCTTCACAACTTCCACAAACTAAATCAACCTTCCACTACCCAAATTGACCTCACAACAAAGGATTGACTTCAAACATATAACACACATTGAATTTTCCACTATTTTAGTAAGAAGAATATAACAGATATCAACAAGATAATACACAATATTTGAATACTTGTAATCAAATATAGATCAAATACATTCTCTATGCCAATATCCTTTTACAAAATTCTTCACACAATGGAACAAAATAGAAAGTAAAAATTGCATGCACTATTAATTTCAAAAATTAACTCATAGAAGAAATAAAAAAAAAGCACCCAAATATAGGTCCACTTTTATACCATGTAGAATTCGCTAGACTCTTTACCTAAACTTTGATATTTGATCGATTCATGCAAGATGAACAAGTGTATGCTCCTACCTAAAATATTAAATACACATAAATGTAATACAAAAGATAACACAAGAATGGACAAATCCCACATATGATTAAATCAAGAATGAGATGTACAAATAGGAGAAAGGAAGTGCAACTACCATCGAGAATAGTGGAGAATATTAGGCCAACTCTGAATAACAAGGATTTATGGTGAGTTAACTCCACAAGACTAGCAGGCTAACTCCATGAGACTAGCTAGCTAACTCCACAAAACTAGCACACCAAAGCAAGCTTAACTCCAAGTGTAGAGATAATCCACAATAAAAAAATGAAGATAAATAATTTTTCCTACACTAACATAACAAACCTTTTCTTTTATAATTACCTTTAATAGTATATTTTTTTATTTTTTATTTTTATTTTAAAAATGTCAATTTAATATTATATATATATTTTAACATTTTGATTTTCAATATTTTTCATTTTATTTTTTAGTCTTGTGATTTTTATTTTGTAGAATACTCTTCATTTATCATTTATTATTGTTTTAAGAAAAAAATCATATATTATTTTATACTTTTGATATACTTAATATCACTTTATATTTTTTAGCATTATGATTTTTTTTATTATATTTAGAAGGCATAGGAGCCATAAAATAAAATAATTAGCATCATATTTCCATCGATCTCGAAACTTAAGAAGTAGAAAACAAAGTCTTAACATGAACTAGAAACCTACAACAAAAATGACTTGAGTACAAAAGACCAAAAAACCAATATCACTAACTACCTTGGGATAGGGCAAGTTACATAGGCTTGTGTGACCCACTTTCTCTCTTATAATCACATTGATAGAGAAAAAAAATTGGAGTGCAATGATCCTAGACAATGCTAGGAGAAAAAAATTATAACATCAGATCCCTCGCTATCATAGCAATTAAAAAATCTTCCACAACATCCTTCAAGAGCACCATTTGAAGACTTTTCACAATTTCCTCCACAACCCATTGAGGAAAATCCCACCTCTACTTTGTTGCATGTAGGTGGTTAAGAATATAGTCAAAGAAAATTATTGAATGGTGACCTAACACGTCAATGTCATCATGGAATAGAAAATAGCAATTTGTTGAAGACAAAATTTAAGCCTTTCTTAGATTTTAGGTAGTGTCAAACACATTCCTCCTCTCCCTTGAATTTCTTGAATCAGGTAACAAATTTGGTATAGTTTCCCTAATTTTGATGCTTGGAGCACCATCAATGTACTTCAAAATCTCCCAAAATTACACTAACCATAGCTTAAAATTAGGGTTTTTAACCTCCTATTCAATAAATTCCATGAAGTCAACCACCATCTCCTCACCAAAGACTTATCATTTATGTTATTTTCTCATACCACCTCTCATATTTCCCTATGTTTTCTTACTTTGATCAACCCATCATCTACCATACCTTTCACCACCTTCAAAATCCATAATAACATGTCCAAAAAATTCCCTCCCATTCACCATAAAAGATAATATCATTCACCCCCGTGTTGTTGCTAGCATACAAAATAAAATTTGTGTCATAAAAATGAGTGTAGTAATGTCCTTCTCATGCCCTTAACATCTAATCAATCATTCCTCAATACTTGAGTGCCATTATTGAGTCTTTTAACACCATGATTTAAATTCTAATATTTTTTTATTTTAAGATTTACAATTATATAATATAATTTATCAATTTTCTTTCTTAATATAATTATACCTTTTACTCTTTTTATTATTAAATGTTATTTATTTCTCTTGCACTTTATGGTTTTTTTGTATTCGTATTTGTATTTTGACACACTTCTTTTAGTCTTTCATTTTTTTTGTTTCTCTTTTCAAGAAAAATAAATTTGATAGAAAAATAAACCTAATGATAAAATTGTACAATAGAAATAGTGCATATACAATTTAAAATAATAACATAATAAATATAAATCAAAGGCAATACATAGTAATGAAAAATACTTTTAGTAAAAGAATCAGCATAATAAGAAAAAATAATATTGAATGCATACATTCTACAATACAATAATGAGACTCTTCGCCCTCAAGAATGTGTACATAATATAAATAGGCACGTAGAAAGTGGCTTTACACATTGTATGATATTATGCAAAATAAAAATAAAAAAGTATATCTCTCATTTTTCTCATCATTATAATGGATCAAAGACACATTACGTGTTATAAATTTTCACATAATTATATCTAAAAGCATTCTTGTCTCATTATTATTAACTATGCAAATTTCATGTCTATATTTCTCACTTTTCTTATCATAATGACAGACTATATAAATTTTAGTTGTTATAAAATTTTACATAATTATATCTAAAAATATTATTTTAGATCATTGTTATGAACTATGAAAATCTCATGTCTATATATATTGAGTACCTTAAATTAAATAACTATTTTTGTTAACTATTTTATTTGTTGTAATTTTTTGAATTATAAACTTTTTAAGGCCACTAACTAGAAATTGGTGCCAAGGGGACACTAGGTCTAAAAACATGAACAAGTATTAAACCCAAACCCAAAGTACTAAACAATAAAATATAAAATTATGAGACCTACCCATAAAAATTACACACAATTCAATTATCGAAGGGATAAGGCAATTTACACATGCCACATCAAAACCACATTAAACATACAATCAGCTTTTTTATAAACTTTACTTGTAGCAAATACATTAATCACTTCATATAAGTATTCCTACTCGCAACAATTCATAAGAGTTGATAGTGTCAATAGGTAAAAACATCTTCAATAATTTACCCACCACTCCATTGCCCATTGTAGACACATTTGACACTACCAAGGCCACATTTAAACAATCTAGAATATTGTTGAAGCTAACCTCTATTTGATGGATCGCATCCTCAATACTATCATGAAGCAAATATGAGCTAGTCATCATAAGAAGCATGGAGGCACAACTAAGTATTTGAGTGACATGAAGCATAGTCCTCTACTTGCTAGAAAAATTAGGTCCTAGCAAAAAAAAATCCATAACCTCTTATATACAAACACATGGAGCTCTAACCATATCTTTGGTTAGCCCCTAAATCCTCACTATCCACATACACAACTTTGAATTTTAATTTCTCTTTGTGAATGCCATGAAATTGACCACAATCTCCTCTTTCAGAACCCTACATTTTCTAGGCTTCTTTCTTCTCCCATCATCTTACATAGTCTCCTTCATATTGCAAGATCACCACACTCTTCCACACCTATCAGCTCCACCAAATTCAATCTAAAATAGAGGAAAAACCCACCACCATAATAAGCACACCATCCCATATCATAGTGAGGATAAAACCCACACTGCCAACTTAGATCAAACAAAATGCATGAACATTAATGAAAACATGCCTTTTCATCATCCTTGCCACTCAAACGAATTAATAAAAATATTAGGCCTCCAACCCATTATTCGGTCAATTTTATTTATTGTAATTATTTTAATAGTTTTACTAACTATTTTATTTATTTCTTAAACTATTTTAATCATTTTTATTTTAAATATCACTATATTAAATCATAGAAATCATACACAAGCTTTTAAAATTTTGAATTAAATTTTTTGATTTACTTCAATTTTTATTTGAGATCTATTTACTAGTATATTTATCCTCAGCAAAATCCATATAAAGACACCCAAAGTTTTAAATAAATTTTTTATAAAAATACTTTAATCTTTATTTGAAGAGTTATGTACTAGCATATCTATTTTTAGAAAAAACTATTTTAAAGACATCAAAATATATCATTCCCAAGACACACAGTCTATTTATAAATCATTTTGTTTTTAAAATAGACACCTCAAAGATATTTGTGACCAGAAAATAATAAATATTTATTAATTTTTTATCAAAATTAAATTTTAATTATTAAACAAGATTATATTTTTGTGGAATGCGAAAAAAATAAAGAAATAATATAAAGTCAAGTGGCAGGTTCAAATATAATACAAATTATGTGGAGAGTTCGTCACTTGAATCTTACGTGAGGTCGCCTAATCACATTTAATACACTTTATCTCAATGCCATTCGAGGTAGGAGAGGATGGACTTGGGAACTTTGAAATCGTCCGCCCATTCTATGAGAAGAGCTCAACCATGACATTGTACACCTATCTATTTGTTTTAAATCATTTCATCATAAAAAGTCCTCGCGGCTCGTTATCCTCGTTCCGAATTTAATCATTTTAAATCATTATTTAAATGGCAACAAAGAAGACAAAGTCTCTGAAGGGAATCCCAAAGAAATTCCCCTGCATAACGATAAATTATTTATGGTATAGTGTGGTAGTTAAATTATTGTATTGTTGTTGTTATTAATGTTAATTTTTTATTGAGTTATTGTGATCATAAGTATTGTGTTTTTATTGGTTCATTGTGTTTGTAGGTTTGAACTTTCATGTTGAAGTTGTTGGTGTTCATGTTGATGACTTTATGTTCAAATCCTTGTTGGACTAGTGTGTTAATGGGTTGTGTTCCCTTGTTGATCCACTGAGCTTGCAGATTTGGCCTATGTGTGCCAATGATGTGCATTCATGTCAAGGATGAGATTCCCCATATGTGGCCTCACCTAGCTCAAACTAGACTAAAAAGTCTTGGGTTTGAACCTTCACGGTTAAGTTGTTGGTATTCATGCGAATGACTTTGTGCTCCAAACCCTCATTGGTTTGACATGCTTAGAGGCTTTGTGCTCTTGTTGGTCTATTGAGCTCATGTGTTTGGCCTATGTGCACTAATTTTGGGCAAAGGCTATCCAGCCCCCAAAATGGCATGGGGGGCATGGATGCGCATCATGCACGTACAAGAGCATATAAATGAATGTATTCATAAATGAAAGGGATGACGTACGAACAAAATTCATTAAATTTAAATTTCATTACCGGCCCATTAAATTTCCTTTGGTCTCCCTGTAAAGTTTCATCTCAGGGAAGTTTGCATGATTGCATTGGTGGAAGTATAGGTAAGTGTTGTGGCATTAAAAATATAACTTACGTTTTTTTTTTTTTAATTTATTCATTATTAAATAAAATATAACTTACGTTTTTAATTTATTCATTATGATTGGATTGGTGGAAGTATAGGTATGTGTTGTGGCATTAAAAATATAACTTACATTTTTTTTTTAATTTATTCATTATTAAATAAAATAATGAATTGTTATGTTCTATTTATTTTTTTATTTTTAGAAAATAACTTTTTAACATTTTAAAAAATAAGTAATTTTTTAAATAAATTTTGTATTTATTAATATGTTTAAAAGCTTATAATAAATATCAAATTGATTCACCTCCACCCACATTAGTCATGATTTTTTAATCTTAATCTTTTGATTTTTTAATATTTATTGTAAATATCAATATTTAATAAAAATTAAAAAAAGATGATCATTCACTTGTTGATAATAATTAATAAAAATTTCTCTAATAAATATCTATGCTTTCATAATGAATAAATAATTTTATTAATTTTTTAATTATATATGCAAAATTATTTAAAATATTTGAATGAATATTTTTTTTAAAAAAATGAAAAAATATTAAAAATATATTTAAATTTATCACTATTTATCTTAAATAATTTTGCATAAATAATTAAAAAATAAATATCCAAATATAAAAAATGATCCCATATAAAATTATACATCAAATAATAACAAGAGCATTAACAATGAAAAAAATGTATTGAAATTTATCTTCCTTCAAAATATTTATCTTAAATAATTTTGCATAAATAATTTAAAATGATTTTTTTTAGAAAATGAAAAATATAAATTTTGCTTTTAAAAAATTACCTTCCTTTCAAATATTCATCTTATAAAATAAATTTTAACTATAATAATTAAATAATCAATAATAGGCGGGGGCCCTAGCTTGGTTGGCTAAGTAATTCCGTTGCGGCTCTGCTGGTCACAAGTTCTAGTCCCCCCCCCCCGTCCCGTGGAGGGCGTGTCGCGCCAGCACCGCCGGTCACGTTAAAAAGTTTACCAGGCGCACTGCAGTTTATAGGGGGTCGTGCTACCCGATTCCTGCAGTCTAAAAAAAAAAATAATAATAATAATCAATAATAAATTTATCTTCCTTCTAAATATTTATCTTAAAAAATAAATTTTAAATATAATAATGAATCAATAAATATTTATCTTAAATAGTTGATTTCAAATATCATGTTAGAATAAATACACAAAGAACAACATATAGTTTAGAATAAATAACAAGTCATACAAGTCACTAAAAACCACATCAATATTGAATTATTTTATTTACTTTGATAGTTATTTATTTTATTTTAGAATTATTTAAAGATTATTTTATATTATTTATGTTGTTTTATGTTTTCTCTATTTTATTTCATTTTACAATTATTTTCAAAATTATTTTATTTTAATAATATTTGTGAATACAAATATTTCTTCAAACAAAAATAGAATCAATAATATAAATAAAATAAAAAGAATAGAACATAACATAACAAATATTAAAAAGTAAAATGTTAAAAGATTATTTTAAAAAATAAAAATAAAAAATAAAACATAACAATTATTTATTTTATTTAATAATGAATAAATTAAAAAAAAAACACAAGTTATATTTTTAATGTCACGGCACATATACTTCCACCAATACAATCATGCAAACTTCGGTGAGATGAAATTTTACACGAGATAGAAAGAAATTTAATGAATTTTGTTGTACGTCATCCCGTTCATTTCTGAATACATTTATTTCTGTGCTCTGTACGTGCATGATGCCCATCCATGCCCCCATGCCGTTTTGGGGGGCTGGATAGCCTTTGCCTAGGCGTTAGGGAAAACTGTTGTATGTTTCGAAGACGCCACTGTTGCCAATTAGTGGGAACACTTCATCATGAAATTCCGGCATTTTGGAGGCATCTCCAACATTAGTAGATCAAAATGAAGGTGGAGAAACCAGGGCAACATGGAAGAGTAATTGTTCAATACAATGAAGTCGCATTGATGTCCAAATGGAAGATTTGTATCTTGAAAAGCTCTTGCAATAATAGTGTGAGGAATTAAGCTTAACGTTGTGGATCATTGCTTACTGTTAGGAATGGCTCGATTAAAGCCTCTTTTAAATATTGTTCTCAGCAATTCAAGTTTAGTAACGAAAGGAAGTAATTTCCTTTTGTCGACACTATGGGTCAAGGTTTCAACAATTTTGATCACTGGATTGGCAGCAAACGGTTTGAGAAACAAAAGACAATAATTGATTTCGAGCGACATTTTTCATAAGTTATATAACTATTGTTTGCGTCCGCCTCAATGGTTAGAGTAATCGGTCAAAAGTCCACCTCATAGCAAAGTCAAGTAATCGGCTGGTGGCATATAGAGTGGTTCTCATAACCACTAAAATTCCTGCCTCAAGCTTTCGAAAGAGAGATTGGAAGACACCGCCAGGAATGAAGGCCGACCTCCATATCATGACTTGATCGCCATCGTAGAAGAGTTAATCCTATCACTGTAGAAACCATGGGAAAGTTCAAATACATGAGAAATCTGAAAGGATTGATTCATTCAAGTGCATCCTCTAGTATTCAGTACAAAAATCATTATGTTATTCTCCAATCTCATCAAACCTGGTTACTCTTTGCAAGGATTCATGTGTGTCGACACTCTTGTGATACATATGGCACAACTCTTGTTATCGACAAATAGCAAAGTTGGTCACTGAATATTGTGATGCAAAGGGTCCTTCATTATTCTTGAGGAAGGAAGTCCCGAGGCATCTTCTTTCCTATCACTCACTGAAGGTGAAACAATAGTGCTAGTTTTGAAGCGAAGATAATACACAGAGGCCAAAGCATGCAACGGGAAGATGTGCTAAGTTGAATGAATGACAATAGTCTCTATGATGGTTACGCAGTCAAAAGGACATTGCTTGACTAAGGAAGATACCATGGCATTGTGTACTGAATTGAGAATTGTGATTATGATAAATTATGAAGAGAAAATGTTTGAACCGTAAGAGTAGCTATATGGAGCTCTATGATTTAGGAGCCTAAAATATTCCTCTTTTCACGAGTTATGATCATAGAGGGAATGGTTATGTTGAAGATGATAATAAAGGCCAATATAATGCTTTCAAGCAATGTAGCTATGCTCACCCATGATATCCTCATCAAAAGATTGAACTCACGAAATAAAAGGGATATCCATCAAATATAACGGCAGGAAATTATTGTGAATTTGTGGGTGATATTTTCAGGTAAAAATCTACTCATGATTGTTCGAGTTGATAGCAATTTTTTTTCCTTTGTAATGAATTGTGAAATGGTAGCTCGGCGGGCATATTGGAGTAGGCAGTAACTTTTGAGGTTTTAGAAACCTCATGATTTTCCACAAAAAGACACCTAGTAAAATGAGGAGAGATGCAAAATGCAAAAGCCTTGTCAATTCAAAATTCAGAGTGCCTGCCTCTATATTGGAATCAATTACGAAGCATGAGAGAAGGGAGGAGTTTCTTTGTAACTAAAAGAAAATAAATAGTTATGTAAAAGAAGTGGTGACGGTAAAAATAAAAAGTTTTTCATTTAGGGGAAAACTAGAAGTCTCCGGAAAGATTATTTATTTAAACAAAAACTCCAAGAAGCAGTTACGGGGGTGAAGATATGAAAATTGTTTTCCTTATGTAAAAGGGGATCTTTGGGCTGTGAAACGAGAGCCCCTTTGAAGTTTGTGGGATTACATCAATTAATCTTTTTGTTGTTCATTTGGGGAAAGGGATTATTTTCTGAACTTAATCTTTGTACAAAGAGATAGTCTTTGAGCTCTGTTTTATGTTATTGAATAAAGGAGACATTTCTAATCTTTGTGTTCGACTGTCTACTTTTAAATTTTTTATTTCCATGTGAATCCACAATTTTTCATTCATGTTTTCTTTGTTACATCAGATTAAGGATATGTTCATTGCAAGATCTTTGAGTCTTATTTTGTTCATGTATTTTTTTGGGAATCATTTTATTCTCCTCTTTATCATTTATAGGTTTGAGTGAATGATCTTTGTGTCATTTACTTTGATTTTTGATCCAACTACTTTCGCATTTGTGTAATTTTTAAGCACACATGTTTGTTTTCCTTTATTGCTTTATGGTTAAAAGCATACCTTATTTTGTTTTTCAGTTTCTTCAATTCATTGAAGATCATAAGAGGGAGTTGTACCTCTAAAATTCAGAGGACAATTGCTTTCTCAAAGAAAACATTCATCTAGAGTTGTTAGGAACAGAGGCACCTTTTCGAGCTAAGAGTCAACATTATCTCAACGTGCCCAATTTATTTGCTAACAATATCCTCAAATATCTTAAAAACCCTAAACAACCTCAAATAATTGAAAACCATAAACTTTCAAAAGACCAAAAACAACCTCAAAACATTTGTAAAATACCAAAAACATTGAAATATTCCAGAAAATAAAAAACCACCCATCCTATTTTGCTTTCACCCACAATAACTTTCATCCATAATAAATCAATTGTCACCTTCAATCTTTAGTGAAACAAATAGAAAGTAGGTACAACAAGTCGTAAAGTGAAAACCTAAGTGTCAAAATCTAAAGTCTAAATCATAGGTAAATGTGTCAGTGAAGTTTATATCAATGGCTTATCATGAATCTCATCATCATCCTACATCAAACAACCCCTAATCAACATGTCCTAGGATGTATCCTTCCTGTGATGGACATCAGTATCAGACATCACCTTAGCTAAAGTTAAACTGGAAAAAGATATAGATAACATTAACTATTTGTCTTTAATCTTTTCTTGTGATTTATCTTAAGGACCTATTATGAGGACCTCTCGATGATGTCTATCAAAATGATTTAGAAAGAAATATTTTTCTTTTGTCGTGCGTGTGGGTATTCAGATTGTAAAATAATCTTGGCACATACTTGCTTAGTTGTGTGTGTAGGAAGGTTGTTTGAAGTACATTGTTAACTATTTTGTATGCTTTGGTCCAATATATTTAGAAGCTTCTAACTTACATTCCAATTAGGTTTCCATATGTTAAGATGTGAATAAGAACTATCTTATCTATTTGCAGAGCCAAAGTCCATTACAATGGATACAACACTGTCCTGGTTATCAATACCTTGATGCATCATGTCTATGTGTTATATCAAACAATAAGGAATGATGAAAAATTCCCAATCCTAAGATTTGAGAAAATCATCATCATGCATTCATCATCATCATCGTCTCTAATAAAGTCTCGGTGGATCAAGGACTTGTTGGAATTTATCATCAAAATCAATGGTCAATCCATTCATCTTATTCTTCTATATTTACTAACATTTATATCCAAGCATCAACTCTATGTGATCTACATCAAAATATATGTGAGGCTACCCATAGCTAATGACTGTCTATACATCATGAAATCTATCTACATCAATACCTAAGCTATCACGATAACAATCTGTCTTCCGTTGGGGCATAGTGGGGCATCTTTATCATCTTCAACTCAACAAAATACAAAGTTGCAACTCTTTGATTCAATGTCTGATTTTCACCTATCATGAGCTCGATCGAAACACTTTATTCCCTGATTGATCTCTTGATGGGGTAACCAACCATCTTTCGATCATATCTATATCAAATCATCTAATAGACTATGTTCCTAGCCTTGATAGCAAATCTTGATCAATCTATCAAATCAACCATCATTGGGATATATCATGCCCTATCAATCCTCATGTTATTCAACACAATCCTTACATTGTTGTGAATCCTCAACAATATTATCAATCAATCAATAAACTTTAGCTTGGCTATCAACATCTCAAAGAGATCATTGATATCCATTTTTGCATCGTCATCAGCATCAAAATCAACATCAGTCTTTGAACCAATGCAACGAGTACATTGCTTCAAAAAGGGGCAAAATGTAGACCCCTAAAAATGTCTTAATGGATCAAATTGGATAACTAACATCATTTCGTTTTGAAACCCATCCTCTTTTCACTTGATCAATTAAATTAACCTTTCTATTTAATTAATTGCATCATTTGCATCTATTAACCTAATTCATTTAATCAAATTAATTCCCCCCTTTCACACTAACATTCATTTCATTAAATTAAATAAATCAAACTATTTAATTTAATTCCCTAAGTCTTCCTTTTTAATTAAATAACCCTTAGTTATTTAATTAATGCCATTACACCTTTCCCCCTCTCAGTAAATCATTTAATTTAATGAATTTCACTATATTCTTCTAAATCCCCTAAAATTGCATGATTAAACCCTTGTTTAACTAGAAATTATCTAACCAGGATCTAATTTCCCCCCACTTGCATGCAAGGGAATATTCCTCCTTTTCACATTCCTCCAAAAGGGGAATATTCCCTCCCCTTTTGCACAATTTAATTTAGTTTTAATTAACTAAATATCATTTTTCCTCACCAATGAATATTATTTCTCCTCCAATCATTTAAAAAAGGGAATATTCTCACTTAGCTTCATAAGCAAGTTAACTTGTGACTTCTTCTACAAGTTAACTTTTGACCTCTTGTGCAAGTCAAAAGTGTGCATGTTTGGAAAGAATATGAACCCTTGATTAAATCTCATCTTGCATTCTCACTCGTTGATGATAATCCATGATCCATGCCTCTTCTTTCCTCCATCCTTGACTGTTGATTAGCCTTTTTTATCCCAACCCTTCATTTCTCATCTGCTTTCCTATAAATAGTTCACTATTTAGAGACAAATGGATCGATCATCCATCTTTTTTAAAGCAAACTTATGTTGTTGAAATCACTCACACTCACACTCATTTTTAACTCACATTTAGCATATTTTAGTTCATTTTAGTTGCATAAATAGCTTACCTTCCATTAATGGCTTCCATAATGCATCCATTTAGCTAATTAGATAATCAGGGTTTGAATATTTTTAGTTTAAATCTCATTTAGGTTAGCTTAACAATTGCATTTTGAATCATTTTAGCATAAATCATGGTATATTAGCTTTTGCATCATACTCATTTTAGCATAAATCATGTTTTCAATCACATCTCACAACCTTTTCATCAATTCTCTTCAATAGAATCGATTGAAACAAGCTCACTAATCACGGGATTGGGAAAGGGCTACCATTCCACATCAACATGACACCACTCCCAAAATGGGATAAGTTTTGAATGGGTTAGAGGAGACATTTAAATGTTTTTGTAACATATAATGTTTTGTTTTAATGAATGTTTAGTTTAACTTCAATTCGATTGATCCTATTTAGATTGAGTATTAGTGGCTTCATTATGCTTCGATTCATCATGGATCAAGCGTAATCGGCCTATACTAGTATCCTCGATCAATACAATTATATAATTTAATTCAAATTATTTAAAATGTATAATGATGAAACCATGCAAATGCATGTTTTGGAAAACAAGGAACTAAATGCAAATAGCAACAAGATCCTCAAACCACTTGGATTTTGAATTATTTTTTGGAATTTTATGCTATGAAAAATTAGAAAATTGCAAACTTGTGCAATTTTACCAAAATGTTGAGCAAGAAAAGTGATCCTAGATCCAACTAGGATAACTAGGATTATCTCCTTTTCGCTTTGACTCAACATTCAAACATAGTTGACTAGTTTTTATGATTAGCTTTCTGCCACAAGGAAGAGCTCCATCCTCCTATAATTTATGTTTTTCTAGTGTTGTGAGGATGATAAATTTTATGCATGTTTTAGTGAGCCAAATTGAAATGTAACCCTAGATTTGAAAATGTAATTTATCACACAAACAAAAACTAAAAGTAGAAGAAATGACCTAGATCTAAGAAATGAAAATAGTGAATAACCTGTGATAAAATTTTGGCCTGATTTATAGGGGAAAGAGTACAATAAACGGTCCTAAACTAGATTGCTTTTTTCCAAATTTTCAAATTCTAGATTGTAGGTTACAATCTGCACTATGTTTTTTGGATTGTCACTTGCTAAAGCCTCCAAATCTAACCTACACACATTAAAATAGGGTAAAATATTATGATGTATAGGGGATTACCTAATTCAAACCACATTTTGGTATTCCTACCTCCACATACAACAATTGATGATGATCAAGAGGGTATTACCCTAGGTTGGGAAGAGTCCAAAACAACAATAATTGATTAGAATGATTAATGATAAATAACAATGTTACCTTAATGTGAAACCCTTGATTAAGTGATGTCACACAAGTTTCCATAATAGTTGATTGATGGATGCCTTGATTACTTGATAGACCTACAAAAGGTTAGCTTGCATACACAATATATTGTTGAAGCTAGAATGTAGAGGATAACTCAATACATCTTCATGATTTGGCATGATTGATCATAATAGTTCCGTGAACTTAATATATTCCTTCATCTTGATGTCTTGTAAACTTAAACTTGATTGATGAAAGTGTTGTAATAATACTACTAATTCTACCCTTGATTGATTTTAGGATCTTCAAGTTGCTCAATAAATTTTCTAGGATTTGAAATGATGAAAATACCTTATATTAATATGCAATTCTTCTATTTTCTCAAAAATCAAATGTCGATGGCTGAGAAATAAAATTAGAAATTCAAATAATAAATTACTGACACTAAGATATTTGAGTTTGGAGCCAATGAGGTGGTCTAGGGTGCAGTGCGCCGTAGACTAGATCCACCTTTTTTGGGGCCTAAAAGTGTTGGGGGAATAATATTAAATACATAATCTCATTTCTCATGTTTGATTTTCTAAATATTCTTATAAAATGTGTAATAAATGCATAATTAGGTCTGAGCACATAAGGGGGGGCGATAACTAGTGTGTAATTTTCAAGGGTGACAATTTTTTATGCTACATATAAATTCCATTGTCTATTTGTCAAAAAATATTTTAATTTGAACTAAGGATAGTTTAGTTTCTCAAAGATGAATAATAACATTCTTGGATATGAGGTTAATTTCTCTCAAGGAGATTAGCATTCCCTCCTTGTTCCCATTTCTCTATTTATAATAGATTAGATACCATTTACTATTTCTCCTTGAATTTTGAGGCTCCTAAGTTTTTGGGGCTTTTTTTGTTTGAGTATGAGTTTGAGCTACACTCCTATATATTAGTAATAATAGTACTCTTTTGTTTGAAAATTTATTTGAAATAGTTTAAAAGTAACATTATTATATTTTGAAGGTAAGATGTTTAACAAAACATCCTTAGCATCCTCATCATCTACCCCATCTTTGACTTCTACAAGTTATCTAATGAGAGACCTCAAATTTCTTATGTGATTTGACATAGTGATTTTATCTTCCATATTGGATCTAAATAGTTGAACTTTTAGGAAATTTTTTGTATTAATTTCTTTTGCTCCAAACATTTTATTCATGTTATCTCAAATTTACTACTGACGATTCATCTAAATCTACATGATATAATTCAATGTTAAAAAGGGCAAAACCAATAATAGATTTGGATTAATTTAATTAATTTACTTTTGTAAGTGGTCTAATTCCCATCCACTAATCTTCATAAATGTTTATTCATTAGTTGCATTTGAATTGTTATTTTCCAAATATGAAAATTGAAACCAATATATTTGTCTAATAGAATCTCCATTTTGAAAATTACAAACTTAATAATTATTAAAAAATCCAATTATAACTTGATCACTACAAAAAAAAATTATTATTTTTAGGTAAAGGTGGTTGAGCCACAAATTATATTGATAAGGAAATGTATTACAATAAGACAATGATTTTCTAGAAAGAAGCAAAATGCAACTCAAGTATTACAAAATCAGGCCAATTAGGCCGAATCAAAAGTATGTAAAGACCAATCTAGGAGAAAATACAAAATCTTGGAGATACATATGAAGAAGAGAGAGAATCACTACAAAATTGAAGAAGAAGAGACCGCATGGAGACCATAAAACCAGCAAGCAGAGGAGGAGAGGCCATGAATAACATAATGCTTCCAACCCAAAATTTTGAAGACCTGCAACATGATACCAAAGACAAAATTCTTCCAAACTATAGAGGAACCATCAGAGAGTAAAAGTAACGAGACATGATCAAAATTTTAATAGTGAGAAGAAGAGAGAAAATCCTCAAGTCGTGCTTCCTTCAGATGAAGCAATATCATAAGGTGGAGGAAAGTGAGGTTCTTCATGTGGCTCCACAATAGCATGCTAAATCAATAGATGGATTTATTTGAACAACATATAAATTGGGTCACTTAAAAAATTCCCTTATTGTCGAGATAAGAGTCTTAGACAAGCTTTCAACTCACTATTATTTTCATTGAGCAAACCACAAGACATTGCTAAGAGCAATTTTGAAAGGCAGTAGTCAGTGAGCAGATGTTGTCTGCTAATGATGCCTCCAACCAGACTTGAACCCTGCAAAATTTCATATCTTTCCAAAGCCTATTGGAGAGTAGAGAGTGGGCAGACATGGGGCAAAAAGTAAGTGCCTACCAAGAATTCGACCATCTATATGTCTCCTAAGATATCCATCAAATTAGATACGAATTGTGAGGCCATTTCATATGGTAGAACCATTGTGTGCATGTCAAGCCAGTCGAAGCCCAAGACAATTTGGATTGAGTCAAAAACCTACTTGCATTCAAAGGAGAATGCTCTTCTTAACTTTTCCTCTGTACAGGGAGAGTTAAATCTTACTTCATGGATGCGGGGAGGCACCAACACCCTGAAAAGGTTATCCATTTGCCGACCCAAGATCATAAAAAAAAGTAGCTGAAAGAGGTCGATCAAACAAACAGAGCAAAGAATGGGAAAAGTCATAGCCAGAAAGAAGAATTTAACTTGCTCAATTCCAATAGCAATTAATGAACCAGAGAGGATGAGTACTCTCAAAAAATGTTGAATTGTCAAGTGTTCTTGGAAAAGAAGGAGAATGTTGGAGATTTGAATTGTATCAAAACATCCACTAAAACAAAATGTGGCTTCCTCCAAAGTCCAATCACAAGATCTAGTTCTCGTGGTCAAGCGCTAGAGAAAACAAAGAAGAATCGTTACCAAATTTGGCCCCAAATTTCCAGACCACTGCCAAAGCAAAAATGGCCAACTTAGCAAGATACAATAAATGTCAAATTTAAAAAGTTATGAATATACCTTAAGAATGTCCAAATAGAGGACAAAATCAGCTAAATGAAAAGCATAAGATACAAGTAACTAATTTAGCCATGGAAGTGGCAAGTTTAACACATACCTAGTGGAGACAGAAATAAATTGAAAATAGACCTTGTCAGGACCTTTGAAGCTTGATACTCAAAATGTGGAAAAACAAATTCCAAGAAAATGCATGTGAGAAGAAGGTCGGGGATTGCCAAAAGAAGAAATCAATGTCGACCAAGAATTCCAAACTTTGAATACTAAAATAATAATTATGGTAGGGGATAAAAGTTCCCAATCACTAAATAATTCTAATTGCCACCCCAAGATGAAAAGTAATGTGAACATCAAAGGAGCATGAAAGAATACCATAAACACCTTATGATTGTTGCAGATCTTGAAAGAGTAATTTGCATTCTTCTAATGAGAATTCACTGGGGGAAGATTCACATCAATAGATTTGTTGGCCAAGAAATCCGCCACCACATTTGATTCTCTAAAACAATGAGCAATTGTATAGCTTGGAAATTCATCCAATTGTAAAAGAATATTTAAATCAAGAATATATTTCAGATGCCATGTAGGAGAATCCTTATTTCTTAAAGCTGAAATTGTTGTCATTGAATCACCTTCAATAAAGATATGAGAGATTGAAAGGTTATTGGCAAGTTTAAGACCAAGACTCAAAGCTTTGAATTCAGCCACGTTATTAGTGCCCTCTAGAATTTGTTCACAAGTTGCTCTGATAAAATTTCCATTCCAATCTCTCAAAACAACAACAATACTTGATTTCCCCAAGTTACCCCTATAGGCTCCATCAAAGTTTAATTTGATGAAGCCAAGGGGAGGAGGAGACCAAGAAGAAGAGCTCCTTTTTCCAATGGGAGTCTTGTGATAAATAAAGCCTGCCTTAGGCAATTTTAAAAGATGCCACAATTTCAGACTAATAGAATCCCATTTAGAAAAGAATTTGTTTAAAGAAGATTCCTTGAACATGGCAGAATTAGTTACCTTTGAGATTGAAAATTCAATTTTCCGAATTATCTGAAGAAAAGTGGAGGATTTCTTTCTAAGAATTCTATTATTTCTTTTAGCCAAATGTTCCATATTATGATGGAAGGACTTATATCCCAAATAGGAGAGAATATTGAAGAAGGGAACAAAGATGACCAAGATAGAAAATGGAGATACAAAGGACAATGCAAAGGACTAGACCATTCGAGTTGATTAAGGAGCCAATACCAACAAATTTGAGAAAATTCACATGATAGAAGAAGATGATTAGTAGATTCAAAGGATTTCCCACACATTACATAAGGAAAGAGATTAGTGATGCCCAATCTATCTAGTCTCATACCAGTTAAAATTTTGTATTTGATTTCTAACCATGCAAATGCACCAGCCTTTGGAAGTACGTGAGGGCCCCAACAAAGATTCAAAGGAATGGATATTCTATGGTTAACATTAACAAGAGAATTATAGCCATCTTTAACATTATACTACCCAGATTTGGATTTTATCCAAATAATTTCATCCTGTTTATTTGACAAAAATACTTGTCTCTTGTCTAATTCAGATTTTAAAGAAGATTCGACCTGTGATGGAACCTAAAGAAATTTGAAGTCATTCCATTTGAAAATGAAAGGGTCAGAAGGATCAATTTCAAGATAATCTCTAACTTTATGGCCCCAAGTAGATTTTTATTTTTATTCAATCTGATTCCAATCCCCAAGCTAGCGGAGATGTTTATGCCCATTCTAGGCATCATCCCAGAAGAGGGCTTTATCTTCGGGAAGGTGCATGGAGATGGGTAGCCAATTTGTGGCCACTTTAAAAAAAAAAGCTTTGAAAAGTCATAACACGAGCGCGTTATAATGCGCTCACGTTATGACATGTTAGAAGAAAAAAAATGTGAAAGTCATTCATTTTGCATTTTGACTATTTTTTTGTTGTGCCCATAGCCAAAACCCCCATTTTTCGTGCTCGCATTCTAGGGGGAGGCATTGTGCAAAAATATTCACCAAGGGTTACTATTTCTTCGCAAGGATGGAACCACGATGAGGAGGAGGTGCGAGAGGTAAGGATTGTTTTCTTTTTGTTTTGAATTTGTTAGTTTTAGGTTGTATTTGATATATATTTTTTTGAATTTTTAGGAGATGTAAATCAACCTGCAAATCCTCAACAAGAAGATCAACCAAATCCTCAAGAACAAAATCAACGACAACAACAACCTCCTCCACCAATCACTCAACACCCTCCCATCACTCAACAAAATTTGATTAGTGAAATTGAGAACAACAAAAAGAAAATTGAGGATTTAATTAGTAGGTTGAGTGATCCAAATGGTTCAACTATAGAAAGAATGACCCTAGCAAGTTCATTGAAAGATATGTTAAAAAATGTAGATTCAATTAGTAAACAAATAACTAGATGGCAAGATAGGAGGCAGGTGGATAGGGCTTATTATGTGGATAAACTATCATATAAGGATGTGAAGGATTTAAAAATTACAAAAGGTGATTCGTGCTCATTATTCACTGACCCATGCACAAATCAAAATCTTACCCTCAATACGAAGAGGTTTTCTATTCATTGGTGCCACCACCAATATATTAGGAACTATTTTTATGATAGGTGGTATATGGTCTTTGATTACCCACCATGCAACAATTGTGAAGTCCCGTAGTATTTCCTCAAGAAACTATACATTGAGTTCATATTGAACAAAATCCCAAATTATTTTGATATGAGGTACTTCCAGGGGAGAGGTGGAGGGTCGGCTCAGGATAGACCCGGTGCACATCCAAATCCTACACGGCAAGGGAGACGAGCTCTCGTAAGGTCTCCTCATAAGCACGTGGTTATGTCTTTCATCACGAAGGAGAGTGTCAACATAGAGACATTGCAGTCGATCAGAACTTTGACCCAGAGTGTCATCCATCATACTAGCCCTATTCTATAGTGCCATCCAAGGGAGTCTTTGAGTGGTGGCCTTTGAACCCATGTGTGTCAATCTTGTGGGGCAACTTGTTCATATGACCCCACTGATACTCAGGAGGTTGCTACGTAGTATCCATTTGTAGAGCTGCTATGGAGATGGAGACGGCAACTGACATTTTACATGAGGTGTATGGCATTGATATTTAGGAAAAAGTTAGCATGTTCATTGAATTTAATTTATTAATTTTTTATTTTGAAATGCAAGATTAATTAATTTAGTTTTATGATTTTAATAAAATTGCAAGGTCATAGTGTTGAGACTGGATACACCGGCCCTTCACCTACTTATTTTTGCAGTACACCTATCGGTGGGGTATGTAACTAGTAAGAAATTATAAATTTATTACATGTTAATAGCATTGTTTAATGAATGGTATTTTAATATGTGATTTTTGATGTTGAATAGCTTAATATTGGAGGTTTCCAAGGAAACCTCCCAATGCCGGTGGATTTACTCAAACCTACGCGCAGGTAATAGAATAAAGAGTTTAACTAATGAATCGTACTTAATAGATTTGTGTAGTTTATATTCATATCATTGACTACATTGCATTGCAGATGTCATTCAAAAACAAAGCATTACTTCACATTCCATAACTAATAACTAGATGATAGATGACAAAATTTCAACTACAATATAGTTGTTTAGAAAGTCAACATAAGTAGTGATGCAATTACTTCACCATGAGACCACATTTCTTCGAGGCATTTCTTCAAACAACTCACCACCTTTTCTATGATACCACATTTTCCATACATGTGTATCAAAGCATTTTATCAAACTACTCACTTCCTTGTAGCTATGGCTAAAAGCCTAAAATAGGTGCTTTCCAACAAACTATGGATGCTTGGAAAAATATCTATCAAAGCATAATAGTAAGCAATAATACCATAGAGAAGGCAATGAACTTTTTGAAAAATTTCCTGAAAGAAATGTGGTCTTAAGGTGATGGAATGCCATGATGTGCATTTGTTTGTAATGGCATTCCATCACCACGAGACCCCATTTCTTTGAGACATTTTTTCAAATATTTCACTGCCTTCTCTATGCCACCACAGTTATCGTACATGTCTACGAAAGCATTTGATCAAATGGTTCACTAGCTTGTTGCTATGGGTAAAAGCCTAAAAACACGTCCTTTCAAACAAGATATGGATAGGGAAAATAGTAAGCATGAGAATCAGAAATATATAGTTTAATAAGTACTCCAAATTTTGTTCATTATCTCATACATTATAAGTCATGACGTGGATCAGTAATGTAGTTTTTGTGATTGAATAATTTGTTGTTTTATTCCAGTTGTTGCAAGCTGAAACACCTCTGAATGTGATGAGGACAATGGAGATCGGTGTTTCATCTGCTATACAATCCTCAATGGCTCTAATAGGGAAGGTATGAGGAAAATTAGTAAATTTCAATTTGCATTCGTTGTTATAGATGTTAGTTAGTGAAAAATCAAACCATTATTGATTTGTAGTTTAATTTCTATTTGGATGGTTTATACAGGGCTTGAGCACGCCTAAGCATGGGCATGTGAATATTTCCCTCATAGAGAGAGATCATGAAATGGCGGTAAGTGATTATTTTGTTAAATATATCATTTTTTATAATGTAATTTTTATATATTAATGTCTTTACTTCTTATTGTAACAGTTAAAACTTCACCATGAACTAAACACTAGGAGGAGTAGCAGGATCACTCCTCAAGTGCATTACAAACGAGTGACAGACCTATCACCATCCGATCGACAAGAAAAGGGAAAGAATTTATTTCCAGAGCATGGAGAGAAATGACTATTCTAGAGCCCTTTGTTGTATGCCTACATGGCAGTTTTGTACATATTTTTTATTGGATATATTTGAAATTGTATGCCTATATGGCATTCTAGTAAGCCTAGATGGCTAGTTTGTACCTATATTTCATACTTATATCAACATATATTGATGTACACCTACATGGCTATTTGGTTAATGCAAATATTTTTTATCGATGATGTCCATATTTGCATTCTAAATTGATGGTTCAATAGATACATTGAGTTACGTGTATTCAAGTGTATAATTTACAACTTATGTGTGTTCTAATGTATACTTTGCGACTTACATGTTTTCATGTGTATACCTTGTATTCGTGCATATACTTTGTATTAATTTTTATATACTATGTATTCGTGTGTATACTTCAAGGATTACGTGTTTTTGAGTACTTGTGCTTCCCTTATTCATATGTACATGCTTGACTTATTCACATGTATACTTATTAATTGGTTAGCCCTAGCATTGATCATTGTTGTCCTTCATGGTTTGTCTTGAATATTAATTGATTGATGCTAAACAACTTTATCTAAAAGCAAAAAACACGCTTTCAATTGGTATTCCATGAAATGATTCATAAAAAGATTCCAATATATTTAATCCTTTGATTAGAACAACTCAATTAAACAAATGATACATAATTTTCACAACACTTGCAAAACATAATATTCAAAGTAGATGAAGTAGTTAACTACTTGACACATTATCATACAAACATTTATCTTCAATAGTCTTTAAAAATTAAATTCACAGCATAATCCTGATAGTGCAAAATGAATTGTTATGTTCTTGATGCGTCACCATATAAACACGTCGAAAGATTTATATGTCAACTTTTTACAATATTATTTCTTGTATATGAAATGGAGTCGGGAGAAAGAAAGTTATGATTTATAATACAAATAAGAAATGGACTCAACATTGTCTTAGACCTCTAAATAGGTCTATTTAACAAAGAAGCATGCTCTCAATCACTCCTCCAATTGGAAAACACCATTGGGTAGCATTTACCAAATTATGTTGCCCCTTGACTTTACCCACTTTTACTCCCTCAAACCTCTCTTTTTCATTCAAAACCCCTCTATTCCCAATTAGGAAATCATGCCATAACATACTTTTGACCTCCCTTGTATCAAACTTCACAACCTCACCCTATTTCCAACCTATTCTAACTTATTCTCAAGCAATTTCTTCTTTTCACCTCATCTAGCCTTGCTTTTAAGGCCTAAATTTTGAATTTTGAACAAAGGCAATGTTAGTAATCTCTTCCAATTCCTTTACCAATGCTATTTTCTTATTCGTACTTACATAATTGACTCAAATGACCCCACACTAACTCAAAACTAAAAGCAAGATTATAGAATGGCCTA
Organism: Sequoia sempervirens; assembly: GCA_007258455.2. Classification (NCBI taxonomy): domain Eukaryota; kingdom Viridiplantae; phylum Streptophyta; class Pinopsida; order Cupressales; family Cupressaceae; genus Sequoia; species Sequoia sempervirens. The sequence goes on along the minus strand of VDFB02026320.1, from coordinate 51,245,327 downwards.
TCATGGCCTTATTTGACATTATAATAACTAAAACCACTTAACTAGACCTTCCTCATCAAATGGAGGAACAAGGTGATTTGCACCAATGATCATATGCTTTTTTGTGTGGAATACTCAAAATTCTCAATTATCATGTGTATGTTTCTTTTTTCCATTGTTTTGCATGCCATCATAAGGGATCAAGCTGGTTGAACGTAGCTTAGATCAATTCTGTGTGTTTGGGTGTGAAAGAGGACCATGCCTAGCATAAACCTACCTATCGGGACATGTTGGAGTAGTTATTTTGGTCACACGAATTGCAAAAAAAAAGTTGTACCACTTTGCAACTTTACGTTGCTTCAATTTGACACTTTTTCCATCAAGTGAAAAATAGACACCATAGGAAAACGACTCCAAGATAACAAAAACCAAGAGAGGTTATTGTAGAGGGGCCCAACATGATCCCGTAGGCTTAGACAGAGAGTTTGTAAGCATCACAGTTTCCGATTAATAGCCCATCAAAGTTTGTTTCCCTTTTGCACTTTTGACCCTTAAGGGATCGGTCCAGTTGAACATAGCTCAGAGCGATTCCATGTTTTGGGTACGAAATAGGACTATGCCTAGCATAAAAATACCTATTCATACACGTTGGAGCAGTCTATTTGGTCACATGAGTTGCAGAATGAAAGTTGCACCACTTTGCAACTTTGCACTGCTTGCATTTGACACTTTTTCCATCAAGTGAAAATATGCCACCATGGGAAAACCACTCTGAGATAGCCAAAATAGAGAGAGGTTTTTGTAGAGGGGCGCAACATGATCCTGTAGGATTGGACAACAAGTTTCTAAGTATCATGGTATCCAAGTAACAACATGCTGAAGTTTTCTTCCCTTTTGCACTTTGGACTCTTAATGAATTGGTCTGATTGAACGTAGCTCAAAGCGAGTCTGCATGTTTGGGTGCAAAAGAGGAACATGAATAGCGTAATCATACCTATTCGAATGCGTTGGAATAGTCTATTTGGTCACATGAGTTGCAGAATGAAAGATGTACCACTTTGCAACTTTGCACTGTTTGCATTTGACACTTTTTCTATCAAGTGAAAATCCACCACCAGGAGAAAACCACTCCGAGATAGCCAAAAATGAGAGAGGTTTTTGTAGAGGGGCCAAACACGATCTTGTAGGATTAGACAAGAATTTTCTATGCATCATGGTATCCATGTAACAACATGTTGAAGTTTGCAACCATTTCCCACTTTAGACTTTTAAAGAATTGATCTGGTTGAACGTAGCTCAGACTGATTCTGTGTGTTTGGGTGCAAACAAGGATCATTCCTAGCGTAAACATACATATTTGGATGTGTTGGAACATTTTTTTTGGTCACACGAGTTGTAGAATGAAAGTTGTACCACTTTACAACTTTGCATTGCTTGCATTTGACACTTTTTCCATCAAGTGAAAATCAGCTGCCATGGGAAAACCACTCCGAGATAGCCAAAACTGAGAGAGGTTTTTGTAAAGGGGTCCAACACGATCTTATAGGATCATACAAGAAGTTTTTAATAATCACAGTATCCGAGTAACATCATGTTGAAGTTTGCAGCCATTTCGCACTTTAGACTCTTAAGGAATCGATCTGGTTGAATGTAGGTCAGAGCGATTTTGCGTGTTTAGCTGTGAAAGAGGACCATGCTTAGCATAAACATACCAATTTGAATATGTTGGAACAATCCGTTTGGTCACATGAGTTGTTGAATGAAAGTTGCACCACTTTGCAACTTTGCACTGTTTGCATTTGACACTCTTTCCATCAAGTGAAAATCCGCCGCCATGGGAAAACCACTTCGAGATAGCCAAAAATGAGAGAGGTTTTTGTAGAGGAGACCAACACGATCCTGTAGGATCAGATGAGAAGTTTCTAAGCATCACGGTATCCGAGTAACAACATGCTAAAGTTTGCAGTCATTTTGCACTTTGGACTCTTAAGGAATCAATCTGGTTGAATGTAGCTCAGAGTGATTCTGCATGTTTGGGTGTGAAAGATGACCATTCCTAGTGTAAACATACCTATTTAGACATGTTGGAACAATCCGTTTGGTCACACGAGTTGCAAAATGAAAGTTGCAACACTTTGCAACTTTGCACTACTTGCATTTGACACTTTTTCCATCAAATGAAAATCTACTGCCATGGGAAAACCACTCTGAAATAGTCAAAACCGAGAGATATTTTGTAGAGGCGCCCAACATGATCCTGTAGGATGAGACGAGAAGTTTCTAAGCATCATGGTATATGAGTAACAACATGCTAAAGTTTGCAGCCATTTTGCACTTTGGACCCTTAAGGGATCAAATAGTTAAGGAGTTCAAAAGGCAGTTAGATCCGTTGGGAAAGTTTAGTTTGAAGTAGAAACATTATAAATATATTGTAAAGACTCGATGAGAGGGGGATCTTGAAGATTTGAAGCAATAAAAGTTGATTAGGTACCGATTGAGTTGATTCCCAATGCTACAAGGGAAAAGAGTGATTTTAAAGAAATGATGAAATTGTGAGGAGTTTATGGCCTGACAGTTGTGTTTGCAGAATGGAATTGTGACTTTGTGTGTTGCAGGCTTCCCCCTATTGCATCAATCAACAAACCATCACATTGATTGTATCACATGACCATTTACATACATTTTACATTTCAAAATTCAATTTTTACATTTGAAAACTAATCAACAATCAAAGTATAAGGTGCTCTACAATCTGCACAAGCTTGAAACAAAAAAGGAAAAGTGCTACAAATACAGAAAACACCATCCTTTATTTACTAATTTTGCAATTGTGCAACTAATGCAAGTTTTGCATTTTTACTCCAAATGACATCTTTTGTGCAATATCACTTCTCTAATCACCTAATGACCTCTTTGAGACTTTGAATACATTACATATGACCTTCACATGACCTTTTTCACATTGTTTACATTTCAAAATTCAAATTTTGCAAATTTTCCTATTGAAGGCATTTACAGAACACGGTGTTACTACACTGAACATACACTCCAAAATTGCAATATTTGAGTAAATCTCATTACAAGTAAATTTCATTACAATGCCTTATGAACTTCGTTCTCACAGATCTTTTTCAATGTCACTCATACATTCGAGATTCTCTTTAAATGTCTACATCTCATTATGAGGTTAACTTCAATTGAGTAACTTGAGATTGCCTCGCTAAGCTTCACACGATCTTTTATAATGGCTTCAAATTAGAATTGAGATTTCTCAATATCATCAAAATAAGGATGTTGCATTGCTTTTTTGGCTGAAATTCTCTTTGATGGCTCATAAATCAACATTTTCTACAACGAGAGACCAATCAATTTTTAGTAGTTAACTTACAAATAAACAAAGTAAAAGAGAAAAAGAAAGAGCATCCAAAATGGAAATGAAATGAAAATAGATGGAAAGAACTTACAAATAGGCATGTCAGTCTCTCAACTTAGTCACTCTTGGTCACACATCTTCATTGCGAGTTCCAAGATACCTATTGCACACAACACCTCTCATGAATAGAGTAAGTTGAAATTTGAGATGCTCTTATAATGTCTACATCATAGCTGCTCATGATAAGGTTAACTTAAAATGAATAACTTGAAATTCCCTCACCAAGCTTTGCAAACACTTTTGTAATGGCTTAAAATCACGATTGAGATTTGTCAAGATCATCAAAATAAGGATGTTACATTGCTTTTTTGGCTGACATTCTCTTGGATGTATCATAAATCTGCATTTTCTGCAAGGGGACACCAATTAATTTGTAGTAGGTTACTTACAAGTAGGAAAAGTAAAACAAGATGATAGCATTTGCATCAAACAAATTAATGCGCATATAAGTATAAATTAATAAGAACTGATGTACATACTTACAAATTAATCCAACGAACCATCTGAGTTTGCTCTGCTCTTTATTGTGTCTAGTATATCTTTGTGGTCAGACTCACGGACCTTCCACAAGACCTTGTTCAAATGTCTACCCCCATATTTGGTCAAACGAACATTGGATGCCATGACAAGGTTCGAGTAATGAAGAATCTTACGATGCATGTCAAAGTCCTGAAACAACCAATGTTTAACACTCTTATGTGGGTACCTTCTAAGCCACGTTCCAGTAACAATAAGCGAGCTTGTAGGGTATTCGATGTTTTCTCCATCTATAATTGGGGCCTCCAATTTATTTTTGGCCTCTACATAATGACACAAGTAATAGTTTATTCCCTCTTCATTGTTTTCATCTGCAATAACTACATAAACTTTCCCTACATTGATATGTGCAGTAAATCTCTCGAAATTAGTCAACATTACGAATACACTACAAATTAATATAACAATACCGAATTTCAAAAACTAAGCAAGTAGATATATTACCTAGTTGAACTAAATCTGATACGTGGTCAAAATCTACCGATGATTCCATCTATGGGTGATCCCACAATAGTGGTTTACAATTTTTGGCCAAATTGGACACTGAAATTATTAGTTTTAACTAAATCTTCACATTCGGGCACCTATAGCAGCTAAATCATGAAGAATTTGAAGATGATGCAAACTAGAGTCTCATCACATTTTGTCTGTAGATTATAAAAATATTTTTTCAAAATTTTTGGAATCGATTGCACTTCTTTTTCCATCTCCCACGAAAATTGATTTTTTTCAAAAAACATTTTTAAAAAGTGATGCACACCGTATAACACATAACTTTTTTTCCATGAAGGATAAAATTCTGATTCTTTTGAATTTAGATTTGTAACTCTAATATTTAGTGCTTCCACTTAGTTAGACAGTTTTTTATTGAATATTTTTTCTTTAATCAAGTCTCAAAGTCAAACCAATTACAATTCAGACATAGCATGACTGTATAACACATAAATTTTTTTGTATATATCTAATTTTTTTAATTTTTTTTGTTGGATCAAGGACTTCAATATCTGGTACACTCATATTTTTCAAAAAAAAAAATTGATAATCTGTTATTTTTCCACATGTGCAAAACAGAGACCTTTATTTTTGATGAAAAACCTATGTTTAATAAAACTAAAAAAACAAACACATAATAAAACCAAAACATATTAAAATTATATTCATTGGATAGCTCATTCCGAGGAATACTTGATTCCAATTGGGTTTGTGAAGATTCATCCATTTTCATCCTCAACCTGAGCTTCGAAGTGCCAAAATTCAGGGTTTTTTATGTCTCAAGGGGGGATGAGGAATAAGGGGAGTTTGAATGAACCCATAGGGGTTCGAGCAAACCCCTAGGGGTTCACTCGAACCCTGGTTCATTTGAACCCCCCTTTTATAAGAGGTTTTGTTGGCTTTTTTGGCGGGAAAGCATTGAAAGGGTTCGCACGAACCCAGGTTCTAGCGAATCCTCAATGGGTTCAGTCAAACCAATAGGTTCGTACGAACCCCTAAAATCAATTTTTTTGCCATGCATTTGTTTTTTTGATTTTTCCTTCCTCACTTCAATTGTAAACCACTATTGTGGCTTCACCCCTATGTTAGTTCCAATGTCGTCAGAGAGCGATATGTGTGAAATGGGATGAGATAACTTTTCAACCATTTGTCAACCCACTCCCCTAACTCACAATCATTCCGGCCTTGCATTGTACATGAAGAACAAAAGCATGCCATCTTCTGTGTATGAATACTCCACGAACCTATACTTGAGCTAAGAAAAGAGTGTAGCTCACTCAATCCTGTTAGTGTACAACAACCCTCATATGATGCAATGTTAGTATCATCTATCAACCAAAAATACTTATGAACTAAAGATGTACCTTCATTACCTGTACCCATCAAAGAGTTACACCACTCGAAAATTGATCTTGCATATGTCAACTTTGCACTATCTTTATACTTTAACTCTTCTCGTGCTAATGCTCTTTTCACACATGCTCCTGCACCATCATTCTCCCCCTTTCCATGCCCGACCTCACAAAATTTCCACATATGTTGTACACCTATAATGACATGCATCCTTCTAAACTAGTAGAACATGTGCGAGTTCTTGAACTATGTTGCACAGTTATCTGACCATATTATATGTTGACTGTATGCTATGCCTCTTTGAGCCAAATAATTGTAGAACATCTATAAGCAACCTTGCACAAACTATGGAGAATGTGTGCGATCATCACTAATATAAAAGTGATACTCCCTCAATACCTTCCTTTGGTCCTCTGTACTATCAGCTACATGAAATAATGCTATTCGAACAAATATCGAAACCTGTGTGGAGTTGTAATACTGTGACTGCACCTCATGTTGTGGCTGTAAAGTGTAGTTTTCTGCAAAGTCAACCACTGATACTATGTTTCCAACTGGAAAGGTGTCCTTGCATAGCTTGAATTGTGTGTCCATCCATTGGGCTTTATGGGTATGCCTTGCATACTCATACACTATATTGTCATGAAACATGGACATAAATTGATACACTGAAATCTTTTGAACAACCAAATCACACCTTTTTGCTTCAAACCCATCTCTTGTAGCATATGACACCATTTTATACTCCTCTCTACTCATCTATCTTCCCACATATGATTGCAAGCCACTACAACACTCCATGACCATCCTCCCTCTCCCACTACTCCTCTCTCTCCCACCCTCTCAACCTCTCTCCTCACCCTCCTCACACTCTCAAGTCTCTCCAACTCTCTCCCACCTCTCCAACCCTCTCTCCCACCCTCTCTCCCACTCTCTCTCCCCTCGATTTTGAACATCTGGATGTATTTCCCCATCCTCCCTGATTTCCATCCATCCCACCCTACCCCAAAATCTTCTCTCTCTTAAAATTCTTTGATCCCTCCTCCCCAAAGACCCTATACATAAATAACCTACCTAGCTAAGTCCCTCTCACTCTAAACCCTTCTCTCCCACTCCCTCTCTCTTAAACTCTCACTTCCACCCTCTCTCCCTCTCTCCCTCTCTCCCCCTCCACCTCCACCCCTCTCTCCCTCTCCTACCCTACCTAGACAACTCTAGATCTCTCTCTCTCTCTCTCTTAAACTTCTCCCTCCCTCTAAAGACATACATAAATACATACATACAAGCATAATACATATGTATATATGATCCTACATACATACAAGCATACATGTACATGCATGTATAGACAATCTTACATACAAGTAGGCATACATGCAATATACATGCATTGATACAGATAGGCATACATACATACATACATACATGGAATACAAGCATACATGTGCATACAAACATACAAATATATAAACATACATTCAATATGCATTTAACATAAAGCAAGACATAACGCGAGCATGTTATACCGCACTCGCGTTATGTCTTGCTAGACATGCTCCCCACAAACAAAAACCATGTCAAAAATGACATATAACGTGAGCACATTATCTATTTTTTTGGGAATCCCCGAGCCTTAGGATTGGTATTTTCCTTGGAATACCAAACCAAAGGCTTGGAGGGCATTTCCAATGACCAGAGACGCGTTTTTGCAATTTCTACAATATGTCACATAATCGGGTTCATGCTCACTGTCAAGATTACACATGGTTCAATATCAAACAAATTGAACATCTAGGTAATGTTAGGTTCTCTCTTAGCTATCCAACGATGTAATTTTTTTCACTTTCTAACAATGTTAAGCCGCTCATCCATAATTTATTTTGTTTGTATGTCTCTTTTTTGGCAAAAAGCAGTGTTTGGTGTTTTTTTCATTATAAATTAACCGTTCGCCAAAATTTCAAATAAATTACATTTTTAGAAACTAGACTCCATTCTACAAATTCTTTTTTTTTTAAAAATCAATTAGTTTCCAAAATTTGTAGGGGTAGCACGACCAAAATTCTATTTTTCAGGAAGTGTCCACTTTGAAAATTAGTAAAAAATAAAATATTCATTAAAAAATTATCAGAAAAATCTTGCATCAACTACATATTGTTACCTAACTTCTGACCGTAGCAATTTTAAAAGTACTAAGAAAAAGTTCACCGTATGAGGGTCGTACAAGAGTTGCTATGTTATGTTTTTTTGACAAAAACAACACCAATTTGTGTACATCCCTCATTTGAACCCCTTAATCTCAACCATTTTCAAAATAAATTAGTTTAGAAAGTAGACTTGGAGCACTTGAATCCTTCTTTTTGTTCCATCTCAAAACTTTGAGTGTAAGTATCCTCAATTTCATGTCCAAGGTTAGTATTTCCTAATTTCAGAAAAAAAAAAAGTGGCCACTTAAGCCCCCTTTTTGGGAACCATCTTGATGCACTTACCCCCCCACTATTAATCACCCAAGAGAGGTGCAAAAGGAGAATTGATCTGCAAGAAGAAATAAAATTCCAAATCTTAGAGCCTTTAGGTAGTTGCTTTTGGGTGAAGATTCTTTCTCTATCAAGAGATTCCAAATATTTATGTCTCATTAATTTGTACCATTTAGTTTCAGGCTTAGTGTAGATTTTCTACACCAATTTTTCTCCTAGGGCTTTGTTTTGAAGAAAAGATTTCTCAAACTAGAACCTCCTAGGGATTTAGGTTCACAAATGGAATCCCAAGCAACTAGTGATAGTTTCCTTTTAGCTGTCACATTTTCCATCCAAAGAAAGTCTCTTAGAACTTTTTGAAGGATTTGACCTTTCCCTTTTGGAAAACTTAATACTGACATTAAATAAATTGGTAGAGCACTAAGAACATATTTAATCATTATTAGTTTGCCCGCAAAAGAAAGCCACTTGGATTTCCAAAGAGAAATTGTGTTAGTAATTGAAGAAATCAGATTGTCCCAAAATGTATGTTTTTATTTTCCAAAGAAGAAAGGAATTCCCAAGTATTTACAAGGAAGATAATCGCTTTGAAAACCCCAAAACTTAAGTAATTGTCTTTCTATTAAGGGGTCAACATTTAGAAAGAAAATCTTTGACTTTGCAGCATTGCACATTTTCCCAGAATAAGAACAATAAAATAAAATAATCATTTTCATAACCTTAGCCTCAGCCATGGTGGCTTGTCCCAACAGAAGAGTGTCATCAGCAAAAAGTGAATTTGAGATTGGGGAAGGAAATGACCGAATAGATATACCTTTCTAGATTCTTGCATTTCACGCATAAATAATTGATCTACTCAAGCCTTCTGCTAAAAGAATGAACAAGGAGGGAGAAAAAGGATCCCCTTGTCTCACACTCTGAGAAGAAGAAAAGTAGTCATGGGGAGAACCATTGATCAGAATTGAAAATATTTCCCTCGAGAAGCATGAGTGGATCCATTTACACCAATCTTGTGAAAAAACAAATTTTCTCAGGATCGTCATTAAAAATTCCCAATTAACCTTGTCATATGCTTTTAACATGTCTAGTTTCAAAATCACAGCTGGAGATTTTTCAAAAGAGACTGAATGCAAAACCTCATGAGCCACAATGGCACCCTCAGGGGTATCCTTTCCAGGAACGAAACCACCTTTTTCTTTTGAGATGATAAGAGGTAATACTTTGGCCAATCTAGAAGCTATAACTGTAGTGAAGATCTTATAAATTGAGTTACAGAGAGCTATAGGCCTGAAATCATGGAAAGAGGAATGAGCAAATTTCCTGGGAATGAGAGCAATGAATGTAGAATTGAAATCCTTTAAAAAAAAATTGTATCTTCTAGATTCCTCTAAGGCTAAAAGGACATCAAAGCCCACAATATCCCAACATTTTTGAAAGAAAAGAATAGTAAACCCATCCGGACATGGAGCTTTCTCGGGTTCCATGGAAAAGACTACATTTTTAATTTCCTCAAGAGAGAATTTAGACATCAACATTTTATTATGATCCACTTTTATAAGTTTCGGGATATTGTCGAGTATCTCATTCTCCCCATAAGAATTATATTGAGCACTTGAAGAAAGAATATTTTTGAAATAATTTACCGCCTCAAAGGCAATATCCTTTTATGAGGTAAGAGTAGATCCTAAAGATGAAGAAATTGAGAAAATTTTGTTTGATTGTCAACATAACTTGGCCAAGGGATGAAAAAATTTAGTATTCTTATCTCCTTCATTCAGCCAAGTTTCTCTAAATTTTCGTTTCTAGTAGCATTCCTCCCGAGCTAGGACCTCTTCTAATTCGACTTTTACCTTTTTTTCCTGGTAAAAGAGAGAACTATCCATTCCCTTCTTGATGATTTCTTCATAAATAATAGACAACTCTGATTCTAATCGAAGTTTTTATGAATTTTTTTTTTTTAAGTGATTAATGTTCTAGTCCTTGATTTTGCTCTTAAGGTGTAACTTTTTGCTCAATCGGAAAATTCTTGTTCCCCTAAAAAAGGGACTTGATAGCACCAATTTCTTATTAAATCCAAAAAAATTGGATCTCTGAACCACATAGCCTCCATTTGAAGCGAAGTTTAATTTTACTTCTTACATCAAAAAAGGAAAAAGAGATTGGAAAATGATCAGAACTCGGAAGAGTATGAATAATCGAAAAAAATCCCAAGGTGTTGCCAACCAATTTTCTAAAAGCAAAAAACGATCAAGTTTATCTGCAATTGGACATAAATCCTTACGTCTATTTGTCCAAGTGTACATTCCATTTTTGATAGGACAATCATATAAGTTATTGGATAAGATGGAGTTATTAAAATCTTCTATGTAGATGGGGGAGTTATACCACCCATTTTTTTCCGAAGAGCTTCTGATAGCATTGATATCACCCGCTATAATCTTAAGAATCAGTGGATCATTCTCAAAACTTGCAGAAATTTGCCTCCATATTTGTCTTTTACCAACCAATGAACAAGGACCATAAACATTGTAAATTAAAAAATGCAAGTTTGTTTTTAAGCACTGAGCAGAGACTTTTATCCAGTTTGCCTTGCTTTCTAACAGGTCAATTTTAACAAAGATTTTATTCCAGAGTATGACTAATCCCCCCGAAGCACCAAATGCAAGAGAAACTATTGAGTCCCAATCATTCCAAGAGCTGAAAGTTTCCATTGTTGACTGGCATGATAATTTCGTTTCCTGAAGAAGAATGATATAAAAAAGAGTGTCCAATAAATGACACTTAATTAAGCATTTTTTGTTAGGGCAATTTAAGCCCCTAACATTCCAAGAAAGGGCCCTCATTGTCCTCAAGGAGAGAGTTCCTCTCTCCTCTTCTTTTCAATTCTTCCTGAGGATTTTGTCCCCGCAGTAGAATCACACTGCCAACATTGAGGGGGGGTATTTATCCCTATAGATTTCTTAGAAGCTAATCAAAGGTTCATTTCCAATGTTGATTGAAGACCCGCAACAATTTCCAGATTCATTTTCTCTTTATTAGATTTTTGCCCTCTTTTAGTTCTGGGAGAAATTGAACCCTGAAGGTCAGAGTTTGACTGAGAAATGGGGGCCGAAGAGAGAGGATCCAAAGTAATAGGAGTAGAAGAAGAAGGAAGAGAAGTTACAGAGGTTACAACTTCATTAAAATCTAGCTTTCTTTTAGAAGCTGATTGAGTGATGGGAGGAGTTGGAGTATTAATGCCTTGACCATCTTCCTCCAAAACTTCATCAGCTATTTCCTCAATAAGGTCTTCAGCTACTTTAGTCATGGCTTCATTAACAATTTTCAACAAATCCTCCTTTGAACCATTCAAGATAATCTCAAAATGTGATATATCATTTTTAACAAGAGCATTATTCCTGGCAGTCAGGGATTGAGAGATATTAGACTGAACAACAAGTGGAGAGATATCATTCTTAACAGGTAAATTGGTTGAGGATGTCTTATTACCCTCAACAAATTTATCACTTTCAGAAGTAACCCAATTGGACTCCCTAGGAATCTGATGAGGGGAAACGTGACAAGAAGAAGAACTTAGGGGAAAACTAGGATGGGCGTTTTGAGAATGCCTATTCAGGCCAAACACCCCCGTGAGAGTAGTTAAATTTGGATTATCCGCTTTGATAAAAATATCTAAGTCAATGATTAGATTAGCCTCCTTCCATGCAGAAGTTTCCCATTTGATTTGTTGAATCCATTGGCCTTTTTTAATTGAGAGGCAGATTTTGAGAGGGAGGGAAGCGGAGGATTTATTTGTCAGAGCCCAAACCCTAATCAAGGGTTTACTGTTAATAATCAAAAATTCACTTTGAAGAAAGATCCCAAAATGATTTGCAATTTGTTTAATAAAAGGCAAGTCCAGATATTCAACTGGAAGAAAAGGGAGAGAGAAACACACAAGCCGAGGGCACAAATCTAGGAATTCCAAAGATAAATTTTCTTTCCAATCTAAAATCCCTAAAAATGAATTTCTAATCCAAAAAGGCCCTTTTCTCGTTACTTTACCTTTGATTGTTGGGTTTTTAAATACTACGAAAAAAGATGATGTAGAAACCACAAACAAATCAAAGAACTCATACCATACGAGTTCTCACAAATCCAAGTTCTTACTTTAGAAAGCGGCATATCATCTCCCCAAAGTTGAACAAAGAAGTCGTTATGCTCACAATCTTCATATTGATTGTCAAGATACAGGGGAATTGTAGGAACTGGTCTCCATTCTCGTTCCTTGCTAGTTGTTGCAACAAAACCAAGCAAACCAGGATCAAAACTATTACCCAGAGCCATAAAAGTTGTTCTTTTCATTATTCATAGAGCTGTTTATTTTTTTCCGAAAACGAAGGTTTTCTCCCTTGGTTTTGAAATGAGCTTTGATTTCTGCGTTGGTTCAAGCGCCACTCATTTTTCCTTTGATACTGTGGGGTCCTAAGATTATGATTGGGTTGTCGCTTTGATGGACGACTGGGAGAGGAACGAGAGAATGGAGTAGTTCTAGGATGGTCTTGATGCGAATGGGTTCTTGGTAACTTTGGACCATTCTGAATATTATGAACAGTGGCGTTCCTGCCTAGAGGAAGAGAAGATTTGGGTGGAATATTATGTTGCCTTTGAGCCGAGATATGGGTATTTTTAAAAGAGTCCAGATTAGGAGTTCCCAAAATACCCTTGCCATTGGGGTTGAATTTCAGGTGAGATTTCCCCCCATGAAAAGAGTCCTGCTTTGTGGTTTCTAAAATGCCCTTGCCTTTAGGGTTAGGTTTTGTATGAAAATTTTCCCCATTTGGATGATCTTGTCCCGAGTGAGAGAAATGCTCAGAGTGCTGTCGTCTATTAGGAGGCCTTCCATGCTCTCGAGACTGATGCTTAGTAGATTCGAAATCATCTGCCTAGGAAACCTTTCCGCTTCACCACTATGAACAGCTCGCCATTTTTTCGTATATTATGTAGTAAACTATTTTTTATTTTTACAAAACAATAGGATTGTTAAAAAGAGATGACCCTGATCTTTTTTTAATCACTCCAAAAATTAATATCAATCTTTATATATATGTTTTTTCAATATTTATCACCGTGTTACATTCTTGTTCATCGTTTAAAATATTGAAAACCTAACTACTACGATATATCTACCAAATCTATAGAGTGTATGTTTGACACGCCCCAAAATAACCAATATGCCTGGATGATCTTTAAGTCTATTCAAAAATAAAATTGACTTCAAATCCTTTTATTCACCAAGGAAAACCCCGAAAATGGAAGTGATAACCAAAAAATTCCTCTATGATTTGGCAGATTGCAGACAAAATTCTCAAAAAGGCTATTTCATTCAATGTTTACAAATATAATCTGATTTCTCTTTGCTATGGCGAAAATAATGAAATAAGAAGAATGTATGATATTTTTTACTTGTTTGTAGAGGAAGGTGGAGGCATAGAGATGTGGAGAGAGCAAGGGCAACACAATCCACCAAAGAAAACAGCAATGAACATATTAAAATACTCACAAGCCATAAAATGTAGAAAATTAAACTGGTACAAATCCCAATTGCAGCATGACAGGCATTGAAACCATATGTTTCATAGGAGATGTGTTCACAGGTAAATATAAACAGATTAAATCTTATTCTACAGAATTAAGCTACAACTATTTCAAGGCACAATCTTTATTTAATCACAGTTCCTGAACGACTTGCAAATGCATTTTGGTTGCCTCCATGGATTGGATTAGGATCTGGGAACGAGTTTTATAGAAAAACCATTACGTGGGAGAGGAGGGAATGGATCTGCTGATACTTTTTCGTTTGGATCGATTGGTGTATAGCTCGAAAAAGTCTTAACAAAATGATGCACGAACAGTAACACCTCTGTTTTTGAAAATTCCCATCCTGGGCAACTTCTCAGGCCTGCCGAAAAGGGTAAGAATGTGTAAGGACCAACATTCCTGCCCTCATCATCGAATCGTGAAGGCATGAATTTATCTGGCTCACTGAAGTACTCTTCTTTCAAATTCGTGCTATAACTTGTCCATAAAAGCTGTTCAAGCCATACATGGATGCAAAAACCATTATAATGCGTTCAGATTGAAGATAATTATTAAAAGTTCATATCACTAAAGCATAAATCTTTAGAAATCTAGAGCTTACCTTCCATCCTTTTGGAATTATATAGCCCTCGTAATGAATATCAGCGGTTGCCTTGCGGAATCCTCCAAAACCTGGAGCGAACATGCGTAATGTTTCTTGAACAGCTTGCCATGTATATTTCATTTCCTTGAGATCTTTCCAGCTGATTTCTTCTCCATCCTTTTTATTTGAAAGAATTCCCATTTGTTCTGATACAGATATACGACATAAAATATATATGCTATTAAAAGTCTACTTTCAGTATCTATCCAATTATAATAGGAAAAAGAAATTGGATTGTGGCCTAATTTATTTTATAATGTTTTTTATTGGAGGGTAAAAGAAGGTTTTTTTTAAGGATCAAACTCTTATACAAAATTGTCTTTCAAATTTGATCTCCCTCTCTCTTAAATATCACCCCTACATCTGCTGATTTCTTACAGGTTCTAGAAATACACTGAACTTGCTTCAAATTCATGAAGGGGGTGGGCGTAAGAGACTCCTCAGATTGGACTGAAGAGCAAGGGAAGGAATCTATCTTATCCACTCTATATTATGTCAGACTTCCCTTCCCTATTGGAGATTGTAATCCCAACTACCACTCAATTTAGTCAACTCCATATCTTCCGTATCTTCCATCATATCCGCAGACATTAAAGACAAAGATTGAAGAAGATGATTCAAATGGATTTGCATTTACTTCTCCAACTTGTCTACTGTCAGAGTCATATCAAGAAGCTTCTAGCACATAATATTTAATTCTAATCTCTCTCTCTCATCTATGTGCATACCATATAAAGCATATCTTTGTATTTTGTATGCACTCCTTTGAGAGTCCAGCTCTACAGAGCTGTTAGAATTAAGGAGTGAAGTCTGTTAGAAGTTGAGTCTCTTAAAAGATAATAGTCTGAATGTAAGTCTGAATATAATGGTGTTTAATGTATGAGCTGCAGCTCAGTAAATCAGTGTAATGTTTCATTTTTTATTAATATAAGTTTAAAGTTTGGTTTTCTTTTTGGTTCTCCCCTGTTTCCAACATTTCCGAAATATTAGCTCCATAATTAGATTCTGTTCTTTTTCTTATTAGAATGTTTGTGGTACAACTAACAGACCGCCAAGTCAATCCTTTGAGACTAATGCCTCTGCAATGTGACAACTTCTATTTATATAGATTTCGGTTTAAATATCATATTTTAAATTTTCATTTGTTTAGATGGCTTGAGGAAAATTCACCATCAACAATTCACTATCAACAATTCACTGTCAAAACAATTCATCACCATGACAAGTTCATCTTGCAGAAAATTATCCCCGGCAGTGAATTGCTGGTGATGAATTTTCCACAAGATGAATTTATCATGGTGGTAAATTTTCCGAAGGTGAATTGTTGATGGTGAATTTACCTGAAGCCCACTTAAATAACCCATCTGAAATCACACTAATAAATGAATCGTACTTGAAAAACTATTATACTTTCAAATGAACTATCTGAATAAATCAATCCTATGTAGAAGAGATACAGTAGGTGAGTAGAAGAGAAAAATCCTACTATGTAAAATGAAACATGTCTTCAAATTCCCAAATCCAAATTCCCCAAATCCCCGGGATATTGAAGACAGGACTCATAAATATCACCAAACCCTGGAACTCTGATTTGAACAATCAATTCGTAAATTTTGCCTCTTCTGAAAAAGGAAAAAGCAAAAGTAAAAAGGAATAGAAGGGGTTTTGACATACCTTGAACAACTTTTTCATAGCACTCCGGATTGGAGGACAAGAGCTTAAATAGCAGCGTGATAGTCGAAACTGTGGTCCCATACGATGCATGAAGTATCACAATGAAGTTGTCAAGGATCTCCTTCTCTGTGAATGAATTCCCTCTTTCATCTTTGAATGTAAGCAAGATGGAGAGCAGATCATCATCACTAGACGCCATTTCTGAACGCAACTTGGTTCTTCTATTCTCTATTAAAGAATAGAGAATTTCATCAATCTTAGAGCGTGCTACAAGGGCTCTGCGATAACGAGTTCCTGGAAAGTCCAGAGGAACAGACATAGTACCTAGAACAACAGTTTCCAAGAGATGATAAACCTGCCTTCTCACGCTCTCATCATTTAAATCCAAAAACAAAGTAGTCACAATGGCAAAGACGAGCTCCCTCACCAGAGGAAGCATCTTCACTTGGGCTTCCCCCACCCATTTTTCATTAATATGGCGTTGGATCTCCAGACTCATTTTGGGCATATACCTCTGTAATGCTTGAGGACCCAGAAATCGGGCTAGTGCTGCGCGTATGATGCGGTGCTCCTCTCCACTTTTGGTCCCGATTGAATCCTTCCCTAAGAGCTTCATGGAAGAGTCTGGCCATGACATCTGCACCAGCTTCCCCTCGTTCGACAGAATCAGACGGTTTCCCGCTGGCCCACATAGTACTACTGTGGGATGCCCAGTTATATTTGTCTTGAAAACAGGCCCGAATTTCTTCACTCTCTCATCGAAAAACTGTTGTGGTGTTTCTGATCGAAGCGCCTTCAAGAATTGTCTTGTTTCTCCAATCAGAGGCAAGCCCACGTTACCAGGGGGGAGTTTTAGGGAGGACTTGTGTTGAGAGCTATTGAGGGAGAGAACGGCAATTACAACAATGGCGGAGAGGATAATGGAAAGAGTTGCAAGGAAAGCATAGAGCTCAATGAAATGAGCTATATCTGAGGCTGTTTTTGTTGGAAAATTGAAGGCATCCATTTGGTCAAATAGTGGTTGAGCTTGACTGTGATTGAAGAATGTATGAATGGTAGTCTCGATAGTATTGGCTTAACTCTTCTTCAATCATACCATGTATTTAGGAATGGCTTCTCAATGTTTCTCAATACTTCGTCTCAATTCTTTATTAATGGTTTCTGGCTTCTCTGTTCTTTATTAATGGTTTGTCAAGACGTCGCTTCTCAGTTCTTTATTAAAGGTTTCTCAATACTGGCTTCTCAGTTCTTTATTAATGGTTTCTCAATACTTGACTTCTCAATTCTTTATTAATGCTTTCCCAGTTTGAAAAATGTTCCCATCCAGAGATGCCGCCAATGATTCTTTTTAACACTGTTTTGGATTGTACCCAGTATTTTTTGATTGCATCTAAATTATTTACGGAGCATAAATTTCATGACTTAGTAGGTACCGTACAAATAATATTAATATTAACAGTTACATATTTTAAGTATATATTTTTATTTTTATTAATACTATATTTATTATAATTATTCTAATAATTTAAATTACCAAAATTTATTTTATTTTAGAGATTATATTTTAAAAAAAGTCAAATCAAAATAAAATATTTATTTATTTTTGTTATGGATAATTTTTTTGATGATTTATGAATGAGTTGTAGGGTTTTTCAAAAGATTCAAATTATTTTATACAAAGGAATAAAAATAGATCAATAAAACTCAGCCAACAATAAGAAGCAACAACAAATTATTTATTTACGCGGAAGGCGTATCCTATTTAAGAAAGGCCGAGCTAAATTATGAAATCTACGGTTCATCATATTCAAAAAGAGATGTCATACGATTGCAACGATAGTGACCGTTCATTTTTTATGTTGACTTTTTCCCGGTTTATTTTATGTTGCCTTTTCTCGCATTTTATTTTATTTTTAATAAATACAGTTATCCCGAGTGCTGCGTAGACGTCTCATTGAGAAACTTTATATCGTCGCCCCTGCACATCCCTTCCACATTATGTTCTCCACATTATGTCGGTCTGCAAAACTCCTCGGAGCCATCGCCTTTACCCTTCTCCCGCTTCTTTCGTTTGTAATCCTCGGCCACAGGGTAATCTCAGAGACCCCCTCAGCAAAATCATGATGAACAATGAACTATTGGGCATAGATGCCTTCATCCGTGCCACAGAAAACATGGAAGCATAGACAAGGCACGTGAAGTGTTTGACAAGGTGCCTCAAAGAGATGTGGTCTCGGATATGCACAAAATGGATTTGCTGAAAAGGCTTTAGAAATTTCAAAGCAAATGCAATTGTCAGGTTTAAAGCCAAATTCCGCAACCTTTGCTAGCATCCTCCCTGCCCAATGCCAAAATGGGACCTTTGGAACGGTATGGACATCCATCGAAGCATAAAGGATAGAGGAAGCAACTGCCCTGGTAGACATGCATGCAAAAAATGGAAGCATTAACAAGGCACGCGAACTGTTTGACAGAATACCTGAAGTAGATGTCATCTCATTGATTGTAGGATATGTGCAAAATGGATTTGTTGAAAAGGCTTTAGAAACTTTCAAGCATATGCAATTGGCAGGTGTAAAGCCAAATTCCACAACCTTCGCCAGTTTCCTCCCTGCCTGTGCCAAAATGGGAGCTTTGGAACAGGGCATGGACATCCGTCAAGGAATTTGGATTTTGTGGAATTTTGAGGTTCAAGGTTTAAAGAGAAAGCTTGATTTTCCACTGTGGTCTGGCAGTTTTAAGGGCTGGAATCAGACAGCTGAGGACTTGAAGCAAGAACAAGATGAAATTGAGGATTTTGCCAATCTTTTATGTTGGAAAAAGATTGTTGAAAAGAATGACCTTGCAATATGGCAAAAGCCATCAAGTCACATGAACTGTGTGAAAACACACAAAATCTTCAAGGTTCCTAGCTTCTGTCAAGATGATATTCCGGATGGGTACTTTTGTAGCTTACTGATCAGCCAGACTCCTCAACCTTTGCGAGCATCCTCCCTGGTTGTACTGAAATGCGAGTTTTGGAACAGGCTATGCACACCCATAACGAGATAAGGATAGAGGAATTTTGTCAGATGTTGCAGTTGCAACTGCCCTGTTTGACATGTATGCAAAATGTGGAAGCATATACAAGACACACAAACTATTTGACAGAATGTCTCAAAGAAATGTATTCTCATGAAATGCCCCTGATTGCAAGATATTCACAAATGGATAGTTGAAAAGGGTTTATAAACTTTCAAGCAATAGCAATTGGCAGGTGTAAAGCCAGACTCTACAACCTTTACCAGCATCCTCGCAGTCTATGCCGAATGGGAGCTTTGGAACAACGTATGGACTGCATCAAGCATAAAGTATAGCGGAATTTTGTCAGAAGATGTAGTTGCAACTGCGCTGGTAGACATGTATGCAAAATGTGGAAGCATAGACAACGCACGTGAAGTGTTTGACAATGCGCCTAAAAGTGATATGGTTTCGTGAACTGAAATGATTGTGGGATATCCAGAAGATGGATTTGTTGAGAAGGATTTAGAAACTTCCAAGCAAATGCATTTGTCAGGTTTAAAGCCAATTTCCGCAACCTTTGCTAGCATCCTCCCGACCCATGCCAAAATGGGAGCTTTGGAACAGTATGGACGTCCATCGAAGCATAAAGGATAGAGGAACTTTGTCAGATAGGTGAAATGCAAATTTAATGCAGCCTATGTGTTATACATCATGGTTAGATCATACCCGGATGTGGCCTTAACCTAGCTCAGTTAAGCACCAAGACTTTGCATATTGTGGTGAAGTCAACGGGAGTGTTGATTTGGGGAGTGTTGATTTGGATCTAGAGATTTGGTTTCTCTACCTAGTTAATTTTTTTTTCGTTTTCAATGATTTAATTTTGTACCCATTTTGATTTTGGCCCGAAAAATCATTTTTATACTTTTTGAAGTTTCTGTCAAACTTGTAACAGCAGTGGCTTTTCCCTTTTCAAAATCCACCAAGATTTTATTTACAGCGCATTGATTTTTTGTACTTGGTTTCTTGGATTTGTAATTTGCTCAAATATATCTTTGAAATCAATTTTCCTCCTTGAATGTGAGTATTGTTTTCACGTGTATTATTCATCTTCAATATGGATTAAGTCCCACCGTAATCTAAGTTTCTTTCTTATAGTTTTCATTATATTATTTATCAAACTCAAGTTCCTGTTAGTACAAAATTTGAATCAATTTTAGTGATTGACTTTTGCATTCTTATTTGGTTCATTGGAGCCGTCTATTGCCATAAATAAATTGTTGAAATCTATCCCTCTCCTTGATTCTGAGTATTTTGTCTGTTCTTGTTTAATTCTTTGTATGAAATAAGTCTTCCTGATCTAAGATTCCTTTTAATAGCATCAGTTACATCCCAACTGATCAAATAGCATCACATTTCTCTTGCTTTAGATTATATAGTGATTGCATTTGCATTTTGGCTATATGTTTTTGGTGATTTCTTTCTGCCAGAAATAAATTTGTGAAATTTACCTTTAACCTTGCTTGGCAGTAGTGTTCTTACTTTTTAAATAGTGTTTACTAAACAGCTGTGTGGTTGATTCATATTGTTTTCCAACTTCTTTGGCATTTTTTGCTTGATATTTTGAGTCATGGCAAAAACTTTGATTATGAATTTGATGATAAGAACTTCCAATTTAAGAATGGTCAAATTAAGAAATTTTTGAGGACCAGAGACTTGCTTACTTTTGTTTGAACTAGCAGATTCTATCTGAGGCAAACACTTTTAATTAGTTTGGTCTGTTTCTATTCTTCTTTCTTATGTGTGTGACAGTGTGAGCAGGGCTTAAATTTGATGGCTGTATGACCGTATTTAGAGATTTTTGCCATAAAATACAATCAAAATTTTAAGAAGATTGTATCAGATGAAAGGAGAGATTTTGGATAGATGAAAGGAGAGATTTTGGATAGACTGTCAAAATTTATATAGAATTATAATGATATATATATTTGATTTATATATAATTTTACTTACACTAAAGTATATCATAATGTTTTAAGGGCACCTTTGAATAGATAAACGTCATTAAAATATTTGTTGACAGGCAAGGTCGACCATCAAATTTAAGCCCTGAGTGTGAGTATGAATTTGATGGTAAGAACTACCAATTCAGTAATGGCCAAATTAAGAATGATTTGAGGGCTAGAGACTCGCTTTCTTTTGTTTGAACTAGTAGATTCTATCTAAGGCAAGCACTTTTAAATAGCTTGATCTATTTCTATTCTACTATTTTGTGTGTGTTTATGAATTTGAGGACTAGAGACCTACTTGCCTTCGTCTGAACTAGAAGATTCTATCTGAGGCAACACTGTTAATAGCTTGATCTGTTTCTATTCTGCTTTTTTGCATGTGACTATGAATTTGATGGCAAGAACCAGACTTCGAATTTGATGGTCTATTTGACCATTTTTTCAATTTTAGACTGTATATTACAACTTTAAAATTTATTACACCGTATAGTTTTACTTGCTATATTTCTACTAAACCGTAAAAACTAAAAATTTATTATAGGAAAAATATAATAGTATTTTAATTTATAATATATATCATTTTATAATAAACATTATAAAAAGACAAATTAATTTAGAATAATATGATTTTTTTAATATTTTCCAATATGAATTTAGATACTTTTCACATTTTTACTATCATTGTTTTATATTAATAAATATATGATTTATAATATTTATTATAAAAATATGTATTAATTTAGAATCTTTTCAATTTAGAATATAATTGTTTTTAAATTTTAGAATATTTTTAACAAGATTTGTTTTTAATATGAACTTAGAAACTTCTGTTAATTGTTAATTATAACAATAAGTTTTTTTTCAAGATATTGCATTTATAAAAGATTTTATATAAAAATTCATAAATTAAACAATTTTTTGACAATTTTTTATTTTCTTAAAATAACAAATGAAAGGCATTTAAATGATCAGACTGTCATAAAATTTTCATATGACAGATAGGGGTGATAGTCAAATTCCAAGCTTGGCAAGAACTACCAATTTAGGAATAGCCAATTAAGAATGATTTGAGGACTAGAGACTTGCTTTATTTTGTCTGAACTAGCATATTCTATCTGATGCAAACACTTTTAAATAGCTTGATCTATTTCTATCCAACTTCCTAGATTACTAGATTCCATGTTTTTGATTTTTTCCTCTTATTTAATAAAGATAATTCAGCTACAAGAATACTAAGATCTCATGACAGTGAAACACTTAAAATATTGGAGTATATTTTACCAACTCCTTTGAATAATTTAAAAAATATTAGAAGAAGCAATCACCAGTTTTCTTCTTTCAATTGACCAACCTTGGGTGCTTTGAGATTTTTTGGGAGATATAACTTGTAAGCCCCAAAGATATTCCAACCTACCCCCTATTCTAGAAACTCACCTATTGAGTTCATCGGATTTTATATTGGGCTTTCTATGGTAATTGATGTATCAAAGATGATAGCCCTTATATTTCAGACAAGATCCAGATGACATTAACAAGGTACGTGAACTGTTTGACATAATACCTGAAAAGTAGTTCGATTGTTATTTATGCTTCAATAAGTGGATTTTGATTTCCTTTTGCTAAAACTGGTCTAGTTAATTTGCTCCATGTTTTTATCCATTAAGTTCAAGATCTTGTCAACATTAAGATTGTTTTTGATGTATTTTTCATTTACTATATCTATTATTCTCCAAGCTTTAGGTTTCCTACGGAAGGGAAACATTCTTCACACTATGCCAGTATCATATAAGCAATGCCTTTATTGATGCTTTTTATTTTTTTGTATGGTTGATTATCATTGTTTGGAAATTTGAGATATTGTTTATAGGAGACAAAATGGGGAACTTCTGCAAAGTAAATATTTTTGCAAAATTCTTTTGGATAAGATTGCAATTTACATTCTCCATTATTTGGGTCTCCTTACTGGATTCAGCATTAGGGAAAGTCTTTAAACTATAGTAAGACCCAAAACTTTAGAACTTAAAGAAAGTATGCAACGATATAACTGTAGACACCATGAGGATGTTCAATAATGTTATCCATTCAATAATTGATAGTTTTGTTTAACAAATTACAGTAATAATATATTTAATATGCATGAGGTTCTTTTGACAATGCCTCATGAAATTGTGTCACCCAAACATTATCAAGTTGAATGAGGTTATTCGGGAAAATTTTGAACTCTATTTTGTGTTTGAATACATGTTACTGTATATTTCTCCTTCTACACATTTTCTTTTCATACAATTATTGCCAATGTTAATGTTTTAAAAATTACAAGATTTTTAATATTAAACTATTAACTATTCCATGCTTTTTTTTGTTTGTCTTATAACCTAAATAGAAATATGATTTTCTATTTTACAATGATAGTCAAAGTTGGTTATATTTTCTCTAGGAAGGATATTCAAACATGCATTTACTTCTTCAAAAAAAATTGTTAATCGAAGTCAATTCCAATTGCTTTATTTGACATGGTCTGAAACTTTCTATGATATAAATTGAATTTTGCAAGATGTACAGGGGAAGTATGAGTGCCTTGTGCTTTTGTGATGAAACATATACATATTGCTTTCATATTTGGATGGATTCAATACTCCTTGTGGCATTAGTATTGACAGGATTAGATGAACCAATCCCAACATTGTTAAGGAAACAAGGGATCCCAACATTATGACTAGCCCTCAAAAAATTCTCAGTGTTGGTTTTGAAGTACAAACCAGTTGCAGAAAATTGGATTTTGTAAACCATTTTCTTAAGAGCATAGACGGTTTTGTGACATGTAATAGTTAACAAAATATAGTATTGCTACAGTAATAAAGAAAAAAATGAATCTTTGAAAGATACACAAGTATTACAATGATGTTAATGATGAATTTGAATCTTCACATACAATGGTGGAACGCCAATAGTTTAGCTTTCTCAATAAAGGGAGAGCGGAACTTTGTGCAACCATGTAACACAGTTTTAGTGGTTAAATGGGACCATGTTTTAATTATGATGTAACATTTATGTTTATTGTTTAACTCAATTTTTTATATAGTAGATTATAATATTATAATAAAATCAAAGGTAACATTATGTTCACTTAATGAAGTGCTCACTTTTTAGTATAGATAGTGATTATCTTTCTCCTTGAAAAAATAGTTGATTTGAAGCTATCACTTCTACATGGAGACCAAAAAATGGCTTTCCAATTGACTTCATGTACTGCACAAATGTATGTAAAAAATAAACCAATTTTTTCTCTAATTGACCTTCCACACCTCTTCGGTGTACCCATTCAAATTATCTTTTGCTTTATGAAATGGGATAAATATATTAGATCTCATCTTGTCCTTTGGACATGTAAACTTGCATAAGTCCCCTTCCACAGGTCAATAATGTTCAAGATATCATTGGAGGGGTTCTAGAAAAGTGGCCAATACGTTCAATAGCCATTCCACCTCGAATAAGCAGTGGAAGTGTGGCAGGGATCACAGCTGAAAATTTTAGCCAAGACACCTAGCTTTGGAAAAATTGGGTGGCAAGCTACAAAAAAATTAATGATCCACTTGCCCATGGGAGATATCGCAACATCATGGACATGAATGCTCATATGGGTGGTTTTTCTGTTGCCTTAGCTAATGACCCTATGTGGGTTATGAATGTTGTTCCATTAGATGCTATAGATAACACACTCAGTATCATATATGAGCAGGGATTAATTGACACTTATCATGATTGGTAATGCCTTTGCATCTGAAAAATAAAAATAAAAAAATTGCAACTGCCCCACACCCTGAATACTCTGTATTTTCCAACACTTGTTAGCTTTAATTACTTCTATTGAGCTTAGACTTTCCACATTAAGTGTTTGTAGTTCAACACATCCACTTATATCAAGAACTTTAAGTCTCACCAAAGTAGAGCCACACTAATGTTCTCAAGTTTGAATTAATGTACTTAGACAAAATATTCTTCTTTACATAACTTTTGGAGATTAAATATATAGTTGCTCCCTTTGTTGCCTTTAAACAACCAATTTGTGTGTATGATGACTAAATTCATCTCCATTATGATATTTTATAAATATAAATCATTGATTCACATCATATGAATTTAGCTACAAAAATTCTAACCTACTTGTCAAATTTAGCTCTTTCTTCTGTCAAGCATCACATGGTAAAATAGTAACTTTTGATGTTTGTGTGAGACACTGAAAAAGACACAACCATACAGTTGGTCAAGCTTTGTTTTTTGCACTGGTTTAAATGCAAGGCTTGAATCGACCACACCAGTCCTCTGATTCCCACCTTCATGTGTTGTGGTCTACGAATGAATTTCATGAAGAGCTTTTCCAGACAAATATTTGATGGTTACATAATATTTTGGTGAAATTCCAACTTACAATCAATATATTTTTAAAAAGCATTTAATTAAATTTTTAGTTAGATATTTTAGTTTATTTATAGTAAAGTGTTTATCTTAAGAGTATTATGAAAAGATAGGTAATAGATTATGATTTTTTTTATTGTAGTTTTTTTTCTTAATACTTTAATCAAATTTTGTTTGGTTAATAAATGTTATTTAATGACAATACTTATTTTAAAAATATTTGTAAGAAAACAAATTATGTTGTAATATATGTTGTTTGTGTTTTGATTGTTATATACATTATCAATATTAATATGTTAATTAAAATATGTTCGTAATTGTATTTATAAATATCAAAAAAATAACAATAACATATTATAAATTGAATGCTAAATTAGTAACACTTACTCAAATCTTTTTCACAATAATATAGAGAATGCCAAGTTTTTATATTATATAATACATAGGTTAGTAGACAACACAATACTCACAATTATTTGCAATTTATAGTTTATTTAATAGCATGAGACTTATAAAACAATATTTTATTAATTTATTTTATTGTTGAATGTATTTTGTTTACTGATATTGGTGTTGTGGTATGTTACTGAATATACTATTATTTAAAAAAATTAAATACTCATTTATTGTAACATTAATTTACACAATTTTATTATTTAATTTCATTATTATTTATTTATTAATCTTATAAGCCATTAATTTTTCTCTTTTAGACATGTATAAACATTGATTTACATATATACATGTAAAACATTCACCCAAATTTTTGACATAAATACATGTAACCCTTTACAAAAATTAAGTGCAATCGATTAACTTTAATGATCGATGATCCATATTTATGGAGATAAGGGAGATAGAGACTTATATCTCTATCTCTCTATTACTCTATCTTGCCATCCATATCTCTGTGTCTCCCTCTTCCTTTGTATCTATGTATATCTTCATCTCTGTCTCCCTAACTCTATCGTTATCTCTCCCTCTACCTATCTCTATATCTCTATCTATTTTTCTCCCTCTTTCTCCTTATCTCCTTAATGCAAACATAACATGAACCTATTTGTAATGAAGCCTAGTTATCTTCCTAATTTAGATGTTTTTTGTAGTCATGTTTGGATCCCTGGAAGTGGATGCATAGTTGATTTGAATCTCACACCTATCCATTAATACCTTTGTTGCACAAACATCATTTTCTAAATGGCTTACTAATTGACCTTATGTACTACACAAATGTATGCAAAAAAAAAAAAAGATCAAAATTTAAACCTAATTGACCTTCCCCACCTCTTTGATGTACCCATTGCACACCAAGGTGCAATTTCTAGTTAATATTACAATTTTGTAATATCAAATGACGTGAGAGGACCATATCTCAAGGTCACCTTCCAATACTTTTATTTGATTATTATTACTTTCAGGGAATGCGTGTTCATCGTACTAGATTGCTTCAGATAGAATATCTCCATAGTTTGATCCCTAATTTAGATGTTTTTTGTAGTCATGTTTGGATCCCTGGAAGTGGATGCTTAGTTGATTTGAATCTCACACCTATCCATTAAGACCTTTGTTGCACAAACATCATTTTCTGAATGGCTTACTAATTGACCTTATGTACTACACAAATGTATGCAAAAAAAGAAAGATCAAAATTTAAACCTAATTGACCTTCCCAACCTCTTTGGCGTACCCATTGCACACCAAGGTGCAATTGCTAGTTTAAATTTTATTTTAAATTATTACACTATAAGTGGTAGAAGGGAGAGGAGCATCTCAGGTAAGGGTGAAAGAAAAGTTGAGAGAAAAACTATTTGAGTTGGTGTTTATTTATTTTCATATAAAAAACTAAAATAATTCTTCAAAACAATGTAAATAAAAATAGTTATAAAGAGAATTAAATGGAGACGGAGAGGGAGAGGGAGCAGATGCGTCACCCTAATGGGCATTTTTCAAATTTCCATCCTGGCCATCCTTAGAAACCTTCGCTATCGTGATTTCAGGGTGGATCATGTCTTGGGGATGTACAGAAAGGCACTCCAAAGTCAAGGCAGAAAGGAACTCAGTGGCCTTTCCAAAATGGAAGTCATGGATGCGGCTTGCAACGATACTCAAAAGAGCGTAATTTAAAATTCACACATGAGCGGCCTGTGAATTTCCTACAGTTTAGTGGGCCTCCCTCATGGTTCCCGCATGACTTCCTATTCCGCTAGTTCTCTGCTACTCCAGCTTCCTCCCAAAATGGGCGGAAAGCCTCTGTCGCCACTTTTCCCAATAGTTTTTCGTTGGGTTCAAAACCCTTCCGACAGAGCTTGCGAGAAAACATAGCCCATCATCGTACGACCAACTTCATACCCCATCGTCAAAACAGAGGAATCTCCAAAGCAACCTAGCTCCCAAAACATCCGTCGTAGTCTGCAGCTTTATCGTCTCAACTAGCATATAAAGTACACACCTTTGAAGATCTGATGCTTCCCTTCATGTCCATCCTCAAAAACCATGCGCTCATAAGTAAGATCTATAGTTGTTCCCCATCCATTAATATTTTAGAAGCATGGTTCATGATTAGTGGCTAGAGGCCTCTAAAATTTTCTAGATTCACGAGGAAATGAGATACTTTGTTGTTATTTTCAACTTTAGAGTAGTACGTGATAAAGACCTCAAAGAAAAAGCATGGTTTTTTAATGGGCAAGGCTTATACCTCCAACCTTGGACCTATCATTTCAATCTTATATTTGCATCGCTTCAACATATTCCTTTTTGGATTCAACTGATGAACCTTCCCTGAGAATATAGGGACCCAAAATTCCTTGAATCCCTAGGTAATTCCATTGGCATCTTTCAAAGCCTTGATCCAGATTTTGCCAAATATTCTTGTAAACCACCCAAAATTTTTGTTCCCTTGAATGCTAAAAAACCTCTTCCCAAAGCCCTGGCTATCCACTCCAAGTGAGGAGTCTGGAAACAATAGATTGATCTAGTGAATCTTGTCTCTTTCTATTCCTCATGTCATTCCCTTGCCCATACAACCTCACAATACCTAGCAAAAATTCTTCTTTGTGAATCTTCGACTTCTAATCATGTTTCCCATGGTCCTCCTCCCAAAAACTTATCATTGCAAGCTTCTTCCCCAGCCAAAAGTATTAACAAATCCCCACCCCATCACCGTGTTCCTCATATTTTCCAAACTCCTTCTCCTCCTCACCCCTAGTTAAATTGTAGTTTTAAAGTCAGTGGGTATGCCAAAGCATATCAAACAAAAAGGCAATCTAGAAGTTCTTATAGGGAACTTTTTCCATTCCACACCAGAGGTTTCTGTTTTGACCTAGATCTAGTTCTAATAAAAATGAAACATCATTCAATCAAACTTTTCCCATACATGGCTACAAACACTATCTTGTCAGCTGAATTAGTTAACACAACAAATGGAAAGAAGGCTACAATAGAAGGAATACATGCTGCCAAAGTAGGACAACAATAAACACTCATTTATGGCCAAGGCCACACTATCCAGGTGTCCCTGGTCACGAAGCCACTAACTCTTACCTCTACCCAAAACAAATCCAAGAAATGTGTGCAAGATTTGCAGTATGTTGAGAATGATCCTAGGTGCAAAAGTGGCAATAGCAGCAAACAAATCCTTAGCATCCCATCCAACAGAGGGCTATCTAATGTGAAAACTTTCCTAGGGTATGTGTAGGATCATCATGGAAAAAACAAGCCCTTAAGTGGTGATAAAATTCAGAAAAATCAAAGTTAGGCAACTTGACGTAAAAATTTGAATAAGTTTTGATCATATCCTCCCCCCTTGCATTTTTTATCTCATTCTTATACCATTCCCTCTCCTTGTCAACCCTTACTCACTTCCTCTCATAATTTTCACCTCTTAATACCCCTCATAAATATGATCATACTCCTCCTTGAACCCCTAATATATGATACATTGAACATGAGGATTTTAAAGAATATTTGAAAATAAAGGTTGTTGAGGCTTTCATATACAATGTTCACTAGATTCAATAAGTTTATGATGAACATTTGAATACTTGTATTGATAATAATTTTTCTATACATTAAATATATCTTATTATTCTAATATACATATATATGTTATTGTCTAAAACATTCAACATAAAGTATTCTAAAATTTTATTGTGCAATATTTTACATAAACATTATATATTATAATGAACCTATGTCTTCTCTTTCAAAACATTCAAATGATAATATATTTAGTTAATTTCATTCATATGGGGGTATGTGCAAGATCATGATGGAAAAAATAGGCCCTTAAGCGGTGAAAAATTCAGAAAAAACAGAGTTAGTTAACTTAACGTAAAAATTTGAATAAGTTGTTTATATTATTTTAAAAATATGTAGGAATAGAATCTGTAAAAAATTGAATGTAGTTTCTAAACTACTAGGTTTATTTACAAAAAAAAAAAATCTATTAGGTGAAAATTTGAAATTTCAATGCAGTAGCACTTAAATTTCAGGGAAAAAATAAGAAGTAGGTGTCTGTCTAACCACCCTAACCACAATAAAATGATAATATTTTTTATAAGATTTTAGATATAAGTAGAGGACTCATGTATCGATGTGATGCATATTCTTTTGTAATTTTTTTCTAAGTAAATAATTAATTAAGAATTTTTTATTACAACTTTTTGAAAATATAAAAACTCGTATGTCTAACCACCTTAACTTTGTCAAAACTTCATGAAATTCATTTCTTTTTTTTCCTATAGTATGTGAAGCATAGAATGTGATGCATGTTTTAGATTCAAAAAATGAGATACCGTTTGAAAGCTATAGATGTTTTTCAATCAACCTATCAATCGAGACTTTAGTCGTAATTCAAATAGAAAATGAATAATAATTATTTATTAAATTCAAAGTAAATCATAATTCATATTGGTGGAAAGTTGAGAATCTCCTTTAAAAACCCTTTTCATTTCATCAATTTTGGATTAAAAAAAGTCGTTAGCCACATACCCATCATATCGCCACTTTTTGGCCCATCATGATCTTGCACATACCCCCTAGGGGAAGTCTCGATAAATGATTCACAAACATTTTAACAAAGCAAGGC
This sequence comes from Sequoia sempervirens, assembly GCA_007258455.2. Lineage (NCBI taxonomy): Eukaryota > Viridiplantae > Streptophyta > Pinopsida > Cupressales > Cupressaceae > Sequoia > Sequoia sempervirens. The sequence goes on along the minus strand of VDFB02026320.1, from coordinate 51,214,651 downwards.
CTTTCTAAGTCCCCCCTCAGGATTCAAAGGCCCCACAAAGCTCTCTAGTTGTGGGAGGCCCATTTGAAACACCTCCTCATCATCAATCACCTCTAACAGACACTAGCGGCCATGCCAAATTCCTACCAAAGGAGAATATCAAAATCCTTCAAGAAACCCAAGAAATAATGACAGAAGAGGAAATGAGAAAAATGGTAAATCATCTTGTTCTACAAGAAGGCTCTAAATTTGTTGATCAATGGGTAGAGGAAGCTCTAAAAAATATGGATTACAAATTTTCCCAAACCCTCTCTATTGTGCAATCAACTAGATCATTGTCCCAGACACTAACTACAACACCCTCAAACAAAGGTAGACCCCCCAAAAATCAAGAAAACCTGGGATGAAATATGTGGTAGGATCAAATCTACATTGGATAAAATCATTAGACCGAGGAGACAGTGTTGCTCTCCTTGAGAGAAATGAGAGTCCTATCGTGGAATGTTAGGGGCCTAAACACCCCTAACAAAAGACACTTGATAAAGCATCATTTTGCAAGAAACTAAATTCATTGTTGATCACACACAAGAAGTCCTCAGTAAATGAAAGAAATGGAAATTCCTACATTCTCTGATGCAAGGAGCCTCAGGAGGATTAGTTGTGTTATGGAAAGACAAAAATACCCAAGTTGAACTAATACTCCCAAAGCAACACTAGATGCTCCCGAAGGTTACTTCCTTTGACCTATGATTTTGGCTTATTAATGTTTATGCACCTACATCAATAGTCAAGAAAAATGTTCATTAGGACTCCATATCTCTAGTCTTATCATACCTAAAAGAGGAAAAAGTCTTGTTCCTAGGGAGATTTTAATGCAATTCTACATCAACAATAGAGAAAAGGGGCATAATCCCCCCAAAGGTAATGGAAGAATTCTAGGACATCATATCACAAAATGATCTATTAGATTTCCCTCCTCAAAATGGTATATTTACATGGACAAATAGGTGAAAATATTTTTTCTTAATCATAGAATGGTTGGATAGATTCTTAGTTTCTATGAAATAGTTGAAAAAAATAACTCTTATTGAGTCATCTATCCCTACATTCTCTGGTTTAGATCAATTCCCCATACAATTGGCCCTAACTTCACAAACACCACACCCTACTAGTCATCTTTTAAATTCTAGGAAATGTGGTATTGAGACCACCACTTCCTACCTCAACTCAAGAGTTGGTGGGAAAATGTGCCTTTTATTGTCAAATCCAAAGTATTTCAATTAGCAAAAAATGTAACATATATCAAACAAAAATCAAAGCTTGGAATGAGGAGCACTTTAAAAACATTTTTTGCAGAGAATAGCAGTACAAACTTGATGAGATCAATGATCATATCATTACAAGTGGTATGAACAACACCACTTTTAAGTTGCATAGAAAACTACAATCATAACTAGAATAAATCCTTACAAGAGAATAAATATACTAGAGACAAAAATCCAGAGAGCTATGGCTCAAAGAAGGGGACAAAAACACTAAACTCTTCCATTTATCATCAATAGTTTCATCTAAGCAATCCTGGATCTTCATAAGCAATCAAGAGTACTTTCACAAGAGCATTTCTAAGGAATTCAATGGAAAATTACTGAAGGATTATTGCAATAATCAAGATCCATTTCATCATGTTAAAGGCATAATGCATCATTCATGTTGTTGAGTTAATGTGTTGATGTAGTATTCAAGATCTATCAAGTGTATTCAAGGCATTGTTTCATATCAAGGTTCAATATCAAGATCTATATCCAATGAGGCCACTTCATGTTAGGTTGCAAATTTATCCAAGGTTTTAACTAAGGTGTGGTGAGTTGTGACATTGTTTGTTCCTTCATCATTACTTTCATGCATTGTTTCATTTCAAGGTTTAATTAGCAAAATGCGATTTGACCAAGGAAAACCCCTATTCCCTAACAAATAACATTTTGCTCTACTTTGATGTGTGCGATTGCAAGTTTTAGGTTGAAGATCATTTGGAAAGCAAAATTGTAAAAGTTGTCAAAGTTTCTAAGAAAGTTGTTAAATCATGGAAATTGAGCTGCAAGATTTATTTATGGCTTTTTGACAGTGCCCAACTAGAATATGGAAGTGCAGACGGAGATGAACAAAACCCCAAAATTGATTTTTTAGAGACCTAGCCAGGACCCATTCGTCATAGGGTGAATGAGTCCTCAGTGAGGTCCAAAAAATCACTTTTGGTGAAAGGTACACAACATTTGACCCTCTTAAAACTTTCCTTTTTATTAGTATTTGGGTTAAGTTTGATTTATGTAACTCATTTACACATTATAGCACACATATTAAATGAAATATATTGAAATAGGAGGTTCATCATTTGGTTTCATTTTGGTGAACCCCATCATTTTTAAATATATGTTTCATTATGGGGAACCTGACCTTTTGAGCATTGCAGTTTTTTATTTTTGGAGTCCTTTTCATCCTAGATAATTTAGATCTTGCATTCATTTGCATTGAATTACGTCTCATTTAAGGTGTCTAATTTGCATTCAACTTTTCATTGCATCTAGGGTTTTAGGATTGCATTGTTTGCATTCTTTAAATCTGAAAGATACAATAAAACCAACTGTCTTGCATATCATTTACATCATATAAACTTTCATTTGAAAATTGAAAAAAAAATTGCATATCAAACTAGGTCTTTTAGGTTATCATTTTGTCATAATTTACACTTGCATTTCACATTGAATAAATATAAAACTAAAGCTACAACTTACTATATTAGACCTGAATCTAAAAATCAATGGAAAACATGTAAAAATCAATAAAAATTAGTTTCAAACCCTAATCTAGGACCCATTCGCCATAGGGAAAATGAGTCCCTGATCAAGTGATAACTTAAATTTTTGAGAATTAAAAACTTCATTTATGTGCTTCTATTTGCTGCTTTTAGATCTCTATTACAATTTGTTGAGTTTCAGTTTCATTAATTTCATTATATCTAGCTTAATTTGGTACATTTAGTGTATTGTGTGAAGTCAAAATTGCATTTACAAGATTTCATTTTCAGATTATTGCATAGTGTAATAAGAAAATTACCTTGTATTAAATTTGAAAACCTGAAAAATGGACAAGTGTTCTAGCAATGTGTGGAAGTCTTTGTTCTCCTTGGTTGATGTTTCAAGTTGTGTTTTTGGCAATGATCCCAATGCAATTGAACCTAATCATACTCACCCAACTCCTAATGGTTTTCCTCGTGAGGTTTACATCAGTGGAGATGATGATGTTAGCATGAATGAATTCATAAATGATTGCCTTAATAATATTGAGAATAATTCATCCTTTTATTCTTCCATGAAACAACCAACACAACTTGAGATTTTTAGTCTTTTACATCTTGAAATTGAGTCACAAACCTTGCATAAACTTCCAACAATGATTGAACCTAGGTCCTCTAATCAAGTGCATACCCACCCATCTTATGCTAACAAAGTGACCAATACTCCCATTAACCTTGAAGAGACTTATGTCCAAGGGTTTAAGATTCTAACCAACCAAGGATGTGGCATAACTAATGAGCATGAAATTCATATAATTTTAGAGAAAATTCCTATTTAAAAAACCAAAGGATTAGGATATCAAGATCCTCCTTCTGACATAAGTGTCTTCCTTCCTAATGAAAAACCAACATCTCATAAGGATGATAGGATCATCTTAGGTCCTCCTCCTCAACAAGTCAGTGAATCAAGCAAGACACAAAAGCCTTATAAGCTCAAGAAACTCAAATTTTCATGTCCTATGTTTGAAAACGAAAGAATCTTACACATCCTTTTAAATCAAGGACTCATAACATTACCACCCATTAGAGAAAATCCAAATCCAATTCCTAAGAACACAAACATGTCTCATTGTCGATATCATAGAGTTCTTCGACATAGTACTGATGAGTGTTGTGCTTTAAAATGAATATTTAAGAAGTTTGATATCATAAAAGTAATCCCTTAAAGCATGCATCTCACTCCTTGCCATGTAATAGTTGTTGGGTCATAGCATACTAAGCATTACATGTTTTGTACATTCATTGCAATCAAAATATTTATCGCAAGGAGCTCATTCTCATCACCTATCTCAGTTCATCCTTGTTCTTCACTTAATGGGGGCAAGGGGTTAGTTAGTGTTGTCCTGGTTTTGGCATGTGATGTTTTCCCTTTGGCTAGTTGTCTGCCTTCTGTATATACTAACCAAGATTGAGATGCAAACGACATGCTATAAGTTGACTTGCATGTGCCTTACTAGTCTTTTATATTGTTTTATTTTTCATGTTCTCTATGTGATTACATGTGTACATAATGTGATCCACCGTGATGTTTCATTTGATGTATCTCTCTCTCTTTTTGTGCATTCCTCTATATGTACCTACATTCTTCTCTATGTCCTAAACATTTTATCATTTTTTGCTTGTCTTGTGTTTTCCTTTTGGGGATGACGCAAGGCATCGAGACATTTAGGTCTCTTCCATGTTGACCTGAAAGTATTTTTCTTGGTTTTCAATCTTTATGTGTCATTCTTCCAGTTCTATGAGTATTTGGGGAATGATGACATTTCTGAGCTCTATAACAACATTGTAGCAAAGATATACTGATCCCAAATCCATAGATCTCTTATATATTTTTGGGGGAAACCCCTCCCTCCATTTTTTGTGATGTTGATTTATTTCAAAAACATATGACTTGGCATAGGGATTTTTTAGGAAGCTCTCATGTCTTAGGAGTAAGCATTGGCTACTTTAAAGCAATTTCTCATAGCAATGATGTTAGCAACCAATTTAAAGTGGGGGCATACATCGATGATATCTTTCGACATTTCTCATGTTTCATGGTGTAATTTCTATTTTTTCTTGTGATGTGTCCTTTTCTTGGTGGTGTCATTTGGTTTGATGTCCTCTAAGAGTACGATATTTCTTAGCACATGAATTCCTCTTACTAGTGATACAACACACTACATTCCCTAAATTGTGAATATTTTACTTTTGACTTGTCCTCTCTTGGAGACATTAGGCATGATGATCCCTAAGAAGAAGACCTTACACGAATGAAGCAAGATCCCCTAGAAAAAAACTATACATAATGTTCATAAGTGTTTGGCATAATATAGCTTGTTGACCTTGTGAAGCTTGAACCCCTAATTCAAATCCAACTAGCATAACACACCTTGTTTTCCTGTGGATCCTTGTCTTGCATTGTGGTGCCTTATTGAAGTTTTTAGGAGGATAGCTTTGTGTTAGAATTGGCTATGGAGCCACCCAAGATCTATGGACCAAATAGAAAGCACAAGAAGAGAGAGAAAGATTATGACAAGAATAAACTGTATTCAATGTCATTAATATGATATGACTGATTATGATTGATTACAAATGAGAAGACCCCTTGGTTATATAGCCAAGGTGAGAACATAGAAGGGCATAAGATTATGACAAGTGTCAGAATCTTATGACATGAGACAACTAGGAAACTTATCACTCCACCAAAGATGGAGAGATAATCACATGATATGTCCACAAAAGGTGGAAGTGATGAGATAATGACATGTCAAGTCCACCAAAAGTGGAGATTCTCCAACAACCTCCTATGTGGTCCCTAAGTAAACTTAACTAAGGTGTAATTATAACCTAGGACAAGGTACAAGACATTTAATTACACCAACACCCCCCCTTAAGTGCAACTTAGGGAGTAGTGAATTATTACAAATGACATAAAGATGCAAGAATGGGTCCCGCACTAGGCCATGTTAGGGTACCCATGTACACACAATGCGATCAATGCAATGCAATCTCTCACAAGCAAGGAAAGGGAGAAAACCTCATGGGACAAAACTCCCCCTCAAAAGAGAGATGAAATACAATACTCTCAATGAAGAATGAGAAGGTAAAAACCCCATGTGAGGAAAAAGACCCCCCCATAAGAGAGAAGTAGAAGAGAAGCAAGGTAGCCCCCCCTCAATGTTGAGTCTCCTACAAGAATGGTAGAAGCTCGACATTGAATGCTGAAGATGATCCAATCTCACCGAACAACATTCCTCCCCTTAGGAAGAAACAAAACCAAGGATGTATGCAGGATATCATGAAGATGGATGATGGATGATGGTGTCTCTGAAGCATGCTCAAGTGTCTCCATGTCGATGCAGAAAGTTGAACCACTCCAATCAGGTTCTAGGCCACACTGCTGAAGAGGAAATCCAACATCTAGTAGAGATGAATGTAGAACATTATCCAAAGACAATGGTATCCCCTCTGAAGACAAAGAAGCCCTCCAAATGTTGTCCAAGAGTATCCACACTCACGCCAATCTGAAGAATGATCATGTAGAGAATGAACAAGAGGGTCAAGGTGTTCCTCACAACAATCGAAGAAGGTGCATCTTCATCAAAGAGAAGATGAATGCTATCAATGGTGTCCTCCAAATCAAAAGATGAGACTCCACAAACAAGTCTGAAATACCTGTTAGGAAGTCATCCAAAGTAGCCATATCTGGAAGACAATGTATCCTGCTGCACTGAATCACTAGGAGTCAAAACTGTAGCAACACAAGTATCATCAACTACAACAGAAGATGGAGGAGATGAAGTGCATGGCTCAAGTACTGGATCTGATGTGAGTATGCCCAAGTTCAAAAAGCCAAATGTCTCCTCAGAATCATAGTTTGTGATCAACAGTCCAAAGGAACATCGTCATCATCAGAAGCAAATGTGCGAAGGAATACAACCGAGATGAATGATCAACCACCCCAGTAGCAATGACATCTCTAGTCTCCAAGTCACGAATGATAAGAATCAGGAGTGAACTCCACAGTTCTCCCATCTCCACCATGTGTAATCTGATAAATGGAAAGTAGATTGTTCATCAAATGAGGAACACACAAGACATCCTGAAAAGTGTTTCCCCAATGCTAATAGATCCCTTCCCTGTTACACTCATGTATGTATTGTTTCCCATCAAGATAGGAGACATAGAACAAGGCTGAAATGTAGAGAAGATAGTTTGTGAAGATGCCATATGATGTGATGCTCCTGAATCTAGAAGCCATCTCCCTGATCCTAGACTTGAATGAGCACAAAGAGCTTGTCCTTTATATCCTGATGTTTGACCTTTGTCCTTTTTAGACTGTTTTGAAGTAGAAGGAGAAGAAGATTCAGACATTCTAGAAGGAAAATCAATGTGATTCTTTTTGAGAAGATTTTTCAACTCATCAATATCCTTCTTATAACAATAATGTTCTTCATGTCCATCCTTCTTGCAATATGCACAAAAAGGTCTCTCCTTCTTAGATGATTTCTCTTTTGAAGATGAATCTTTATGTTCTTCTGTGGAATTTGATGTGGCTTGTGTGTTCTTCTTAGGCTTGTTCTTTGTCTTTTCTTTGCCACTTGAAGACTTCTCATCCTTTGCAACCAAGGCATGTGATTTTGAAGACTTCAAAGTACCCATTTGAATAAGCTTATCTTGCTCCCTAGTGAGTTGCATAGCAAAATCTTCAAAGGAAGGCATCTTAAACTCACTCCCAAAGGCATTCTTTGTAGCATAGAAAGTAGACACAAACACTGAATATTCAGGTCCTAGCTTTGAAAGAACACTTAAGATCAATTGTGTATCTGATTTCTCAATTTTACAATTCTTCAATTGTGTTCTTAGTGACTTGAATTTGGTGATGAAGTCTTGTATGTTGTCAAAATTACATGGATTGAGACTGATTAATTCATTCTCCAACAAATGTCCTTGAATTTCATCTATTTTCCCAAACAATTCTGACAATGTAGTCCACATAGCCATAGGTGTATCCAACTGCTCAATGTGAAACAACAACTCAGGAGAGACATACAAGCACAAATAGCCAATGGCTTCTTCACAACTATTCAACCACTTATTCTTTTTAACTTCATCATTTTGTGGTTCACCATCAAGCCCATGAACTATCCTATACAATCTTTTAACTCTTAGCAATTTGTTCATTTCTGATTTCCATTTAGGATAGTTGTAAGGTGTTAGAAGTGGAATTGTAGATGGCTCCATGATGAAACAAGAACACAAATCAAGAGGAATGCAACCACAACCACAAGAAGAATCCCCCCCAAATTCACTCAATCAAAGAACCCCCCAAGCAATATCTGATTTGGCACTTTATCAGTAGTGCGTTTACAATTGCCACTTGCCAAAAATAGCAAAGTGGTCTTTGATCTTGGTGCTTACAAATGCCAAAATAGGCCACAGTATCAAGTACAATTTTTGGTACAAAATGAGATCAATCTGATCATACCACTAAGAAGTACACGAAAAATTATGCACTTTCAAAAAAAAATTGCACTCAAAAATGTTACCGTAGGAGCAAGATATGAGCTCCCGAAGTTCCCAAAATGAGGACGAAGCAGCAACACCTGTGAGAATCTGCAAATTCTGGAAAAACCAGGCACCAAAACTAAAAACTGATTGCACCAGTGCATAGAGCACGAAATTCTAGCCCAAATCAAAAAAAATTGCTCGAAAAAAAAGACTTAAATTGACCAAGTTATGAGCGTTTGAAGTTCGACTGAAAAATCAAAAGGCCCAACGGTGAAGGGGGCAAAAATTTCAAAAGGCTGCTGACGTCATGATGACGTATTGTTGACGTCATCAATTCAGACGATTAATTTGACGGTTTTCTGGCCGTCAAAACTCTACGGCTTAAAATTGACGGCCGTCGGATCTGTACCGTATGCTGGAATATTCGCCCCAACGGAATATGCTTTGGACAGTCGCCGGTTGAAATTTCACCTGCCGGAATTTTATTTGAATGAAGCCTCCCGGAATTTTTGTGTTGACCACCGGTAGAAGACTTTGGACGCCGGTGGACGAGGAGTCGTGGCCAAAGGCCACGCGGCGGCCGATGGTGGGGCCCGCTACGATCTGCGGGTACTCTGTACCCTTTGTACAGTCCGCAGAAATATTTTCTGCGTTTTTTTTTGTTTTTGATTTTTTATAATAAAATTTTACAATGAAATCCAATCGAAATTTTCCAAAAATAATTTAAAAAATTTCGGACAATAAATAAAATATTTTATTTTCTGAAATCGTACCGCAGAATTTATGACGACCTGGGGGCCGGTACGCTCTCCCGCAAAAATTTTGCCTCACCGGACAACTCTCCGAATCGGACGATTTGATAGTCAATCTTAGGGTTTTGCCCTTCTGGACGCGATGGCAGGGTCGGATTTGACCCAAAATGTTCCAAAATTGCAGCTACCTTTTATGGATCTGGGAACCACTCTTCAGCTTCAAACCCTCATAGATTTGGCCTCGTATGTCCGATTTGGACGAAACAAAAGGCAAAATCGACTATCTCGAACCTTCCAGACGCAATGGTGAGCTCAGATTTGCACCAGCAAGCTCGGATTTGAACCTGCAACAAAGAGCCATGAACGGAACCTCCTCAGATCTGGAATCTCTCTTCAGAAAAAGACTCTCCAATGGCTCCAAACATGCTCTGATACCATGTTAGAATTGGCTATGGCAGCCACCCAAGATCTATGGACCAAATAGAAAGCACAAGAAGAGAGAAAGATTATGACAAGAATAAACTGTATTCAATGTCATTAATATGATATGCTGATTATGATTGATTACAAATGAGAAGACCCCTTGGTTATATAGCCAAGGTGAGAACATAGAAGGGCATAAGATTATGACAAGTGTCAGAATCTTATGACATGAGACAACTAGGAAAACTTATCACTCCACTTAAGGTGGAGAGATAATCACATGATGTGTCCACAAAAGGTGGAAGTGATGAGATAATGACATGTCAAGTCCACCAAAAGTGGAGATTCTCCAACAACCTCCTATGTGGTCCCTAAGTAAACTTTAACTAAGGTGTAATTATAACCTAGGACAAGGTACAAGACATTTAATTACACCAACACTTTGATATGGTATGGGAGCCTAATATGATTCTCATTTTCCACCCCTTAGTTTTGTTTCACTTTGTGGTGCCTTATTGAAGTTATTAGAGGGATAGATTTGGTATGGTTAGTATGATGAGAGTTGACACACAGGCATGAATTTCTCACTGAACCACTTTATTGGAAGACTCACCTAGTGGACAACCTAGAGTTATACTACCTCGAAGTGAGTGCAAAAATGATAGCCTAGATGTGTTCCACATTGTGTTGGACAATCTAGGCTTGATATCTTCTTGGTCTTTGATGTTGTATGATGTGTATCTTTGTCATTGATGCATACATAAGTTTCTTGAATGCTTATTTTTGTTGAAAATTGAGGTGTTTTCTTAGCTTAATACTTTGTAAAACTTTAAGATTGTTGATATAAATATGTCTTCTTTGTGGGTGATTATCTAATTAATTCATTTTATCATTTGTAGAATGAAGAAAAAAGTTGTAGAATAATTAGACAGGATATTAGAAGATACACAACATATACCGTGGAGAAACCCTTTCGGGAAAAAAATCCACCAATAATCAATGTATTATTTAATCTTTGAAGTAGATTACAATAACTCCAATTCTTCCTTAAGATGCTTCTTCTTCCTTCAACAAATCTTCTTCATAGCCTACAATAAACTGATACAAACTCTCTTCAATTTGCTTGAGATATATAGGCAATAAACAACTTTGTAAACTCCAAAAGAGTTTCAATTACAAAGCTCAATCCCTATCTCCTAAAAGGTACACCTATCTCTTCCATGTAGAGTTTAACGATGAAGAAGAATGCCAAAACATGTGCTTCATCCATTTCGGCATTCCAAACTGAAGTACTAACTCAACCTTTATTCTGTAAATATATCTTTAATGATTTATCCTCAAAGTTGGTGCCCAAGAATGGGCCCACTTAACTCAGCCTTCTGAAATATCTTAACATGCAAAGGAGTTAATTCCAAGAAGCCAACTTGGGTGCTCAAGGTGGGTCCAAGTCATTTTTTGTTAATTGAAACATCTCTCTCCACCATTCATGCAAGAATGGTCATCCCCTATTAACTAAAGGAAGTCACTTGTTATTTTTCATGCAACTCAAGTCATTAGTCATGCATTCCAAGTTAACTAAAGTCAACTAGCATTCAACTAAAACTAAATAAAGATAACTAAACCATAATTGAATTGAACTGAACTGAACTTTATGCATGTAAACATCAAACCCTAACTCCTAAGATCTTTACATGCATTCAGAAGTGTTATCTTTTACTTCAAACAATTAACTTAACTCAAGTTGAGTTCCACCCTCCATTTGGGTGCCCCATGCGCTCCTATTATTTAGGAACTCATCTTGGACGCCCTCACATGCTCCTATCATTTAGAATTAATTACAAATGTCAATTAACATGATTATTTCATCCAAAATTAATCTCTCTCTAATCCTAGTGTTTGAGAACACTTTCCAAGGACTTATGAGACACATGAAATAAATAATGTTTAGGATTGCAATTAAATGACATCCTATTTCTAACAATTTTAGTATGAGTTTGACATGGGGTCATACTCTCACTAAAGTGGGGGCACAATGTAGTAGTGGAAAAAGTATCCCTTTTTCCTTAATTTGGGAATAATTAATATTAAAATAAGCTTAATTTTTCTTTGATTTAGTAGTGTAATGTGTTTTACACATTCAAATGAAGTTTAGGACCCTTTTTAACTAAATGGACTTAATGGTGCCTTATTTAGGGTGTTGCAAAGTGTACATTTACACTTTCACACTAATCTAGGGATTTATTATTTAATTGAGGTTAATTTTCCTTAATTAGACCCTTTAATTCAAATCCAAGCCTAATTACTTATAAATTTTGAGAGATAAAACCCGACATTCATAAATTTCATTTCACAACACTTAATTTTGGAAGGTGTGTCCTAGGTTAGTGACCTAGGACCCATTTGCCACATGGCGAATGGGTCCTCACTAGGTCCTAGTACCCTCTTTCACATAAAATTTAACATTTTCTAAAGTGTGTCCTAGTTAAGTGAGCTAGGACCCATTCAACCAATGGAAAATGGGTCCTCACTTAGACCTAGGACCCCCCCTTGGGATATGTTTTTTGTGATATTTTAATGATTTCAAATCCAATATTTGATGTTTATGTTGCAGATTTATACATTGAGGCCACTTCATGTTAGGTTGTATATTTATCCAAGGTTTCAACTAAGGTATGGTGAGTTGTGACATTGTTTTTTCATTCATCATTCCTTTCATGCATTGTTTCATTTCAAGGTTTAATTACCAAAATGGGGTTTGACCAAGGCAAACCTCTATTCCCTAACATACAAAATTTTTCTCCTTTGATGTGTGATTGTAGGTTTTAGGTTGAAGATCATTTGGAAAGAAAAATTGTAAAAGTTGTCAACGTTGCTAAGAAATCTGTCAAATCACAAAAATGGAGAATTAGGATTTATTTCCGGCTTTTCGACAATGCCCGACTAGAATTTGGAAGTGCAAACAAAGAGGAACATAACCTAGAAATTGATTTTCTAGAGCCCTATCTAGGACCCATTCGCCAGAGGGAAAATGATTCCTTAGTGAGGTTTGAAAAAGCACTTTTGGTGAAAGGTACAAAGCATTTGACCCTCTTAAAACTTTCCTTTTTACTGGTATTTGGGTTAAATTTGATTTCTGTAACTCATTTACACATTATAGCACACATATTGAATGAAAATATAGAAATAGGAGGTTCATCATTTGATTTCATTTTGGTGAACCCCATTTTTATATGTTTCACAATACCTCTATGGATGGAAAGTTCTTGTCTCTACATTTCTGATGATATCTTGTTTGTAAAAAATAGACACTATGGCGAAAAGTTATGATTTTTTTTAAAAAAAGCTAAACTTACCCTACAGTGACGACCCCCGACAAAAGAAAATTTTTCCAAAAATAAAATTTGTCTCAAATAGACAAATTTATATGAGAATAGGGGATTTTGGGCCTTCTGAATGCAATGGAAAGGTCTATTTGGGCTGAAAATGCTTCAATAAAAAATTGTTCACTAGACGTAAGCTTTAAACCCCCGTTTACAACTATGTCAAATGATCTCTAATTTGGATGAAATAAAAGCCAATCTTGACCTTCTTGAGCCTTTTGGATGTGTTGGAATACTCAAAGTGTTGCCTATATAACCAAAAAAGCTACAATCACCTGGATCTCACAAAACACATAAGCAATATGAAGAGGTTATTAGATCTTTGCAAATCCTTTCTAATTCTCCAAATCATTTCAAACACAAGAGAGGAGCATACAAGAATTTACAAGATATTTACAAGAAACTCAAACTCTTAATCAAGAATGTATGAACTTAAATTTATCAAAACAAAAGCTCTAGTACCATGTTAGAAATCTAAAATAGATTGAATAACCCAAGGAAATTTTTAAGAGAAAATCAAAGTTACATAAACTGGAAAAGCATAAGAATGCAAACTAGGAATCTAAGAGATCATGCAACTTCAATGTGACAATATTGCATTAAGAGCTTCCAAAGATACAAAGAAAAAGATTGCAAGAAGATGCAAAAGCATGCAAATACAAGCTAAGTAGTTAGTTTATATAGAACTTAGGAGAGGGGGTAGGTGGAAAATCCAACCAATAGGAATCAACCACAAAAAGTCCAGAGATGGACCACCAAAATTAGAAAGTGGTTCCACCCTTTAAGGAATGAGACACCACACACTTATGTCTCCTAGTAATAAACTCACTTTATTATCCTAAGCAAACTTAATTAAGTGTAGGAAAAACCTAGGACTAAGAGAAAATAAATTTACCCACTAGGAAAATAAAAACCTACACTAACAAAAACTTGCAAATGGAGAAGTTGTAGATGGAAAAGGTGTAGATGGGAAAATTTAGATAGAATGGTGTAGATTGAAAAGTGTAGATGGAAGATAGAAAAGTGCATATGGAAAACTACAAATAAAAAGTGCACATGGAAAAGGTCCAAATTGATTTAACTATAGTAAGGAAAGTGTTTAACTAGAAAGGTGTAGATGAAAAAGTATAGATAGAAAAGGTACAAATGGTAAATTTCTAATGAAAAAGTTGCAAATAGAAAAATTGTAGATGGAAAATGAAAGTGGAAAAGTGCAGATATAAAAGTGCATATGGGAAATTGTAGATTGAAAAGTGAAAATGGAAAAGTGTAGTATGAAAAGTTCAAATGAAAAAACTATGCAAATGAAAAGGTGTAGATGGAAAGTTGCAAATGGAAAGGTGCAAATGAAAAATTGTAGATGGAAAATGTGTAGATGGAAAAGTGCACATAGAAAAGGTGTAGATGGAAAAGGTGCATATAGAAAAGTGTAGTTGGAAAATGCTGATGGAAAAGTGCAGTTGGAAAGGCATAAATGGAAAATTGTACATGGAGTTGTAGATGGAAAGGTGCATATGGAAGGTGTAGATGGAAAAGTGCGGATGGAAAATTTTCAATTAGAAAAGTCTATATGGAATAGGAGCAAATAGGAAAGTGTAGATGGAAGAAGTATAGTTGGAAAACTATAGATGGAAAAATGTAGATAGAAAAGTACATATAGAAAAATAGAGTTGGAAAGGTGTATACAAAAAATTTTAAATGGAAAAGATGCATATTGAAAGGTGAAGATGGAAAAAAGACACATGGAAAATGGAAAAGTGTAAATAGAAAAGTGCAGATGTGTTACACCCCAATTGTAGAGTTACTATTTACTATAACTAGACATAGGGTAAATATGGATGTGATGTGAATTCTGGAGATGAATAAAATATGATTGTACCTTGTTATCAATATGAATGCTATCTCATTTGATGATTGTCCCATTTGAATGTTACCTTTGTTGATGTTATTCATGGTGAAATACTGCATATATCTGAATGAAAGGTTATTGAATTATCTTTATTCTAACTTTGTAGATGTTAATGTATACTGCACATTGTTATGAACAATTGACTGCCATGTGCATGTGTTAGTGGATGCAGGTATGTGTTCCATTCCTCTAGGTAGAAGGGAAGTATCACTCGAGAGAAGATCTTGGTCGGGTAATGAATAAAAGTAACTATCAGAGCATATACACACACCATAAATGTTAGAAAGATTGAGTTGAGTCAGTTTGAGGGTAATAGGTAAGTCATCCTTAGCCAATATGTCTGAATTTGAGAGTCTTGTTTACTTATGAATGCATTGGGTGATGTTTATCTATTTGAGCTTTTGAGATCTTTCTTGTGCTATTACGATCATATGGACAAGTGGGATGAACGTGGAAGTATGCTTACATATATGCACATGCAAGTCAATGGGATCTAACAACACGTATATGCATATGTATAGATATACCACACATACACACTTATCAATATGGTAGAAAACATGAATGGCTATATTAGAAATGGATGTGAACATATATATATATATATATATATATATATAGATATGTGTGTGTGTGTATAGTATATGCACGTATCCATATGTATATGGATATCGATACATGTTTACATTGATGAATGGACATGCTCATATGGATGCATTGATATAGATATACCTACACATACATGTATATAGAGGCATACACATCTATACCTATATATATGCTTACATTATAGACTTACAATATATATAAATATATAAATATATATTATATACATACATACATATATACACATGTTAAGTATTTAAGTATATATATATGTATATAATATATATTATATATATTTATATATAATAATATATATATGTTAAACATATTATATATGTCAATTGAGATTGACTATCTCTTATTCATTAAAGCTGATTCATAAGGTTGTTTAATAGTCGATATAGACTATGGAATGAAGGTTGATATTGACCAAGTCTATGGAAGTAGATTTAAAAGCTTTTGACTACTAGTGGAAACTGATTATCAAAGTGAATGGCGCATGATATATGGCATAGCATTGCATTTGATATTGCTGGATGTAGAATGCTTGACCTGGTTGATGTGTTTAATGAGACCATACTTGACTTTGTCTCACATATTTAAATTTTTATGCCGATTCATTCACCATTTGAAATGATTGAAATTTGTTGTCATATAATAGAAGTTGATTGAGTTTGATGGTACCAAATGTGAAGGAAAAAGAATAAGAATTGGCACCACCTTTGTGTTGATTTTCTGTAGATGTCTTCTCATTATACAAATTTTAATTCTCCATGTGCATTTTGATTAATTCTTTGAATTGTTGGCTTGGAAACTAGTCGATCTGTAGGAGGTTTTGTTGAGTCTGAGCTTAGTTGATCGCCACCTTAATGTTGAGTTGCTTTTCATGGAGCTTGCTACCTTTTTGCATGCCTCAACTATAGGCTTTGTGGTTTCTTGGTTGCTCTATAAATAGCTAAACCATTTCATTGTGAGGGATGCATTCTTTCCCCAAGAGATATACATATTTTCCAGTTCACTATTTTTGAGTTATAACCAACCATTCTTGTCTTATTTTATGAGTGAGATATAAAGAGTATTCTTTTGAGAGTAAGAAGCATCATTGTTGTTTGAGAGAAGTAAGCTATCAACAATTGAGATAGAGTTGTTTGTGAGAAGCTAATTTTTAGTTTGTTTGCTAATTGGAGAGGGCTGCATTGTTGTCTTTAGTTGGATAAGCGATAACAGGCATGAGGATCTCTACTTCTTTGTTATTTTACTTTGAATGATGTGTTTTGCATACATGATTGAGATATCTTTTCCAATATATGCATTATAAAATTTAGGTTGTTTTGAAAAGGAAAGTTGAAGCTATTATGCTATTTTCATATTGTGTTTTAAAGTACTCCATAATAGGAGATGTGTGTTTATCATAGGTATTATAAACTAGGTATGATTAAACATGAAAAGCACATATGTGTATTTAGCTAAGTTATTAATTTAACTAGTATAGCTTGTGTTTTACTCCTAGGATAGATAATCCAATATGGGAGGGAGATTAAAGTACTTACAAGTAAGTAGGGTTATCCAAGTATATAGGCTATCTTTGGAATGAAGGACTATCCATTGAATAGAAATACCTAGCTTGTGAACTTACTAGTTAAGTAGGTTTATTCATTGTAAATTAAAATGGTTGTTGGTTATCTGGGATGATGGACTATCCATTGAAGGAAATACCTATGAATAGCTTAAGATAGCCTTAAGTTAAATCAACCTTGATTAGTGTATGTGATAGATGATTTCATTCAAAGTACTGAATGAAAACACTTTGGCCAAAGTAGTGTGAATGTCTGAGACTCCACTCTAGATTGTGTGACTACCAAGACTAACATTGTCAGTTCATTGTGATCTAGTATTACATGCTAAATAGAGTTCGTAGTGTTACAAGATCTAGTTATGTAGGAGACAACACTATGCTCAGTTGGTTGTCGTTATCAGTTACTCTACCAATCTCTTCGTCAAAGGGAAGAGCCATCTATCGAATGATAGATGTGTTGGGGAGCACATTAAGGGTTTGTGGTTGGTGGAAAAGTGCCCGAGTGATGCTTCTCCTCCATAGTAGGTGATAGAAGAACCAAGATTTGAAAGGAAGGATCCTGAACTGTCTTACAAAAATTTGTTCTAAAGCTCTTTGAGCTATGTATGTAATTGTATTATTTCTTACATTGATGTATTTATGAAATGAAAAGTAATTCATGTTGAAATATGCTATGCATCTTGAATGGAAATTGTCATTAAAGAAAACAAAATTTTTATTACAATAGTTTGTTACTTGTTTATTTACTCATTTGGTGTAAAATTAGAATTTTTTACTTCATAGAAGGATTAGTACGTTACATGTGGTATTAGAGCTACTAGGTTTAGCTTTGTAACCTATGAGATTTTCATTTTTCTATCCAACATTATTTAATTTTGTGAAATTCTTGTTGTTGAACATGTGGAATACTGAGAGGGGGGAGAATCAGTATTCCATAAAAACCATAATAAAATCCATCTAAACATTATCACAATTATGATTGAATTAGAAAGAGAGAACATAGAAACAAGTCAATGCAACCATACACATGAACACCTAGATTTTTACATGGAAAACCCAAAAAGGGAAAAACCAAGGTGAGGGTTAACTCACAATATATTATATCTGGATACAAATATTACAAGGCTCACTGCCAGGACTCTTTGTACTTGAAAAGGATCACTACTTGAGTACAAAAAATGGCTAACTGCCAAGATACAATGATAGTGGCTCACTCCCAAAAGATTTAATTGATAGAATACACCTTCAATGTGCAGGGTTTAGTTCCACTGAAGCTCAAAATATGAAGTACTGCCTCACACAATAGTCGCTCAAAAAAACTATATTGATCACAACTAATAAAATATTTTGGCTCAGATATTCACACACCTCTTAATCCTTTTCTCACTCACACGTACTTCTCATTTCACATTCATTTCTCATATGTGACCTTCCACTACTCCTTGTTCTCATCTGATTCCTCAAAACATCTTATATATATACACGCATATCTTGATCATCAATTAGGTCAGCCTAATTAGATGAAACCAAAAATAATCAAAACCTTCTTTATTGGTACCATATATGATTTACAAAATTTATCCACGTAGTGCATTATACTAATTCGGCTATCATCTATAAAATATAATTAGTCTTCATAATATATTGCATACATTGAGTCAACCAAGACTAGAACACAATTCTCCAAACCAAAAAATAATCCTCAATGCAAACACCTTCTGGGTTTGAGAACACATTAATTTCACATCATACTATCAACATAGAGACTGTCAACAAAAAATGCAATATAAGAATGTTAACCTTAGTAGAATGCGGAGCATCCCACACAGTATGCCACACACATAACAACAGTAGAATACAGAGTTGAAATTTTTTAGAGATAACTTTAATATCACAACCAAAGACATCTCAAGATCTAAGATATAGCTGTCTGAATGAGTCAAGAAAAACATGGTTAAGAGATTATAGTCATATAAGATCTTGTGGTGAATTCCATACTACAATACCAACACATTGATCCATCACAAAAGGGTATTATCGGAAGAGAACACCTCCTAGTAAACCAAGCAGACTTCCCATATAGTTATCACCATGTTGACATCAATGAAAACATAGGAACAACCGACACAAACCATCCATAATTCATTCTCATGTTGCAAGGCTCCCAAAAATATCCCCCTTTGTCATTGATGGCAGCATGCATGAAAAAAACATTTTCCAGTAACTGAATACTCTAAATACTCCCCCTATCAAAACTGTTCTTTCACAAAAATGTTTTTCCTTTGTCTCTCTATCTCTTCATCTCTTTAACTCTCTATATTTCCCTCTCTCTATCTCTCCCCCTTTGACATCAATGATAAAGGAAGGGGTCCAATAAATATGTATATATGCATCAAAGTTTAACTTGAAGAAGAACCTCTGAGACTCTCAAGGATATCGTTCCACGACACTTTACCTTCTTCCCATGAACCTTTTGCACTTACATGAGTCTTATAGAATAGCTCAAGCTTAGTTAAGGACTCTATACCATCTGCTAAAGCATTGGACTAAGAATAATCCCTAATAATTCACCAATACAACCAAGAGCACTAGAAAAAAAAAGTATGTTTGAGTTTAATCATATCTCTAAGTGCCACAAACTTCTTGATAACATTTGTCCTTTGATCCTCTAGAGAAAAGAATTTATCATAGGTGAAGTTGCACAATGTAGGACCACATCTGATTATCTTTATCTTCTGCTAACATGTATGTACATCTTCCTGAGTGCTCATCTAGGACTCACTCATCCTTATCTCATTTCTTATATCCAGTGTACTACTAGACCAATCTAGGAAAAAAGAAAGTAGTTCCTATGCCTCTTCTTCACAACCTTGTACACTCTCCAATTTCTTCATCACTTGACTGTGTGCATTCACACATTTTTCCTTGATATCTTCAAAATTTCCTTTATCAGACTTGATTCCAACAAACACTTCAAGTTCAGAGATGTAGACCTTCAAAGAATCAATTATGCCACATATATTCTCCACAACATAAATAGATGAATCAAAATTAGCACCAGGAATAACCTTCTGCAATTCTTCCAAAGCTCTCTAAATATTTATTCTTTCATGCTCATTTTCAAGCTCACTTCCTTCTGCAACTACTTGCTTAGCAACACTCTTCCTTTTATTCCCTGTTCCGGTCATGATACCAGAGGTACCTTCTACATTGAGATTCTCAGGGCTTTCCAAAATAATTTTAGCATAATTATCAATTTCAGCCTATGACACTTCATAATATGATTCAGATATCCAAACTAACCTTGATTCAATTTCTTCCATGTGAAAAAAAATCTATAGACACAAGAAAATTTATGCTTCCGGAGTACCTTTCAACAACACTTACTAGAATCCTTAACCTTTTGTTCATCCTCATCTAAAATGTTCCAAAGAATGCAGCAAGGGCAGTCTTTTGTGCATCCGAATTACCAAGATTTATCATGAAGTTCCTAATTTGATAGGAAATAGGCTATGAATTTGACCATTCTATCCTTCCTATTACTGGTAACTCTCTTAAAAAGTAAAAGAGCAAATAGACAACCAAATTTCCATACCAGAATGTATTCTTCTTGATTTCCTTTAAATTCTTCAAAAGATGTATATGAATTAATTCACACGAGTCATAATCCATACGTCTTTTAACCATATCAACAACATTATGCACAACAACAATAGAAACTATAAGGCCATTGTTAGGGATACATACTTTGTGACCAATGACCATAGCAACATACCTTATTACCAAATCACCAATTAATCTCAAATCAATCTCTTTCCCTTTAAAACTCGCACCGGTAACCTCAATTATTTCTTTCTCATCCATAGCCTTCAATTTGGGAACTATTCTAGAGGAACACAAACTAGTTACATCTCTAATAGCTTCTCTAGAAATAAAATGTGCCTCATTAGTCCATAAAGATTCATCACAAATTCTGTTCAACACTATTCGAATATAATTTTTCTCAAATTCAAACAAGGGAAGTTTCCTCCAAACATCCAAATTTTTCTCAACTAATACTTTGTAGGCATCATGGTTATCTTTCAATTCACTTTCCCAAAGCATGGTCAATTGAACTAACGACATCTCTTCTATCTTATTGTAAACAAATGCATAGATATCTTTTGTGGGAAACACTCTCAGATGGATACAAGAGAATGCACCAATAGAGTCTTCTAAAAACTTCCACAAATATTTTTCCAACCTAACTTGCACTTTATCTACCCTATTCACAACCTTTAAATTATCCATAGCAATAAAAATGAAAAAATGTGCAAACAGGAATACCTCTGAAAATGCTAACAAGAAATGTATAGATATCCTGCTTCTAAAGCTCACTTTGAATCCACTTGATTTCTTCTTCAAACCTTGAAACTTTGAATTTCCTTCTAAACTTCCTTTGCATGCTTCTCCGAAAATAAATAAGCTTTTCAAATTATCTAAATTTATTCCTTCCATTCCAAATGATTTTGCAATAAATGCTTCAACTTGTAGGTAGATTGCCTCGAAAATTGTGTACACCTCCATTATTTCAAATTCTGTAGACTTCATCCTTCACACATGTCACTAAGAAAATACCTTAATCTTGTTACTACATTAAATATACTTATGTCATGATATGACACAAGTATCGATGAGGAGGTTTATTAGATCCTCTGATAACTTCTCCCCCTTAGCCACTACTTTTACTTAGAAATTGATGGGAGTATCTACACCAAAGGTTGACATAGATAATACTGATGATTTGTTTCTCAAAATACTTTTCATTTCCTTTCTTGCTTCTTCCGGATGGGTATGTGAAGGATCATCATGGAAAAAATAGGCCCTTAAGTGGCGAAAAATTTAGAAAAATAGAGTTAGGAAACTTGACATAAAATTTTGAATAAGTTATCTATATTATTTCAAAAATATGTAAGAATAGAATCTGTAAAAAATTGAATGTAGTTTCTACACTACTAGGTTTATTTAAAAAGAAAAATCTATTTGGTTAAAATTTGAAATTTCAATGTAGTAGTACTAAAATTTCAAGGAAAAATAAGAAGTAGGTGTCTGTCTCTGACCACCCTAACCACAATAAAATGATAATATTTTTTATAATATTTTAGATATAAGTAGAGGACTCATGTCTCGATGTGATGCACATTTTTTGTAATTTTTTCCAAGTAAATAATTAATTATGACTTTTATTACAACTTTTAAAAAATATAAAAAACTTGTATGTCTAACCACCTTAACTTGGTCAAAACTTCATGAAATTCATTTTTAATCCTATATTATGTGAAGCATAGAATGTGACACATGTTTCAGATTCAAAAAATGTGATACCATTTGAAAGCTATAGATTGTTTTCAATCACCTATCAACCGTGACTTTAGTCATAGTTCAAATAGAAAATGAATAATAATTATTTATTAAATTCAAAGTAAAGCATAATTTATATTGGTGGAAAGCTGAGAATCTCCTTTAAAAACCCTTTTCGTTTCATCAATTTTGGGTAAAAAAATTTTGTCAGCCACATACCCTACACATACCCATCATATCGCCACTTTTTGGCCCATCATGATCCTGCACATACCTGAATCAATGATTTGATCATTCTTCTTTGTCGGATAATTATTTCTCTTTCTTCTGATGTAATTACTAGGGTGTTCCAGATTACTAAACTTACAACAAACAACATTCTTCTTTCCATTTTCCTTTTTATTCAACAAACTAACTTTATATCCACTCTTCTTACTCTTAGAACACTTGTCAGAGAATGATAAAGAATCATTCATTTTAATTTTGTAGTCCTTTGCCTTATGACCAAATTTCTTGCAAGAATAACAAACACCATTGAAAGAGAAATACCTTTTAGCATCATGTCATTTGATAGGAGTTTTTTTGGAATTGCTTCTTATATCCTTGATTTTCCCATTTTTGTATTGAGTCTTCTTACCAATGGATTGATTCACTTTAGAACTCTGACCTTCCTCAAACCCTAAACCACTCTTATCCATTTTTGGTCTTTGAGAGGTAATCAATTCATCAAGCATCATTGAGCTTATCTTAAATTTTTCTTCAAAACTTCTTTCCTTTTCTAGATCAAATCTCAAGATTTCAACTTCTTCTAACTTTATGCATTCATCCATCTTCCTTTGCATTTCAATTTCCTAGCATTCTCCAATTTTTCTCTTCTCATCCAATTGTTGTAGCAGGCTAGAGATAATTTCTTCTCCCTCAACCAATATATCACATGCTTCAACACTTTTACTTTGCATATTTTCAATGTACTCATTCACTTTTACCAACCTATCCTTCAGATCTTCCATTTCTTTTGAATATTTGGTAAAGACTTCTTTTGGAGGAAAATTTTTCTTATATTCAAATTTTGGGAGCTTCCTCAAGCTATTAAGATTCTTCTGAGGAACCAAACTTTGATACCAATTGTTGAACATCTAGAATACTGAGAGGGGGGGTGAATCAATATTCCATAAAACCATAATAAAATCCATCTAAACATTATCACAATTCTGACTGAATCAACAAGAGAGAAAATAGAAACAAGTCAATGTAACCATACACATGAACACCAAGATTTTTACGTGGAAAACCAAAAAAGGGAAAAACCACAATGAGGGTTAACTCACAACATATTATATCTAGATACAAAATATTACAGGGCTCATTTCCAGGACTCATTGTCCTTGAAAAGGCTCACTACTTGAGTACAAAAAATGGCTAACCACCAAGATACAATGATAGTGGCTCACTGCCAAAAGATTGAATTGATAGAATACATCTTCAATGTGCAGGGTTCAGTTCCAATAAAGCTCAAAATATAAAGTATTTCCTCACATAGTAGCCGCTCAACAAAACGACATTGATCACAACTAATAAAGCATTTTGGCTCAAATCTTCACACACCTCTTAATCATTTTTGTAGTCACACTTACTTCTCATTTCACATTCACTGTGTGACCTTCCACTACTCCTTGTTCTCATCTCATTCCTTAAAACATCTTATATATATACAAGTATATCTTGATCATCAATTAGGTCGGCCTAATTAGATTAAACCAAAAATAATCAAAACCTTCTTTGTCAACACCATATATGATTTAAACAATTTATCCATGTAGTGCATTATACCAAGTCGACTATCATCCACAAAACATAATTAGTCTTCATAATATATTGCATATGTTGAGTCGGCCAAGACTAGAACAAAATTCTTCAAACCAACAAATAATCCTCAAAGCAAACACCTTCCAGATCTAAGAACACATTAATTTCCCATTATACTATCAACATAGAGACTGTTAACAAAAACTGTAGCATAATAATGTTCACCTTAGTAGAATGAGGAGTCTCCCACACAGTATGCCATACACAGAACAACACTAGAATATAGAGTTGAACTCTATCAAAGATAACTTTTTGCTTACAAAAAAAATGTCTCAAGATCCAAGATATAGTTTTTTGAATGAGACAAGAAAAACATGTTAAGAGATTAGTCATACCAAAGATTGTGGTGAATTTCAGACTCCAATACCAACACACTGATCCATCACAAAAGGGTATTACTAGAAGAGAACAACTTCCAGTAAACCAAGTAGACTTCCCATATAGTTATCACCATGTTGACATCAATGACAACATAGAAACAACCAACATAAACCATCCATACTTCATGCTCATGTTACAAGGCTCCCAACACTTGTGCCAGGATGGTGTGTCTTAGATTAATGAAAGTTAGTAATCAGAAATGAGTGTTACCTCAAGGCCAAGAAGGAAAACAAAGCCATCATTAGAACCATAGAGGGAACCAACTATGATATTGTTATCTCGTTGAGTGACATTGAAACCTTTAGTCACGTACTTTCTCAAATTAGTGATGTGAAGAGGAAGATGAAGATGGAGGCTATGAACAATTACCTACCAACCATCCCACCAAATTTTTTTGAGTCATTACCACTTTCCAGGCATATGCGCTTAGAAGAAAGTGTTAGCCTAGCATTCATCTTTAGGGATTCCAGAGTTCTACCACTGGATAAAGTAATAGCAATTTATTTAGGTAAAGAGTCTGAGGGTTATCTACCATGGACATCGCGAGATGAGAAATGGTCTCATGAATAAATGTATGCGAATTCATTTAGGGAAAATAGGGGAAAGTGGAGCGATGGCGGTTACGCATGCATGGAATCTGGTCAGACATGCAAGTCTAGACACAGATCCAACACAACAATAACACCCATGCATGTTCAATCATTAAGGTCCACTACAAGGTGGTTATGTTTAGTTGCATGAAGAATCTTTTGTCATCGACTACCTTTGACTTGGAGTGATTCCTCAGCTGGTCATCATGGTGCATTCCCAACAGCGGTGTTTCCCTCAACTTTGCGTATTGAATCTATATGGAAAAGTCAGTATGCATAATAACTGCACATCTATAACCACTCTAGAGAATCATTCATTAATCACATGCAAAATCAATATAGTTAACCCACATAATATTCCAAATGTCATTAAAGCTTGCAAAGATAGGATAATGTCAAATTTCAATGGTTTGAGGGAAACATTATGCAAATACCAACATTTAATCATCAAATTTCATGACATCAACTGGAAAATAGACTATAGAATCTACCCAAAACTAGACCAAAAACTAGGCTCATCACTCCCCCCAACCTAACATTTTGGTAGTCCTCCAGTAGGGGAAGAGTTGTTCTTCTACATGGTCAAGGCTCTAAAATTTGCAACTGAGAGTTGTCCAATATCAGTGGTTGCAGTGCATGAATTAGGATCCCAATAGAATCCTCCCAATCTATCAAACCTGTTCCATCTCTTCCTCTCTGCAACAATGCCATACTAGTAGAATCTAAAATTTGGCATGGGCGACATGATCATGGGTGGCTAGAAAGTCAGAGGAAGCCAAGACCTTCCCTAAGTTCTCCCAATTTGAATATGCCTATCAATCCTCTTTAGTGTTGCAACATAATTGTGGATGGAATGAGGCTCAACCTGTTTCAACTCATCAATCAAACTATTCCATCTTTGTAATAAACATCTCCTCATGGTTTCCTCCATTTTTGTTGTCTTTACCTCATACTCGCTGTAAAATACCTCAATCCAAGCCATAATCCTATTGCCATAACTTGGTATGAGAAACATTCTATGCCATTCTTTGTAAATATCCCTTGGGTTGCTTGATTAAGCTCTAATAGGCAGAGGGATATCAAATTCAAATTGCTTATAAGCACCATGTTTTTGTCCCCAACTAATTTCATTTTGTACCCAAGACATGAATTCTCTCAATTGAACATCCCCAACATACAACAACTAATTCCAATCATGGACTTTGGTGAAAGCACAATTATGTAGATAAAATTCACATAGAAAATTCTTCATTTTAGGGGAGGCAATTCTATAAGCATTGAAAAATTTCATAGGGGTATCAATAGAAGGATTCAAACCTAAGGAAATTCTTGACATCTTAAAAGAGAGATACTTCTCTTTCAGAAGTAGAGCATAGACCCTTGGAGGGGTCCTACATTCCAAAATATTTGGTGCCAAAGCTGCCATATCATCCACCTTCTTCTTTAGGGTGGCAATTTTTGTATTTTTATTCTCAATCTCTTCATCCTTCTTTTGAATTTCCTCCTTCAATTTTTGTTTTTATTTTTTCCATTCTTCCTTCCTTCTTTGTATTTCTTACCATAAATTCAAAATTGTTGCATGTACTGTAAAGCCGGGAGGATAATGAATGCATGCCATTCTTTTTATTGATGGTGGCTCCTCATAAGGCACTATTTGCATGGAATTAGGCTATCTAGTTATCTCTAGTTGCAAGGGTGTTGTTTCTTCTTCCTTTTGCTGGAGGAACTCTTGTTCTTACTGTGGTTGTAGGAACTCCTCTAGTTTTGGTTGTTGTTGTAGGACTTCTTGCTACAGGACCTCTTGCTCATGATGTAGGAAGTCTTGATTTTCCTCCAATTCTTCTGCAATGTTAGCAAGATTGGCCAGTGTTATATTTGTTGCTCTCCTAAATATGCCTTCTTCTTCTTTAATATTCTCCTGCTCCATTAGAGCTTTAGGCTCCTCATGTGAGGTCTCACCAGGTTTAGGGGTTTCCTGTGGAGGCGTACCAATTGCAGGCCCACTTGGTCTTCATTTCTTGTGAGGTATCTCATGTTTTCCTTTGGCTGAAGGATGAGTAGTATCAGCCTTCCTCTTCATAGAACTTGCCACTTTTCTTTCTATATGATCTTTCTTAACCTTCCCTTCTCTCATTTCTACCTCTCTTTGATGTGCCCTAGTTTTCATTAGGGTTTCATCCTTTTTCTAAGTGCTCTATTCCAAAAGAAATAATTTATATGGTTTCTTCTACTATAGGAGGATTCATGCTAGAGCTAGCACCAGAGGTTGAAGCACTAGGAATGTCTTCAATCATGCTTACTCTCTTGCTAGACCTACGGGATTGAGGCAAAGCCCTAGGTTGCAAGTGCTCAGGTCTAATTTGATCAACATTTATAAACTCCTCCCAAGTCATCCTAGATACATCATGTAGAAACTTTTCAACTAACAATTTAATCAAGAAATGGTGGGAAATAGAATTATCCCTACCTTTTTGGTTCTTAGCTTTGATAATTGAGAGAATATTGTACATCACGTTGGGCACATTCATCCTCCTTTCATGCCTCATGTGATTCAAAAGCTTGAAGTGTACAGAATGAAATTTTGACTGGCGACCCTCACAAGTGATGTATTTGATGACATACATAGCTATCTGCTTCCATGGCTCAAGCAGAGATATTCTCTTTGCACCCTATTTGTCTATGCTTAATGGGGAGTCGTTTGGCTCTGTAAACTTGGCCCTAGCTGATTTGGCATCTTTGGAAGTAGGGTAATTTTCACCATCAACTAGTAACCATGTGACCTCTTCAATTCTTTCCTTTGTTGCCACAACTTCCAACCTTTTTACTATGGCTTTTCCTTCTAAAAATGTCTAGGAAAATTCAATGGCAATGCTTTCATCAAAGCCATCCAGCTTCAAGAAGTAATCTAACCATCCATAGTTTCTAAATTTTGCCAGGAACTGTGCATACTATAGTAAAATATCATGCACCATGGGTTCATGTCGAATTAACCCACCTCCCATTCTTTGCAATCAAACAAATGATCTGCAACTTCTTTCCTACAATTTCATCTAAAAATCAAATGCACTTTCCTGCAGTATCTACTAAATTCCAGTACCAACCTACTAAATTTCTAGTGCCAGTGTCGACTAAATTTCCTTTCTTTTATTTTTCCTTCTTGCTTGCAACTCAAGATTACGACAGGGAAATAATGGCAAGAAAAGGAGTGATAAAAGGAAATTATGTTAGGAAGAAATGGTGGCTGCAACTATTGTCCTTTCTATGGACAACTACTGTTTTAGTTAGAATGGCTTCAATCTCTTTGTTAGTCACCTCAACTTGGCCATTAGCCTGGGGGTGATAAGGAGTAGACTTTTTGTGCCTTATATTGTTCTCACTTACTAGTGCTGCAACAAGAGTTGATGTGAATTGAGCTCCTTGATCAGTCACTATTTCTCTTGGGACTCCATATCTTGTGAAAATCTCTTCATAAAGAAATTATGTAACCTTGTTATCCCTTACATATTTCATAGCCTTAACTTCTACCCATTTTGTCACATAATCAATGCATACCAATATATAAGACTTACCATTTGATGGAGGGTCAATTGGTCCCATAAAATCCAATCTCTACTTTTCAAAGTGTGTGATTACTACCTAAGGGAAAAGTGGCATTTCATTAGATCTGGTTGGTCTGCCCATCTTTTGACATCTATAACATTTTCTGGTATACCTTCCTGCATCCTTGTGGAGTGTTGGCTAGTAATACCCTATGTTCAAAATATTCATTGTTGTACTTTTGGATGCAAAGTTTCCTCCACATGGTTCATTGTGACATGCATGCAAGATGTCATATGTCTCATCTTCTCTCAAACATCTCCTCATGACATGGTCAGGCTCAGTATAAAACAAACATCCAACAATCCAAGAGAAAGGAAAATATTTTTCAATAAGTGCCCTTTTCTCTTTTGGGGAGAAGTGAGAAAGAACTCTACTTGTGACCAAGTAACTAGCAATGTCAGCATACTAGGGTGTTTGTACACTGATGGAGAATAGATGCTCATCAGGAAAAGAGTCATCTATGGGCTGATTGTCTTCTGATGTAGTTAACCTTGAAAGAAAATCTGCAACAACATTGGCCTTCCCTAGCTTATCCACAATGGTTATAGTAAACTCCTACATCAAAAATAACCATCTTATGAATCTTCCTATGATCAAAGGTTTATTCATGAGATATATAATGGCTGAATGATCAATGTGCTCAAATATTTGGTAGCTAGTTATGTAATGTTTGAATTTTTTTAGTGCATAGATTACTGCCAACATCTCTTTCTTTGTCATTGTATAATTGAATTCAACTCGTAATTTTTTGTTGACAAAGTAAATAGCATTTTCAACAGCTCCCTCTTTTTATCCTAAGACCGCTCCTATGGAATAGTCTGATGCATTAGTGTGGATGTGGAAAGGAAGCTCCCAATTAGGTCCCTTGAGTATAGGAGCATGAGTCAAAGCTGCCTTCAAGTCAGAAAATGCCTCGTCACAAGCTTCAATCCACTAAAATTCAGCATCCTTAGTGAGAAGGGTATTCAATGGTGTTGTTATCTTGTTGAAATCTTTGATAAAATTCCTATAATATCCTGCATGACCCAAGAAACTCCTAACATTATTTTATTTTGCAGGTGTAGGAAGATTTGTGATTACCTCAATTTTTGCAGGATCTACGTGAATTCCTTTTATGGGAGATGCAGTGCCAAGAACTACACCCTCTTGCATCATCATGAAACAATTTTAACTATTTAAGGACAAGTTTTGATCCTCACATCTCTGTAGGAATCTCTTGATATTTTCTAATGCTTGATCAAAATAAACACCATAAGTGGTGAAGTCATCCATATAGATTTCCATGCAATCATGGGAAATGTTTGAGAATATGCTAATGACTGCCCTCTGGAAAGTTGCAGGTGCATTGCACAAGCCAAATGGGAGTATCGAATAGGCATAGGTCCCCCATGGAGAGGGAATGTGGTCTTCTCCTGGTCTTCTAGTGTAGTTTGGATCTGGTTGTAGCCACTGAATCCATCTAGAAAAGAGAAGTATTGCTTTCCTGCAAGTGTGTCCAAAACTTGATCAATGAAGGGTAAAGGAAAGTGATCCTTCTTGGTGGTGACATTAAGTTCCCTACAATCAAAAAAAGCTAGCCATTTCCCTCCTTTTTGGGGCACAATCACTAATGGAGACACCCACTGACTATCTGAAATGGGGTAGATAAATCCTACATCTAGTAATTTCTGCAATTCTCCTTTCACAATTTCTCTTAGTGCAAGGTTAATTCTTCTTTGTGGCTGTCTTATTAGAGTGCAATTATCTCTGATTTAAACTTTGTGTGTACAAATTTTAGGATCCAGTCCCTTCATATCATGATAATCCCATGCAAATGCATATTCATGGGCCTTTTCACTAATAACAATTTTAGTTCTTCATTCAATTTACTATTAACATACAAATATCTTCCCTCTGACACCTGGACTTGTGTAGTTAACTCTATCATGGCTGCTTCATTAATACATGGTACCTTTAGTTCATGTGACAACAATGTATGAAACATACTTGTTGCTGTAGGAAGTCTATCTATAGGAACAGTGGCTGTAGGAAGAGTGGTTGTAGGAAGATTGTCTGCAGGAACAATGGCTGCAAGAAGAGCAAGCATAAGTGTCCTGACTGAAGTAGAAAATGATGCTTTCTCCACTTCATAATGGTTTTGAATAATGTTAGCCAACACTTCATCCTCATCTTGGAGCTATATGAAAGAGATTCTACCTAGCATCATAAGTTGTGCCACAGAATTAACTTCCTCGACCTCTTCACCAACTTGTGGCAATATGGGATTATCTTCATCATGAGATGGTTAAGTAGGTGGATAAAGAAAAAACTTCTTAGTGCTCCTCCCATCTGAAATGGTCATGTCACCTGACTGACATCCAATGTCTGCAAATGCAGTTGCTAACCAAGGCCTTCCCAGAATGATGGAAAACCCGCCTAGTGTAGCCTTAGGAGAAAGAATCATAAAATCTACTGGGTATTCCCATAATTCTAGAAATACCACAAGATCTTCCACTACACCATCAAACTTAGTAGTATAGCTATTAGCAAGCTACAAAATAGTAGGAGTAGATCTCATGCTTGCAATGTTTAGTTGTTGCAGGATGTATTTGGTCATTACATTGATTACTGCCCCTAAATCAATTAGAGAATTCTTCACGTGGATGTAATTTATTACAACTGCTACCACATGATTTCTTGGGTCATTATATTTGGGAATAGTCCCTTTTCCCAGCATGATGTAAGCTAGCTGGCCCACCACATGAACTATAGTTGGGTCTTTATTTTTCCTACTTGGCTTCTTGAGACAAGCTTCTTTGATTTCTTTATCGTATATTGGAACGTCCTTTATGACTTGAAATAGAGGTATCTGAACACATATATGCTTCAACTGATCCAAGATATCAAAGGTGGTATCCTCCTTTTCTTCTTTCTTCTTGAAAACTTCCAATCTCTAAGAAAATGGTGGTGCTTACTTGGTTTGCTTGGCTTGGATTGGTTCAAGATTTTTTAGGTACATTTGGCTGAATAGGATCATTTAGAGGCTGCTCCTCCTCCTCTTCCATAGGAAGCTTAGTAATGATGGGCTTGGAAGGGGCTGGTAGAGTGGTTTCTGAATGTAGGTGGATATCATTTACACTCACAACATATTTAGGAAATTGATTTGAATCACCATAATATGCAAGTTGCTATTGTGGTTTGTTATTTGGATTGGATGTGGGCTGAGCTGGTGTCTAAGTGGGCTTTGGTGCATCTAAGCTTGGATTAGTAGGTGGAGGCATTATAGTAGGTTGTTGGGGATAATAAGGTGGCTGCATGTAACTGGTTGTTTGAGTAGGCCATTATTGCCCTCTCCATTGATTTATTTGCTACCAATTTCCTAGAGGTTGTTGCTAGTGCCCTTGAAATTGCTACCAATTCCCTTGAGGTTGCTGCCATTGGGGTGGAGAACTCTGATGACTAGGCCAAGCACTTGGAGGGTTACTCCAAGGCTGTGGTGGATATCCTCCATAACTAGGTGGATATGGGGACTGCCATTGGTTACTAGATGAATAAGAGTTAAAATATGGTCCATCATAGGATAGTGGATTTGGTGGCATACCTTGTTTTGGAGCCCAAGGCTTCCTTTGTGCAACATAGTAGACTTGGTCTTCTTCAATATGAATTGGCTTGAACTCAGGTGAAACTTACTTTCTTTCAAGACTAGCTACCATCTTACACCTGCAATCCTTCTTTTGTTTGTAGTGGGGGTAATACTTTGTCAATGTTGCCTCTACCTCCTCTTACTTCTTCTTCTCTTGAATTGTATCTAGCTGAGTAGCTATACTCAGCTATATTGTTGATAATGTACTACTTGAAGTCTACTAGAAAATGAGTTATCTCCATTCTTGAAACTCCACAAGTAGTTGACTTACCCA
Organism: Sequoia sempervirens; assembly: GCA_007258455.2. Lineage (NCBI taxonomy): Eukaryota > Viridiplantae > Streptophyta > Pinopsida > Cupressales > Cupressaceae > Sequoia > Sequoia sempervirens. Next base: position 51,182,009 of record VDFB02026320.1, on the reverse strand, counting down.
TGGAAGATTGATAAGCACTCCCTTTCTTTGAAGCTTCCCTAGAGTAATTCTAGCATATTTTCTTGATATCCTCCCAAGGAGCTTGAGAGATATCTCCTCCTACCATGAGGTCCAAGGAATCAATGTAGCTATCATTGATTCCTCTTAGGAACAACAACTTTTGTGAGTCCTCATTAAGTGCATGGTGTGAGGAATTTTGTAGGAAAAATAGGAACCTTGCAATGTAATCTTCTAGGCTCTCATCTTCCTTTTGTTGCATCCTGAAAATGTCACCTCCTCTCATGTCACTACCCCTAGAATATTCCTTGTATTTCTCAAGGAATTTTGTCTTCATTTCTTCCCAAGTTTCCATAGTATCTTTTCCTAGGCTCATCAACCATCTTAATGCAGCCTCTTTCAGAGTGGTAGGCATCAGTAGTATAATCATAACTCCTAAAAAGTATGTCAAATTCAAATAATAAAGGATTAGGATCTTCTATGACAAGTCCATAAAACTTTGGGAGTGTTGAGGCAAGAATGTTCTTGATGTTGTCAACTTAATTCTAATGGGAAATGGGGAAAGAAAAAAGCTGGTTGGTTAGGTCCATTCCTATTTGCATCACCCATGCTTGCTTGATGTTGTTCCAAAGAAAAAGGGTTCTCAAGCTGATTTTGATCTTTAGAGGAGATTTCATAATTAGTCAGAACGAGATATGCATTAGCAAAGGGTCGTCGATCTTCTTCTTCTTCTTCTGGTAGGTTCTAATATTCAACTAGCCAGAGTGGATTATGATTGTTAGGAAGGAATCTTCCATAAGCATCCCTTCTCCTTCCTCTATGCATGTGGTATCACTCACTATTAGTTAGCTCACACAAAAAATTGGTAAAGAATAGGGGGTTCATTACTTCCTAAACGAGGACATACAAAGAACAAATTCCAGAAACACTACAACAAGGAAAAATACCAATGACCCCAAAAGACTCCTTAGATTGACACCATCCCCAACAACGGCACCAAAAATGTTGGCCTCCTACAATGATTTTAAAAACTAAGGCTTTACATCCATGACTTAGAGATTGGAGATCTAACCTGAATAGTTGACTCAATTATCATGAAGGTGCATTTAACTTGTCAACCCAGGGATGTGAACTTGAAATGTTTCAACACAATATGTGCACTAGGAACTCAAAGTAGCCATTGCATTCTACAACTAAGAAACACAATATTGAAAGTAAATTTCTTGAAAGGGAAAGAGACAAATGTTGAATATCAATCAACAACTATGCTAAGCTAAAATTCATAACATGAATAAAAATATGAGCAATGAATAGGACACTACTCTATCTACTTTGGATATAGGAATAGTCACAAAATGGAATTCTAGTGGCTAGAGGAACAGTCAATGCCAGATTTCCAACTAAGTACTAAACAACAAGTAATACTAAACTAATGTTAAACTAATAAGACAAATTACTCACCAAGTGGGACCCCTTGGATAAGTATCCTCTAAACTAATAAGAACTCAAGTGCTTGAACTCAAAACTTTATTTTATTCACTGTAAATCATGAATACAAGAGAGTAATGCATTTTTATCACTGAAACTAGAGAATGAGAGTACAATATCAAATTGTGCAACCCTTGAAGAAGGAGCATAAAATCATTATTTATACTATAGCTAAACAAGGCAGTCAACTCCATGACTGGGAGGATGCCATTTAGGGAAAACAGAGCAAGGTGGAGCTATGGCAGTTACACATGCATGAAATCTGGTCAGACATGCAAGTCTAGACATAGATCTAGCACAAAGTAACGCCCATGCATGCTCAATCATTAAGGTCCACTTCAAGGTGGTTATGTTCAGTTGCATGAAGAATATTTCATCATCGACTGCCTTTAACTTGGAGCGATTCCTCAATTGGTCATTATGGTGCATGTCCAGCTGGTGGTATTTTCCTCAACTTGGCGTATTAAATCTGCATGGCAAGGTTAGTATGTATAAAAATTGCACATCTATAACTGCTGTAAGAATCATTCATTAATCACATGCAAAATCAATATAGTTAACCCACATAATATGCCAAATGCCATTAAAGCTTGTAGAGATAGGGTAATGTCAAATGTCAATGGTTTGAGGGAAACATTATGTAAATACCAACATTTAATCATCAAAGTTCATGACATCAACCGGAAAATAGACTATAGATTCTACCCAAAACTAAACCAAAAACTAGGCTCATCAAGTGGGACATGTGGAAGACGTAATGCATTTTGGTACTTGAGCTGGTGGAAAAGTGATTTGATAGGCTATTGGATTCACTTCTTCTAGAATCTCAAAAGGTCCAATGTAACATGGGGCTAACTTAGAAGACTTTCAAAATTTAATGGAGCTCTTGTGAGGTTTCACTCTCAATAGTACTTTGGTACCTAAGGAAAAATTATAGGGCACTCTCTTAGCATCATCATAGATTTTCTGTCAATCATTAGCTTCAACTAACCTTTGCTTAACTACTTTAACTTGTTCATCCATTTCAGCCAACATTTATGGCCCAAGACTTACTTGATCCTCAAGTTTATCCCAACTTATAGGAGTTTGACACCTTTGGCCATACAAAGCTTCAGAAGGAGTCATTTTAATTGTAGAATGGTAAGAGTTATTGTAAGAAAATTCAACTAAGGGTAAGTAATCCTCTCACTTGTACTATTGATCCATACAATACATCCTAAGTAGATCTTCCACACTTGGTTTAGTCTTTCTGTTTTCTCATCCATTTCTAGATGATACACTGAGCTAATATTCAACTAATTCCCTAGTGCAAAAAACAAAGTTTTCCAAAACCTATAAGTGACTCATGCAGCTCTATCCGAAATAATCTTTTTCAGGAATCACATGCAATCTAAACACTTCCTACACAAATTTTCTTGTTATGATAGGTCCCCCATTAGTTAGGTTCCCTAGTATGAAATGTGCTACTTTTGTAAGCTTATCTAATACCACCAATATGGCATTGCACTGATTCCTTGACATAGGAAATCCTTGCACAAAGTCCATACTTATCAATTTCCACTTCTTTTCTGGTATATTGTGTGGATATAACAAACCAATAGGATTATGATGCTCAACTTTCACCCTTTGACACTCAAGACACCTAGCCACAAAACTAGCAGCATATCACTTCATTTCTTGCCAGAAGTATAATGGTTTTACATAAGCCATCATTTTCATCACTCCAGGATGTCTGAAGTATGGTGCTTCTTGTATTTCCTTCCATACCAAATTTCTTAATTCATTTATGTCAGGTACATACATTCCATGCTTATATCTAAGTATTCCATAAGGTTCAAATTGAAAACCTTCATACCTAGAATCTTGTGGATTATCTGTGAGTGCTTGCTTAATTTGCAAGTAATACTCATCCTCCTTGCACTTTTGGAGTACTTGCCCCTCGAAATTGGTTTGGATTGTTACTATAGGAGAAATGTGTGGTCTTTGACTTAATGCATCGGCAACCCAATTTTCTTTTCCCTTAATATAAATGATATTAAAATAATAGGAAGCTATTAACTCTAACCATATTCTTTGTTTAACATTCAGGTTAGGTTGAGTAAAAAGGTACTTTAACCCATTATGGTCAGTTTTCAACTCAAAGGGTTTTCCTGGAAAATAGTGCCTCCACATTTACAATGCATGAACTACAATTGCCAACTCTAAATCATGTGATGCATAATTCATCTCATATGGTTTCAACTTTCTAGATTCATAGGAAATTACTTTCCCATCTTACATCAGCACATCTCCTAACCCTTCTCCACATGGATCCGGGATAATCATAAAGTTACCTTAAGGATTTGGTGCTTTTAAGATTGGTGCGGTGGTTAATTTCTCCTTGAGTAAGTCAAAAGCCTCTTGACACTTCTTAGTGCAATCAAATCTCTTTCCTTTCCTTTGCAAAGAAGTAATTGGAAAAATGATCTTAGAAAAGTTTGCAACAAACTTCCTATAATATCTTTCCAAACCCATAAAACTTCATACATTTGACACATTTTTGGGAATAGGCCACTCAATTACTGCTTTGATCTTAGTTGGATCTATGAAAATTACATATGTTGAAATCACATGACCTAAATAATGTACCCTCTTTTGGAAAAATGTACACTTGGAAAGTTTACCATACAACCTAGGTATGCTCTCTCAAACGTTGTAGGACCATTTATTAATGCTTGTGATGTTCTTCCTAATTTCTAGAATAAATCAAAATATCATCTAGAAAAACTAGTACAAATTTTTCAAGGTAATCCCTAAACACACTATTCATTAGGTTCATGAATGTTGTAGGTGCATTTGTTAAACCAAAAGCTAAAAAAATGAACTTGTAGTGTCCATATCTGGTTCTAAATGCAGTTTTAAAGATACCCTCAATTGGTGATATCTAGATCTTAGATCTATTTTTAGAGAAAATGGTGGCACCTCTCATTTGATCAAAAAGGTTTTCAATGCATGGCAACAAATACTTGATCTTAACAGTAGCTTTGTTAAGCATACAATAGTTGATGCACAAATGCAATGTACCACCCTTCTTAACAAAGATGACTGGTGCTCCCCAAGATGATACACTTGGTCTTATCAGTCCTTTCAACAATAATTCATCCAATTGTGTCTTAAGTTCCATAAGTTCAATGGTTTTCATCTTATAGGGTACCTTACAAATAGATTCTAACCTTGGAACAATATCTATAGAGAAGTCAAATATTCTTTTTGAAGGAAACCCTGGTAACTCCTCTGGAAACACATCCAAAAATTTCCTTAATATTGGATACTTCTCCATATCAGATTTTCCAGTTTCATCTATTTCACCATCTTTTAGTTCCTTCAAACTTTGGAACTCTAATTCATCTCTATCCTTCTCGAGTTCTTCAATCTTTACGGTGAAGAGTTTACACCCTTTCTTCTTAGCTCTTATAAAGTGCATTGTCCTAATTTGTTAAATCCTAACCTCCCTAGGTATCCCTTGGAATTTAACTTGATTTCCAAAATCATCTAGGCATTCTATAGTCTTAGCATGGAAGTCTACTATAGCCCTATGTTTCCACAACCAATTCATTCCTAGGATAACATCATATGATCCTAGAGGTGTGATGTAAAGCTTAACTTTTTTAGTAAAACTAGGTAGTTCTATCCTAGCCTCAAATAGACATTGATCCACCTTTTCTCTTGTCTGGTTTGCATACTCTACATTCCAAGACATTGCCATGTGTCTCACCTTTCTAGATAATTGTTTAGCTATTCTAGATGAAATGAAATTCTCAGTTGCACCAATATCAATAAGAATAGAAATAGGTAAGCCAAATTAAATACCTAGCATTTCGACTAGAGTTACTTGGTGCTTTGACTATCAATCGTCCATTGTTGCATGTATCTTATGTTGAAACATTGCTTGTTGAGTGGCTAATGGCTTACCATATGGTCGTGATCCAAAAGTTTTATTAGGACACTCACTTGCATAGTGATCCCCTCTGCATATAAAACATCTTGTAGGTGGTTCTCTTTTCCCTATGGTTTCTCCAGACTTATTGGTGTTTTCACTCGCCTTATTGGTATTACCCATGCTAGAATCATTCTTTTTTGCTCTCTCCTAACCTCTTTTCCATTATTACAGAATATTTTCCCCTTCTACCTTGGAGTATTTTGCACAAATTCCTCCTTCTTAGGAACTATCTATTTAGGAACTTCCACATCCTTCTTTTTCTCTTTTCTTTCTTAACGAGTGGAATTAGCCCTAACATTTTTCTCTTGCTTAATTTCTTTCTCATATACAAGATCCATTTTTTTTGGACCATGCATATCCACTTCACCTCCAATTTGACTATTGAGTCCAATTATAAATTTCCTAATGTGGAAGCGCTCATCCTTACAATATATGGGAACATAGCACATAACTCGGGTAAACCTCTCCCAGTATTCGTTAACCATCATGTTACCTTGCTTCAAACCCTAAAAATATGAGAGTTTTTGGTCATAATAAAGTTGTGGTAAACATATTTTACAAAAATTCTCCCCATTTCAGCTTCCATGAGTTGATGTTAAGTTCCAACTTCTTGTTCATCCACCAGTTAGAGGCTTCCCCTTCTAACTGATGCACACCTTGTGTGGATTTAGTAACCTAATCATAGTTTCATATTTCAAAATATTTTTCCATTTTTACAAGCCACACTTCAGCCTTATCACCTCCAACACTTCCATCAAACTTAGGTGGTATAACCTTCTTCATGTCCCTGGAAAGTTTGGAAGCTATGAGCTTCTTATCCCTTTGAATGATGGGGTAGGTTATTTTTCCTTCTCATGATTATGGTTTTCACAATGCCCATGGGAATAATTTTCTCCCTCATGATCATTAATGGGTACTTCCTTTTCTACCCTATCCTTAATTCTTTCTTGTTCAAGGTTAGCCAACCTTGCCAAGATTTGGTCAAGCCTAGCCTCTACTCCAGTGGTTCCTTGTCCAACCTCCTGACTTCCATTGGGATTAGTTCGTGTCATCACCATGCTTATGTGATTGGTTTTTACCTAAATGTTTTATCCATGTTAAAATAAATTATGTTATCAATTATCTTATGGAAATCATAAAATTAAACATTTATATGTACACAAGAATTCCACATAAGATTAAGCACACACTTCTTTTGATAAACAAATAATTTTTATTCATTTATTGAGGATTTCAATAACCTTTCGATTAGATGAGTTACTATTTAGATAGTCCAGTAGAGTGTATCCTTCGGATTCACTCTCTAATAGATAACTTAAAGGAATATAACATACAGACTGAGAGAGTTGTTGTTCCCTATCTTTTTGTTCATCTGTCATTTTCTCGTACTTATCCAAAAAAGTATAATAACCTAAACAAATTTATCATTTGATACATAGTTTCGAGAGGCAATTTCAATATGGTGTTCATCAACAATGTAGTCTACACTTCGTCATCCCAGTCGTGGAGTGGCTACCTTGTTTAGTTGTAGTATAAATAATGATTTGATGCTCCTTCTTCAGGGGTTGCACGATTTGATATTGTACTCTCATTCTCTAGTTTCAACGATACAAATACATTACTCTATTGTATGCATGATTTACAGTGAATAAAATAAAGTTATGAGTTCAAGCACTTGAGTTCTTATTAGTTTAGAGGATACTTATCCAAGGGGGCCCACTTGGTGAGTAATCCATCTTATTAGTTTAGCATTATTTTAGTATTACTTGTTGTTTAGTACTTAGTTGGAAATCTGGCATTGAATTTTCTTGTAGCCACTATAATTCATTTTGTGACTATTCCTACAACCAAAGTAGACAAAGTAGTGTCTTGTTTGTTGCTCATATTTTTATTCCTATTATGGTTTTCAGCTTAGCATAGTCGTTGATTGATATTCAACATTTGTCTCTTTCCCTTTCAAGCAATTTACTTTCAGTATTGTGTTTCTTAGTTGTAAAATGCAATGGCTACTTTGAGTTCCTACTGCACATACTATGCTAACCCATTTCAAGTTCACGTCCTTGGGTTGGCAAGTTAAATTCACTTCATGATGATTTTGATAGCTATTCAAGTTAGATGTCCAATCTTCGAGTCATGGCTGTAAAGGCTTAGTTATTAAAATCACTATAGGAGGCCAACACTACCTTAAAATATATATACCAGGGGATAATCATGTAATTTATTGGACTGCTTTATAGGTACGGGACCCTAGATTAGTAACTCTTGAGCCCATCAAGGTTCTAGGAACATGTAAGCTACACTTGCATAATAAAGAGGTATTGCAATGCAAAGTCTAGTGGGACCAATACGCAGAAGACACAACTACTTGGGAGGACTATGCAGAAATTTAGTAGAAATTGCTTCATATTCTTAATGCTTTTGAGAATGTTGAATAATGTAATGTTAGTTTTTATGTTTTGAATAATACCTTAGGTCATTAGGGGCAATGAGTCATAAGGGGGGAAGTATGTTACACCCCAAATGTAGAGTTACTATTTACTATTACTACATAGGGTAAATATGGATGTAATGTGAATAATGGGGATGAATAAAATATGATTGTACCTTGTTATGAATATGAATGTATATCATTTGATGTTTGTTTCATTTGAATGTTACCTCTATTGATGTTATTCATGGTGAAATACTGCATATATCTGAATGAAAGGTTATTGAATTATCATTATTTTAACTTTGGAGATGTTAATGTATATTACACATTGTTATGAACAATTGACTCCCATGTGCATGTGTTAGTGGATGTAGGTATGTGTTCCATTCCTACAGGCAGAGGGGAAGTATCACTTGAGAGAAGCTCTTAGTCAGGTAACCAATAAAAGAAACTATCTTAGCATATACACACACCATACTAGAAAGATTGAGTTGCGTCAATTTGAGGGTAATAGGTAAGTCATCCTTAGCTGATATGTTTGCATTTGAGAGTCTTGTTTACTTCTACATGCATTGGGTGATGTTTATTTATTTGAGCTTTTGAGATATTTCTCGTGCTATTACGATTATATGGACAAGTGGAATGAACGTGGAAGTATGTTTATGTGTCACCAAAAAATGTATAGTTGACATTTTAATGCTCACTTGAGTCTTTCTAATGGGATTTGACTTGATTTTTCCTAGGTATAATGTTGTAATGTGGTCAAAACATTCACATTAGGGCTTAAACATTCAAATTATGATGTCTTGTGAAGTGTTGTAAAACATTTCTACACTTTTCTAGATTCTATTCATTACAATTCACCTAAAAATTACCTTATTATCACTTTTTAAGTCCTATTTTGAAGTGTTGTAAAGTCTTGTAACAAGATTTCACACTTTTCTAGGCTTAATTTCACTAATTCAACCCTTTCTCATATCTAAATGACCCCTTAATACACTTTCTGACCATTTTCAAGTGTGTTGTTAAGGATATTCCCATTGGACAAATTTTAATGCCCCAAAATTCCCGACACCCACTTAATCTACTTAAATGGGACTATGTTACCAATAGGGGTGACTTAGTCCTTTTTGGCACAAAACTCAAAATAATTTTAAATTTCTAGCAGGATTTTGTCCTCTAACCCTTGAGGTTGGCCCGTGATGTGTTACTTTTGGGAAATTCTAGTAAAATCAAGTATAAGGGTTTTTTGCCTCATTTTACATCTCCTACATTCATCTATCTCCAAATCACATACAATCTCTTGCACTCATTAAGCATTAAAGTAAATCAAGCATTATCAAGTCAAGCTATTAGAGTTCTTCATTGCACATCTTCAAATTTTGAGAATCAATGGTGTGGTAAGTTTATGAAATTTGCATTTGCATGTTATCTATTTATCACTCTTTTCATTCTATTTCATTGTTTAGGGTTTGATTACCAAAGTGGGGTTTGACCAAGGCAAACCCCTATTCTCTAACCCTCAACCATTTTCCACCTTTTACATGTGACTTTTATATGCAGATTTTTCAATCAATAGGTGTTGAAAAGTGATCAAAAAGTGTACAAAGTCAATCAAGTCAAGACAACCCGAATTCAAGCTTGGAGAGACTTTTTGCCTCATTTTCTATAGAAACAAGTATGAACACTTGTCAGAAAAGAAAGTACAGATCAGAGACTTCCAAATTTTGTCCAGGATTCCCTAAGATTTTTAGGAGGACTAAGTCGCCACTAGTGGAAAATTAGTCCTGCTTTCAAGCCTGAAAACTGATTTTGACATTTCCGGATACCCATTTGGCAGATTCTCATTCCAACAAAGTTTCCTTAAACTGGGACTAAGTCACCCAACATCAACATTTCAATCAATTTTTAAGGATTCCAGAATCTTCCAACATCAAACTTCTAATTCTAGGTGCACCTCTTCCATTATGTTCTATTATTTCATCATTTAGTTGCATTTCTTAGACATTTCTGCATATCATGTTATGTTTTTTAGCACTATGCATTTGTATAGTTTTGCATCATTAAATAATTCTAAATCATTCTAATTTCAAATCAGAGCATTAGGACATCTTAATTAGGCATTAAACATCTCATTAACATTAGTCTTGAGTGTAAATATTTTCATTTTGGTCCCCCATCCAATCCCCTTTCTCCTTTTAGGTGAAAAGCCCTAGGAGTAAAGCATTGTGAGGGGTGGAAGCCAAAATCACCATTTACAGTTTATATATATGCACATGCATGTCAATGGGATCTAATGACATACATATGCATATGCATAGATATACCACACATACACACTTATCAATATGGTAGAAAATGTGAATGGATATATGTGAAACATATGTGAAAATATATATGTGTATAGTATATACACATATCCATATGTGTTTGTATATCAATACATGTGTACTATTAGTTCCCAAATCAATAGATGTAATGAGTCCTAAAAATTAGCCACTTTCTCATATTCAGACTCAATGGGTTGATGTGGCCAACAAACAAGATTTAGTCAAAGAGACTGAAATCTTCTACACTTTTGGCTCTGTTAAACTAGGGAGGGTAATCCCATTCAGTATATTTATAGATGTACTTGTGTGCTAAAGTACCAAATACAATGTAAATAGATGGTTCTCCTTTAATTGTTTGAAAGAAATAGTACTCTAAAGGCTTGGCTAACCTCTACAGTAATGCCTCATTTAAACATGAGAGATGTGATTCATTAAAATGAGCTCAACACACAAACAAACTAGGACTAATAAGTAATATGATTTAAATTTAAAATTAGTTGTTGAATTAACCAACATAATGTAACATTAATAACCCACTTAGATCGGTGCTTCATTCATTGGAACATAGTCAACCTAGACACCCACATAATCTGATAACAATATTCACACCTAACATTATATGAAGCTCTAAAATGTTGCATTATAGTATTTTAGTATAATATCCTGACCACTACTTCTTATCAGAATCCTAGCACTCAGCTTAATACAAATTTGCAGCCATATTCAAGTACCTACATTAATTATTTGAACTAATAGACAAGAATAGAGCCACACATCTATCTAAAACTGATGGAGAGAAATAAGATAATCTTGATTATATTATTCAGAACTTGCAAAACTAGTACATAGGAGAGTAAAATGGCCTTGAAATTGCACTATTGCATATTATCTTGCCAGTATTGCAATCGAAATTACATTGATATCAACAGAATCCAACCTAAAACAAAACCTCTGAAATGTTCTATATTCAAATTATAGTATACTTTGTGACTAATTACAGAAGAAACTTCTCAAAAATGGATCATAAATCAACACTTAAGGAAAAAATAAAAACCCTAAATGTTGATCTCCCAAAGACACCTGGCACACTCAACACCATAGATCTGTAACTTCCTTTACTTGCTAAAGAATCTTCAACCTACTCTCTATTTTCTTGCTCCTCACTCCATTGCCCTACAACAGAGAAATATTCCCCATGGGAAGACTTCATCCTTCATCATTATGACCTTCTTTGTAGCTAAAAGAATATTTTTTTTTGTTGTTAAAAACCCTTCACTGTAAAAATATCCATCTCACCTATTCATTTTCACTTTTACTATGCAACAAAGAAAGTCTTTTCCTCCATCATAGCTGAAAAATAATTACTTGCTTGTGAAGACTTTACTCATCATCCCTAGAAACAAAATATTTTACCCATGCTTCACCTTCAACTTGCCCAACAATTAAAATTTCACCTTAGTTTGTGAAAAAATTAATTAAAATGATTCGGGCTACAAAAAATTCTATTCCTGTGCACTTTTACCTTATCAGTTATTTCCCAGTAATTAAAATTTATTTTAATTGTGAGGGCCTTAATTATTTCTATCATTTTTTGTAGAATATTTCTTTTATCGGGCACTTCACCTTTTAATAAGTTCATGAAATAATAATATTTGACACTAAAACTTGGGCCCCACCAACTCTTCACTCCCACACTTACCACTCACCATCACTCATCTCTAATGTATATGGAAAAGGTGAAAACTATGAGTGATTTCCATAATCTTTATATTTATCCTCCAACAAAGAAAACCATTTTTCTAATTATATTATGAAGGATTTTATTTACTCGGGCAATAAAATTTCATTTTCACTTGTATTTCACCTTCTTTAATTACATCCCACCATTTGAAATTTTTACCATTAAGCACTTATCCATAGGCCCACCATTTTATTTTCTCCCGCATTCTTATCGCACATCTCTAATCTAAAGTGAAAAGCTAATACTTATTAGCAATGCATGATAAGAATAAAGCAACTTCACTCATCATGAATACATCACGAAAGCATGGTTTGAGAACAACAATGAGCAAAGTCATCGCTCCATCGCGGATGCACTAGGAAAATGAATAAAAAATCAGTGATGGGCGAAATCTCTCTTCTCCACTCGAATCCTTCTTTCTCCAAGTTCAACAACTTCTTTATGAAATTTATGGGCAATAAGCAAATGTTTGCAGCAGTCAAAATGCAACTCAATCTTCCTCCATTGAAGTTGTGTGTACTCAATTCTTGCCACAAAATTTTCTAATTTATAGTGCATTTGAGTCACATATAATAAGAATAGGGTTTCAACACCAAAATAGGGCTTCCCAAACAATTCTGATGCATTTTCATGGTGGCTCAAACTACCCACATGCAAACCAAGTATATGTCTGGTTCACCCAAGCACAACATTCAATCCTAGATGTTTCCTGCAAAAAATTCTTGTTGTTGTGTAGAAATTTCCTTTGCATTATCAAATCATGCAACACCCACAGACCACAAACATCTTAGGTTTCCATCACATATCTCTAATGCAATGTGGATCAGGCTAAACCAAATAGCGATGCTTGAGAAGATGCCGCCATCTCTCATCGAGAATACAATGAGGATGAGAGCCTTCAAATACATGATGGGCGATGAGAAGGAACCACCATCGCTCACGACAAATGCAGAGAGGAGAATGGTAATGAAGACAACAACAGGCGATGGAGTTTTGTCATGAAGTTGTGTCATGCGTCATGACTTCGACCAATAGAAAGCAAGAATTAAACTTGCTTTTCTTTATAAACATTTGAAATTCACTTTATACTTGCCCTAAATTCCTCTTTGTATTTTCCCAATATTTAGAATATTCTAAATATTCTAAATATAAACATTTGAAACATTAAAAATTGTTACTTCTAATTATGCCTGCGGCCCATTTGGAGAAAATTCACTGCACACAAACAGTGACCCCTGGAGTCAAGATTTTTTGCATGCGATAATCAATTATTTATAAAAAAACCATTTCCTCAAATTTCACCCAACCATAAAAATCAAGTACCTCATTTGTAAACTAGCCCTCAGAACGTGTTCTCCACGCTAGAAATGCATTAAAATAACACATCATATGACCTCCGCTTTTGATGAAAATGGAGCTGTAGACTTTTTAGACCAAAAAAAGAAATGAGTTGTCCTTAGAATTGAAAAATTTGACACTTTTTGGAACACTATTTTTAGCCTTGTTGCAATAAAAAATGATTAAATAACCCATCAAAACTTATCCTGGGAGCTTGAAATTGAGTAGGAATGTAGACGCTTGACCCAAGAATGTAGTGCAACAAATGGATTGAAAAAAGGGATCCTGAGGTGAAAGATATTAATCAACAAAGTTGCTCAGTCGACCATTTTTGCAACTGCACATGTTTAACACCAAGTAGGGCTCTCAAAGTCACCACTTTGAAAAAATATCAAAAAAAATTATGGGGGATTGCCACTGGAAACATAAGCTCATCTAGGTACATTGAGTATGTGTGCAAAATTGATTTGCTGCATTCATTATTTTTTACGAGATATTAGGGATCAAAGTTGACCACCTTGAAACATTGTCAGAAATGAGATGTAAAACTGAACAAACTGCATTTGCTTTTGATCTTGAAAAATAGTGTGTGCATGTGAAATGTGGAAAGTTAGTAAATCAACACAAACCTTAATGAAATGAATTATATCAAAGATTCAAAGAAAAGAATCTACTCTAAATTTCCACAAAACAAATCTTTTAAGAATGTCTCATTGTCCTCTATTCTTAAAGATTCCTTTAACACTTTGGCCCTCATATTTCAATGTGCACAAAGGATATTAGAATGAAACTTAAGAAATGAGACTAGTATTCAACATGCAAGCCAATTAAATTCCTACATGAAACTATATGATAAAAATGATGATGGATACTATGATGAATGGATGATGGTGTTAGATGATTCAAGGTAGATACTATGGTATTGCACTAGAATGATACTCCATATGCTCAAATGCTAACTATGAAAATGCTAATCTAAAATGCAACTATGATGCAAATGATGACATAAAATGCAACTATGAATAAAAGTGTTATTCTAAGATTTAACTATGATGCAAAACATGATATAAAATGTAACTATAAGACTCCATAATGCTCCCAAGCTCAAACGATATTCCTGCATGATAACTCGATTCAAAAGTGGATGCAAAATACAATACCAAAGGGTTGTATTTATAGCCTTTTCCAAGCATCTGGTGAGGTGGCAACAATCGACGGTCCAAATTCGAACAAGAAGAATGAATGGTGGAGATGCAGAGAATTAAGATGTTGTCCCCTTGACCAAAGACAACATGCCAAATGGATGAAGGAATCTTTTGACCAATAGGCAACGTGCCAAATGGGTGTAAGACTAAAGTGTGGGAAGAAAAGACTATGTGTTTGAAAATTAGTTGAAGTGTGTGAGAAATAAGCCATGTGCTTAAAAATTGGTTGAAGATGATTCTAATTAAAAATTAGAATTATTTAATTTCATGTGACCTTGGTGAGGTGGCACAAAAAGTTGTAGACATGTGCTTGAATTTCTATTCGAGATTAGTGAAGATTAATTAAATAAAACAAGCTTATGTAAATTTTTTTATTTAATTAATTTAGAAGAATATGATTTTAGATTTGGAGAATTTAGAATATGAACAATATAAATAAATTAATAATTTATTTATACGTAGTTGAAATATTAATTAAATAACTAGTATTTAATTAATTTATTTATACGTTGCTTTAAAGAAAAAATTGATACCGATGCCAAGAAAAAAAAAATTGATGCCCCAGATGTAGATTTTCAAGTGATGACGGATATATGCCCCCTTAGGAGATAAGTCGGTGAATTTTGGAATTTTTAGGATTTTTTGGAATTTTTGAAAATTTTGATGATTTGTTGATGATTTGATGATTTTACGATGATGTGATGATGATTCAACGTTAAACCAATGATACTTTGATAATAGAAACTCGATTTATCTCCCAAAATTTGATTCCAAGCTCGCTCCTTTAATAGTTTTGATTAGTTAAAGCCCATTTTTGGTAAAAATAAATAAATAAATCCCACCATAATTCCCTCCATTAACCTTTAAAAAGGTAAAAAGGGGGAAAAGTGAATTCATTCGCACATTGTGATTTTGGAGAATTTGAAGTGGAGAGCTAGAGGAAGATGGTAATCCCATATCACAAGCATTGTTTCAAGCGTGTTCACCACCATGGTCATCCTACTACAGCTGGACCTCCAGTACACATTACGAGAAACCTCCTTTAGTCATTTTCCCATCTTTTTTTGGTGTTTTGAACTTGGTAGATAGATGTTGTGTTCCATTTAAGGCATTTTTGGCACTTTTGGGAGGGTATTGTTGTTGTTTACTTTTTTTAAGTCATTTTTGGGTGTTTTTTAGGGTTTCAGTGCATCTCGTGCTTGAATTAGCACATCTTCTAGCTGAAATAGCACATCTTGCACCTAGAATGGCACATTTGGGGTCCCAAATGAGCATATTGCAGGTATTTTAGCGCATTTTGTATCCCTAATTTCATGTTTTGGCCTCTTTCAGTGCATTTTCCCCTGAAATGGTGTATATTGTTGTCCTAGGGGTGTTTGTAGGGTGTTTTTAGTTTTTATTATTGATGATTCCTGATGATTTTCCCTATTGTTTTTCCTGTCTGATGATGTTTGATTGATTAAAGTCCTTGATTTTGGAGATGTGTGTTGATTATGTCAAATGTTGCATTGTTGATGTTCATTGATGCTTGTTTAATGTTCATGAATCATGTTAGTTGTTGCATTGTGATGTTCAGTTTTGCTTTGATTGATTTCAATCTGATTGTGTGATGTGCATTGCTTGATTGATGTTCGATAAGATAGTTGATGATTTGATCTCATGATAGTTGAGATTCAAATAATATGATAACTTGATGATGTATCAACCTCATGATAGGTGAGCATAGATGGTAGGATTGATGATGTATCGACCTCATGATAGGTGATGATCGATGATGAGACTAATGCTTGATCAACCTCATGATAGGTGAGGATCGATAATAGGATTGATGATTGATCAACCTCATGATAGGTGACGATCAATAATAGGACTGATGATTGATTGAATTCATGATAGGTGAGGTTTGATGATAGGACTGATGCATGATCAATCTCATGATAGGTGAGGTTTGATGATAGGACTGATGATTGATCAACCTCATGATAGGTGAGGTTTGATGATAGGACTGATGATTGATCGACCTCATGATAGGTGAGGTTTGATGATAGAACTGATGATTGATTGACCTCATGATAGGTGAGTTTTGATGATAGATTCACTGATGATTGTCCTGATTGATTGAATTGATGATTGATTTGATAGATTGACTTATGAGCTTGATTGAACATGATTTGATTGGCTGATGATCTTGATTCAACATTGTGTTAGGGACAAATTTGATAGATTGATTGATGTTAAGATGATTTATTTGTCATGTTATGATTAGGAGGACCTTCATGTTCTTCAATCTCGGGAGCATTTCCCAAAGACTTGGGATATGATTCCTTAGTTGGCACAGGATGATTTAGATATTATCGTACGTTGTGGTTTGATATCATTGTTAGATATATCCTAGTATAGGATTAACAAGGGTTTGTTGTCTGCTTTGGCAAAGAGGTGGCATAGTGACCACAACACCTTTCATGTAGCTACCAGGGAGATGACAGTTACTCCTGAGGATATGTATCATATCTTGTGGATTCTAGTGGTTGGTGAGATAGTTGTGTATGACAAATTAGAGTAGGGCGAGACTGATGCCTTGCATAGGATCTTCTGAGATGATCAGGTTTCAGGATATGAGGTCCCCTAGCAGGAGATGATTGGGAGATATGATCCTCTATTGTGTGTTCTATATGGGTTCGTTGGTGGATTCCTTTGTCCTAACCATAGGTCAAAGGGATTATCGGTCAGCTGGGGTTGGATATTGGAGCGTATGATGTTGGAGGGGACAATATATGCATGGGGTTCTTGTATGTTAGCCCATTTGTATCATGATTTTCACCAGGTTGTTTATTGTGGGGCAACGAGCCTCTCTTCTAGAGTTACGTTGTTGCAGATATGGGTGTGGGAGCATATATCAATCACTTAGCCAATGGGAGATAGACAATGACCGACGTGTCGACCTTATATTTTTAGCTACACACGTCCATTTTTCCAACATAAGTTGGGAAAATTAGGGTATTGGAGATGTGCCTTAGATGATCTAGAGATTGTGACATGGCACCCTTACTTGGATTGTGAGGTGTAGCAAGAGGATCAGATGGAGATACCATACATGCTACTATCATGATAATTGATGGGATAGACACCTTATGTAATTGAGAGATATTTGTATCTATAGGTTTGTCATTAGTTTGGATGAGTTCAGGTGATGCCTCAGGGGGTTGCCATGTATGCACGGCGACGTTAGGATGTTGTCGAGTGGGGTCCTACTAATTCATATGGTGATGCTTATACTGAGTATTATGCATTGGCACTAGGTTTGTGGGATTATGCTTCACAGGTTGCAGATGCAGGGATGATAGAGGATTATTCTAAGTATTTCTTCTCACATCCATTTCTTAGGTTATCGAGTCTTGATGAGCTAGTTCCTCCATTTGATGATGATGACAGGGCACTGCCTCAAGCATTGAGACAAAGGGGGGATGGAGAGGAAGAGGAGAGTGATATTGCAGATAGAGGGGATGATGGTGGAGCTGAGGGTGGTGGTGGTGGTGGTAACAATGGTGGTGGTGGTGGTGATGATAGCTCAGGTGTAGGGACATTAGGTGTAGTTGGTAGTCACATTCTAGATTTTGTAGTTCCTAGACATAGGAGTACTACCGTACCTCAATCAATGATTCCTAGGATTTAGATTAGAGTCGCCTCCCATTAGCAACAGGCACAGATAGATGCATTATAGGCATAGATTTAAACTCTTTAGGGTCAATTAGTGTAGGCTCAAGCACATGTGGAATAGTTATAGGCTCAGATTGGCCAGGTTTAGACACTAACAACTGAGAGAGATGCAACTAGGCAATAGGTACAACAGGTACAGGCCCAATTTGCATAGGCACAAGTTTAGGGTCAGGGACAGGTATAGGCACACAACTGCCTCCTAGAGATAGGAGAGATCTTGATGTAGGCCCATCAGGTGGAGGAGGTACTAGTTCTGTGATGCCAACATCGTATGGGGGAAGCACAACATAGCTCTAGTTAGGATATATCATATTTTGATGTACTTTGGACATGATGTATACACTGTTGGAAATGTGACATTGATGATGTACTTCTTATTTTTCAGAATTTATAATACAATGCCATTTTTTTCTATTGATGTATCTTTTCATACCCTTGGATATCCTTGTACACCTTGACATTCTGATTTTTGAGGTTATATGATATGTGGTGATTATTAGGATCTATGTGTTGATATGATGTTCTATGTGTATACACCTAAAAATGGTCATATCACATAGTCTGGTAATTAATTAAATATTTTTAATATTTAATTAAATCTTTGAATTCTATCTACCTATAAATAAATTTAAATAATTTATTTATATTGTTCATTCTTTCATTTCGATTAAATAAATAAGTTTATTTAATCATCTTTTCTTATTCATTTCTTAATTAATTAAATAAACATTATGATTTATTTATATTAATTATCAATAATCTTAGCTTGAATATTTTATTCAAATAAAGATTAAACCATTTCAAATTCTTCAAATATCTATTCATAATTAAATATCTCAAAATATTTAATTAAATCTTCTATAGTGCAAAAATCAAAAATCAAATTCAATAAATGAAATTAAATAAATTTATTTATTTAATTAATTTGGGGATTATCTTCAATAGCCGTGAAACAAAATGCCAAAACAAAAAATTAAATTCCTCTATTTCTGTGCAGGTTTGTTCCCGTGGGTTGAAGACAAGCATCCATTCTTCTCTCAACCTCTCCATCTCTCACCATTCAAACTTACTAGACAACCTCACAGCCATTGATTCTTGCCAGCCAGGATTGTGCCTGCAAAAAGCTATAAATAAGACTGCCAGGTCTTTGAAATCATAAAGAAGCTTTCAGTAGGAAAATTATAGTCAATTTGCAATAGCATAGCCTTAATAAGCCTTTTAGCATTCCCATTTCATAAGCATAGTATAGAATCATGGCATATTCACTTCAATTCATAACATCTTCCATTTACAGCCCCTGTGCATAATCCATATCCCCTGTGCATATCCATGTCTGAACTTTCATTTCATTAGCATACAACATATAGAAGCTCCTTCTTTTGCATACTCATTCTACAAATTTCCATTTGGAGAAGTCAAGCTTACACAATCTGAGAGTAGCAGCTTCGAACAAATCTCTGAAGATAGAGAAAGATGGAACGCCTCTGAGGAAGCTAATTTCTTTGTTTCAAATCAAATTAATTAGCATTTATTTAGTTTAAAGTTCTATTAATTGTGTGTTTTGTTTTCAATTTGATTGCATAAATATAACATACACATTTTTTTGGCACCCATCGTGGGGCTCTCACCCCTATTTTTAATATCTTTTTGCAGGTTTCTTTGACAGGTTACGGCCAAAAACAGTGGATTAGTGCAAGAAACACGTTTTAGAAAGTTCATACTCAGTTCAGTGCCCGTGAAGAATCCTGCAGCGCATTTGAGCCATCCTGCAGTGCTCTTAAGACATCTTGCAGTGCTTTTAGGCAATCCTGTAGCGCATTTGAGACATCCTGCAGTGCTCCTGATCCATTCTGCAGCGCTCCTGAGCCATCCTGCAGTGCCTATAAAGATTTTTTCAGGACCCTTAAGGATTTTTGCAGTGCCTATAAAGAATCCTGCAGCGCCTGTAAGGTCTGTTATAGTGCATGTTTCAAAAACCTGCAAACTATAATTTGTAAGTTTAATACAGTTTAACTGAATCCGACGCAACCGCGGACAGTTAATAGCTATAAAGTAAAACGAAGCAATCCTAGGGTAGACATATAAAGTAAAACAAAGCAATCCTAGGGTAGACATATAAAGTAAAATGAAGCAATCCTAGGGTAGACATATAAAATGGAATGAAGCAATCCTAGGATAGTCATTTCATTATTTCATTTTGGGCTAAAAAGAATTTTGTATTTGTGTGAAGCAACATCTTCACTTAGCATACAAAATCTTTATTTTGGGCTTAAAATAAATCCTTGTTTGCTTTGTTTTTGGTGATAGGCCTATGCTCTCCCCTTAATTGGGTGATCAAAATGCCAAACTCACCTATTTTATTTTATGCAATTTTTTGTTTTATTAACACCTTTTAGAAGGCCCACCATAGTGGGAAAAAAGTACTCACCCTACGTGAACGACCTAAGCGGGGACAACTAAAGCCAAGTTTTCCAACCCACTTTAATCAAATGCGGATGGTTGATGAAAATCCCATTTGAAGGTAGTGTGCATTGATAACCATCCCCAAAGCCTTTTTTCTAAAGATAGGGAGGTCTCTTGAGGGAGTCTATCAGTTGCCGCATTGAACGGAAACCCTTACTAAGAACTTAGTGCAGTATCTTACCGAGTCAGTTTCTAAACATCATATTAATCACAGTGCAGGGGAGGGAAGAATCTACCCCCAAGATACTCACCATATAACTGCCAAGGATTGTTTGCTTAGGGGATCCGATATCCACTTTCATCACTCTGAGTACGCACCTGGAAAAGACAAAAACATGGGCACCCTTTCGGGGTGACACGGCTGTGTGAGTCGACGCAGTTCTAAGATGTGGGTTATTGATTACTATGATGACCTACTTGAGAACTAAGAGTGAGTCTGTTTGCAATGCTTATCATGTGTAAAACCCATTAAAAACAATTTTTGAACAACATTTTGATCATACACTTGATGTTTAGCATAGGACTTAAGATAACTATTCTACAAATTGTTTGATGTGTTTTCAATACACTAATTCAGATAAGATCATCCAAAACTCACAATCACATTGATTACTCCCATGTTATGAGATTGGAAATCCACAACCTTTGTAAAGAAATCCATTTTTAAAAGGATTAAAAATCCAAATAAACCCCTTAACCACAAGAAACTATTGAAGAAGAGATTATTTTTGTATCAAAGCCGAAAAGTTTTACTCAAATATAGAACCTTTCTTCATAGGTATCATGACTATGTTAGGGGTCTTTCAGATGATTATGCTATAGAACCCTTGTACTCACAAGCTTTCTTTCAAAGAAGAGCCCTTTCTCAAAGGCATAACCATAGTCAACGCATTCATTTCAGTTATATTCCCCAACCTACAATTGAATATTCTACTCGTCCAAATCAAATTTTGCAATAGATAACTTAGATTACATTAGGCATTCATCACTAAATCCATCCTTTTACAAAGCTATGATCAAAACTTTATAAAGTGCAAAATCATCTTTTTCTTGATCTTTTGTTTAAATTCCCTCCAACAAGATTTTCATCCTTTCATTTAGGGAACAACATAAGCTAAAGATTAGAAACTTTTCAAGTCATAGAATTTTCATTCTATCCTGACTTTTATATCTATCACAAATTGCACTATTTCACTCTTTTGATCAAAAGTTAGTAGAATTTGGAACAAAACCTATGCCTGTCTTCACGAGATCTCAAAAACACATGGAAAAAGATGAGGGAGAAACCACTACAAGAAAAATGGGTGACCATACTGAAAAAGAAGAGGATACATTTAATGTTGACGAATTAACAGAAGAAAAGCTTCAAGAAGCAGAGCAAGATCCTCAATTCCATACTTTTATGGAAAGGATTTTAGAATGAAACAAAGAAAGATATTTTCTTTCATTAGCTAATCAAGGAGCTAAGTTACCTCACAATTTCAATATAGAATGGATTAAACAGAATCCTGAAACTCCTCCTACTGACTTTAGTGCCCTTACTCAACAGATAAAAGAATTACAAGGGAAAATAAAAGAGATGCAAGGGGGTACAACAAAGAAGTATGTTTTGGAAGACATATCTCCTTATCCATTCGATAGGAGTATTCAAATAATTCCTTTTCCAAAACATTGTGAAATCCCTAAGTATGATAGGTATAATGGAAAAACTGATCCCATTGACCATGTGAGGGATTTCTGAAATATGAGTCTAGAATTTTCCTATGACAATACCTACTTAATGCGATTATTTCCACGAAGTCTAGGTGTGCAATCCATGGAGTGGCTTTCTAAGATCACTCCACCCATCAAAACCTTTGAGGAGTTAATAAATCAATTTATAATACAATACGCCTACAACATTCAACACCAGATAATAATGCTTGATCTTTGTAAAGTGAAACAAAAAGTAGGAGAACCCTTCACTACATTCTTGCAAAGGTGGAGAAGGTTATTTGCACGATATTCCCATCCTAATCCTGAAAAAGAAAAGATGGATATCTTCATCAATAGCCTAGATCAAGAATTAAGCTATAGGCTTAACCTTCATTGCCCTCATAACTTTGAAAAATTGATTGAAAATGCAATCACCATTGAAGGGGCCTTGGTTAAACGGGGAGTGATAAAACTTGATAATCCAAGTACATCAAATCAAAACAACAACAATAAAACAAGGTTTTGAAATAGAAATAAAAATGTTGTCAATGATAGTATAGTGGATGCAAATAATCTACGAACAAGACCATCTGTCTTCAATCTATCAAGTGCTCCACGAACCAATCAACAAGGAAATACCAATCAACAAGGAAACAACAATCAACAAGGACAAACCTCCAAGAAAGAAAGCATGACCAATCAAAATACTAATCAAAATCGTGGTAATTTCAATACCAATCCTGGCAATACCCAAACATCAAATCCATCCAAGCTTCCATTCTTTTCAAATTGATGGAATTTTACCGCTTTGGGTCAATCTCTTAAGTCTGCTCTCAAGGAGCTTCTTGATAATAAGGTTATCACCTTACCACCACAAAAATATTATGAGCCATGAGTCAAACCACCATCATGGAATGACTCGTATTATTGCAATTATCATCAATGTAAAGGTCATAGAACGAATAATTGTCAAGCTTTGAAAAATCTAGTACAAGATTTAATTGAAAATGGCACCATTACAATCGAAGGACATCATACCAATGATGATCATCAAGCATTCAAAGATCCTTTACCAAACTATCAAAAGGGGGAAACATCATATACAAAAGCCAAAAGCATAAATAATGTTGAAGATAATATAATCGGTCACATCTATGTTCATGATCAACTGGTTAATGTTATCAAAATCAAGGGAAAACAAGAATATCAACAGGTTAATGTGACTACAAGAGGACAAGCAAAGGATGTTCTAAAAGGAAGTTCATCTAAAACAACTATTTCCTCTCCAAGTCAATATAATCTGGTTGATCAACTGAGAAAAACATCAGCTCAAATTTCCATCCTTGAACTTCTCAAAATATCTCCTATACACAAGAACATTTTAGAAGAAGCTCTTGTAAACACAACTGTTGACACTGATTTGGATGTAAACAAATTTCAAGCCATGGTGGGACATTTGTCTTCCCCCACTTGTCTTTCATTTTCTGATAAAGATGATGCCTCCATGACACATCCACATAATTCCTCGCTCTATCTCGAAGTCATGATCCATAAACATCGAATTAGATGTGTCTTAATAGATGGAGGAGCTGGTTTGAACATTTGTACCTTAAAGCTAATACATGCCTTGGGAATTTCAAAAAATTCTATTGATCCACGAAGGAAAATAAATATCAAGGCATATGATGATGAAGAAAGAGCTTCTAAAGGATTAATATTATTGCCTATCAGAGTGGGACCTGTTGTGAAGAACACATTTTGTCAGGTTCTAGATCACGATCTTTCTTATAACATACTTTTGGGTCGTCCATGGATTCATGATATGCAAGCAGTACCATCAACGTATCATCAATGCATCAAGTTTCCATATGATGGACAATAAATAACTATACAAGCTAATTACAATAGTACCCAAACTTATTCAAATCTTTGAGCAACTCAAGATGCCTTTGTGCCACACAATAGGGAAGCTGTTGCTATTTCTTCTTTCAATCTACAAGGCCAATTGCAAGAACTGACAAAGATTTTTGACACTAGGCTAAATTTTAAAGACAATGGAGTTGTCGAATATTCAATATCTCTTTCTACCTTACCTCCTTCTCCGGGGTCACATGGGAAGCCAACCTTATCAAATCAAAATATTGCAACAACCTCTACATCCCAAGCTTTTGGGCCAATCACAAAGTTTGACAGAAAATTCATTAAAGCCAACACTACTGAAGAAGAAGCTGAAGATAGGGACATCCTAAATTGGCTATATAAAGATGAAGATGAATCTCTCTTGCACATTAAGTTACCTACAGAACAATATGGTAAGGGGTATGCCATCATGCAGAAAATGGGCTATGAAGGAAATGGTCCTATAGGAAAAAGAAGAGAAGGAATCGTGGAACCAATTCAACCTATTTCAATACATCCAAGTGATAAAATAGGACTTGGATATGGTAAAGATAAAGAAGAATCTACTTCACAACAAGCACAATCAACTCATGAAGGAGGATCAATGTTAGATAAACCTCATGAATCAGTTTTCCAATTGTAGAATAGTTCAGATATTGATTCTAATGAATATGAATGGGACACCATTTATAATGATAAATTTTGGATAGACAAACAAGTTGATACTATACACAAATATGCACCTGTTCTCATACAAGGAGAAGGTTCAAGGCCTCCACTTGATTATGTTTTACAAAGCGATTATGACTTGAGTGAGGACGATTTAGATTTTAATGAGATTGATGATCAACAGGGGAATACCATCATAGACCTTTTTCTACCATGAGGATGATAACCACATCATGACTTTGACAATTCAAAACCTTACCCAACCTAATGATCCCATGCCTTTAGTTTATCCATAACTTATTGATTGGGACAAGGATGCACCTATCCACATTCCTACATTTCATGATGATGAGGATATTATAAATTTCCTTTGTTCCTCTAATGAAGAAAACAATTGTTTCATTCAAGAATTTCATACTCATGATTTTGATGAGGGTGTCAAGTCTCTTAGCTGAAAAATAAATGAAATAAAAGATGGATCTATTGGTGAAAACTAAAAAATGACAGTGATAGATCACAACAAGAGAAAAATAAAGAGCATATCTGACAGTGCAAACCTTTCTGAGGCATTGAAGGATTAGAAACTTGACACTCTTCCCAAGAATTATCATGAAAGATCTTCTATTTTGATCGAACCCATAGAATCAATCAACATAAGTAAAACAGAGCAGCCAAAAATCTTGCAAATTGCAGCATCATTAACAGTTGAAGAAGTCCTGAAATTCATGGAATTCTTGAAGGAGAATCTAATTAACTTTGCTTGGTCATATGCTGATATGCTAGGGTTAGATCCTAATTTGATAATGCATCATCTATCTATCAAACCAGGGACAAAACTTGTGAAGCAAAAACTCAGAAAAATGCATCCACATGTTGCATTATTGGTCAAAGAAGAGTTAAAGAAGCTTTTGGATGTTGGATTCATTCAAACTATTGACTATGTAGAATGGATTTCCAATATTGTACCTATTTCAAAGCTAGATGGAAGGATCAGAGTTTGTACAGATTTAAGAGATTTGAATAAGGCCTATCCTAAAGATGACTTCCCTTTACCCAACATAGATATGATTGTTGATTTAACTGCTGGTCATGCAATGTATTCATTAATGGAGGGATTTTTGGGATACAACCAGATAAAAATTGCACCAGAAGACCAAGATAAAATAGCATTCACATGCCCTTGGGGTACCTATTGTTGGAATGTAATGCCATTTGGGTTAAAGAATGCCGGAGCTACTTATCAAAGAGCAATGACAACCATTTTTCATGATATGATGCATACATTCATGGAAGACTATGTTGATGATTTACTTGCCAAATCTCACACACGAGAAGAAAATCTAGAAATATTGTCAAAAATCTTTACTAGAATGGAGAAGTTCAATGTTTGTCTCAATCCAAAGAAATGTGTCTTTGGCGTTACATTTGGAAAACTCTTAGGATAC
Organism: Sequoia sempervirens; assembly: GCA_007258455.2. Classification (NCBI taxonomy): domain Eukaryota; kingdom Viridiplantae; phylum Streptophyta; class Pinopsida; order Cupressales; family Cupressaceae; genus Sequoia; species Sequoia sempervirens. The sequence goes on along the minus strand of VDFB02026320.1, from coordinate 51,155,612 downwards.
ATTGTTTTAGAAAAGGGCATAGAGGTTGATCCAGAAAAAGTACAAGCTATAATGAACATGCCGCCACCACGAAATATCAGTCAGCTTCGATCATTGCAAGGGCGATTACAGTCCATCAGGCGGTTTATAGCTCAACTGGCAGACAAAAGCTTACCATTTACACATTTATTGCATAAAAATGTCCCATTCAAATGGGAAGAAAAATGTGAAGCAACATTCAATCAGATTAAGCAATATCTTATGCACCCACCAGTTTTAATTCCACCCATTCTAGGAAAGCCACTCATACTCTATATTTCAGCAATAGAAGTATCCTTAGGAGCATTGCTAGCACAAGAAGATTCTATAGGCAAAGAAAGGGCTATATACTATATTAGCATAATTTTGACAAGACATGAATTAAACTATAGTTTCATTGAGAAAGCTTGCTTCGCAGTGGTGTTTGCTTCTCAAAAGTTGTGACACTATATGTTGGCTCATATAGTTAAGCTGATAACCAAGATTGATCCATTAAAATACCTATTAAGTAGAGCTACTTTAATAGGGAGACTTGAAAAATGGGTAATGATCTTAAGTGAGTTTGACATTCATTATGTAGATTGAAAAGCTATTAAAGGATAGGTCATTGCAGATTAGTTGGCTGAAGCACCTTTACAAGAGGAAAATCCAATGCACATTGAGTTTCCTGATGCAGATGTCTTCACAACAACAATTTAGAAACTATGGACATTGTACTTTAATGGATCTTATACACAATATGGCTTGGGGGCAGGGATTCTGTTTGTTACACCTGAAGGACATACCATTTCATGATCATATCGGTTGATGTTTCCTTGCACAAATAACATAGATGAATATGAGGCATTGCTCATAGAATTGAAAATAGCCTTGGAGTGGTGGATTACAGAGCTGCAAGTTTACGATGATTCACAACTTTTCATTAATAAAATTAATGATGATTATCAAACTAAAGATGATAAGTTGCTACCTTACAAGAACATGGTGGATGATTATAAAAAGTATTTTGTGTCAATCAAGTTTTCACAAATATCAAGGATTGATAATAAAGCTGCAGATGCAATGGATACCATTGCTTCCTTATTACAATTATCAGAAGATCAAACCAAGCATGAATTCTTGGTGGAACAATTGTTTTCTCCCACCTATGATAATCCTGAGACCTAAGTCATATGTGATTTAACCGGTTCTGATTCACCTTTATATGGCAAGACTTATACCTATTTGAAAGATAACATCTTACCTCCAAATTTATCTCGAAACCAAAAAAGGAACTTTATACACCAATCATCCTGTTATACCTTAATTGCTGATATCCTTTATAGACGTGGTCTTGATGGTACACTCCTTCGATGTCTTGAACGTGACGAATCTGAAAAAGCCTTACAAGAGGTTCATGGTGGTATTTGTGGAACTCATTCGAGTGGTTTGACCTTAGCCAAGAAACTTGTCAAAATGGGATACTATTGGCCTACCATGGAGAAAGATTCTTTTACCTTTGTCAAGAAGTGTTCTAAATGCCAGATCCATGGGAATCTTATTCATGCACCTGCACAGGAACTGCAACCTTTCATTCTGACATGGCCTTTTTCTTAGTGGGGACTAGATCTTGTTGGTAAAATTCATCCTTCATCATCAAATGGTCATAAATTCATCATTACAGCTATGGAGTATTTTACCAAATGGATTGAAGCTGTTCCTTTGACAAAGGTGACTGGTAAAAAAATATCTTCATTTATCCTAAATTACATTATCTGTCGATATGGAATTCCTAATTCTATTATCACTGATAATGGAAGGCCTTTCAAGAATCAAGATGTTGATGAACTTTGTGAAAGATTTTACATCCAACATAGGTTCTCTACACCTTACTATCCACAGGGTAATGGTCAAGCAGAAGCTTCCAACAAAAAAATCTTGAAGATCTTGAAGAAGATAGTAAATGATGTCGGTCATGATTGGCATGTCCAATTAAATCTAGCTTTGTGGGCATACAGAACCAGCATTCACACACCAACAGGAGCTACACCATATGCTTTGGTCTATGGAGCAGAAGCGATCTTACCACTAGAGGTTGAAATACCTTCGCTTAGGGTGTCACTCAAGGGATTGATAAGTGATGAAGACTACAAAGTATCTCACCTCCAAGAGTTGGAACTGTTAGATGAAAGACATCAACATGTAGCTGATCATTTGAAGGGTTATCAACATATTATGTCCCGTAGCTACAATCATAGAGTTAAACCTCAAACATTTCAAGTAGGTGACTTAGTCTTGAGAGAAAATCCCCGTAATTAGCAAGACAAAGAAAAGAAAGGAAAATTTGAACCTAATTGGCTTGGTCCATTTGTCATCATTGCAGCATACGGTTCTGGTGCATATCAGTTATCCACGTTAGAAGGGGACCTGTTTGAAGAGCCGATCAATAGCATTCATCTAAAGAAATTCTATGTCTAGAATCATGAAAAAATAAGAAAATCAAAAAATCAAAGAAATCATAAAAAGTCCTGAAAAAATCAAAAAATCATAAAAGTCTTGAAAAAATAAAAAAAATCATAAAAAGTTAAAAATAAAAAATCATAAAAATCCTAAAACAATACAATAAAAAATCATAAAAAGTCCAAAAATCAAAAATCATAAAAGTCCTAAAAAATCAAAAAATCATAAAAGTCCCAAAAATAAAAAAATCATAAAAGTCCAAAAAAAAATTCATAAAAATCCTAAAACAATACAATAAAAAAAAAATCATAAAAAGTCCTGAAAAAATAAAAAAAATAGAAAAATCTTGAAAAAGTGTAATAAAAACAAGTGGTGAAAACCTGGCAAACAGGCGCTACTTGTGATCAAAATGGGCTCCTCCATTTATTAGTTTATGTCTTGCATTCACTTTCGGCATCAACCGTTTATACCTATCATCTGTACATATCTTTCATATCCACATCATATGATGGGATCCTTATGTTTCATCATGGCTTGATGAAATTTGCACATATTCATAATCTTTAGGTTGTGTTTACACTGAGGGAAAAAACGTAGAAACATAGACTGAACAAGAGAGGGGCAACAAGCTTTTTGAACATCACAAACAGACACAAAAATGATTTGTCAAAACACAGCAAACATGGGTGCATCAAATCAACTACGACATGCTTATTCAATGCCAATGGAAATCGAAACCACATGATCTAAACAAACATCAAAGCAGAATATCAATGATGATAAACAAGATTGGATGATCTTAATTTGAATAAATGTTTGAAATACTTTAAACAAAATTTGAATGGTTGTTTGATTTTTCTATCATATCTCTAGAGCAATTCAATGATGTACTAAACTAGAAAAGAAAGGAAGGAGTATGATTTTTATTTGTCTGTTGTTTGTGAGGAAATCATTAGTACTATGCAAATTGGTCGTGAGACATGTTCTATTACGGATCATTGATGACATTTCAGAATTTGCATGGGAAACAGGTTAACTCTTGTCTGTTTATGCAAGCAATACTCAGGTCATCTCGGTTCAATTATACCTAGATGCTTGTATTAAATTGCTATATTAAAAATTATGAAAGCAATACTCAGGTCATCACCGGTGCTAACATACCCTTTGATGCTTGTATTAACTTTCAACATTTCAATGCTCTATGATGATACAAAAAGCAAAAATAAGCTCTCCAAATGGCAATATTGTACAAATATCCTGCATGTTTAGTATGGATTGCATTCATGTTAGAATCTGCATTTTGCATTCATAGATTTCCCAAAAAGTTGGAAAAGTATCAAATGGTTAATATCTTTTCGACAACATGACTGAGTATATTTTGACATTCACAAAAACAACATTTCATACATCATTTCATACATATTTGCATTAAAAAATCATAAAAATAAAGCATACATCATAAACATTCATAAACATGTATAAATTATATTGTACATCATATTCATACACTCATGCATCAATAGATTTTCATTCATCTCATAAATCATGCATACATATACATCATAAGCATAAAATCGAGAAACCATCATATCATATCATATCATAACGCATTTATCTCATCATAAATCATCGCTGCATTTCATATATCTCAAAAATGAATGTCAAAATATACAAGGATGTCAACTACATATGATATAACATCATAAAAAATGAAACCATCTCAGGGTGTATACAAATGTATCAACAGAGTATCATAAAATCATCATGTACAATGCACTAGGTAGTGCTATCCTCTGATGGAGCTAGTCTGGGACCTGTACCACCTGCCCCTGATGGACCTGCTCCGCCTGTCCCTGATGGCCCTCCTGGAGGTAATGGCTGTGTGACACCTCTACTGGTAGTACGAGAGCGACTATGAGCAGATCGTGACTGAGTATAACTCTCCCTCCGCTCAGGTGGAACTGCATCATGATATCTGGTCCTGAAAACTCAACCTCTCGGGTGGCTCTAGTCACCTCTCTCATCATGTCACCAGGTAGGGTGCTAGCTGCTACTCTCTGTAGACTATCTGCCAAAGCAATGGCCTGCTCACCCTGCTGTCTGGCTGTATCCCTCTCAGCAGTAACTGAAGTCAATTGTCCCTGCAATTGTGTAATCAAGGCCTGTGCCTGTGCTAGCTGAGTCTGTAAACTATGTACTGTACTCTGTAGAGAGGATATCTGACTTGATACTGCTAGATCTACTGAAGGAGATAGATCTGTGTGTCTCATCTGTGGTCCACCTCTACCACCTCTGCCACCTCTCCTACCACCTCTCCTGCCACCTCTATCACCACCCCTACCACCATCACCCCTACCTCCACCCTCCTCATCATCATCTCCCTCTGAATCATCACTTCCTCCACTCTCATCATCATCCCCTTCGTCTGAATCGTCACCCTCTGAAGTTGAATCTCTCATTCGTCATCTTTGTGCAGCAATAGGAGCAATAGGCTCATCAAGATGAAACATACATGGTGTAGAATGCTCTAGGATATACTAGCTATACTCTGGTGTCATCCCTGTGTTGAGAACATCAACTCGGTAATCCCACATCACCGCTCCTAAACTGGTGAACTCTGCCACCGCTGTCTCATATGAAATTTGTGGACCCCACACTATAAGCTCTGGCTATCATCGTGCATAAATGGCAGACCGGTAGGCATACCCTGAATCCGTCCAAACTGCCGACATACTCGTCCAACAAGAAATCTCTCAATGATCCATGACGTACGCCCAATCAATAATCTGGATGTACAAACATAGGGCATCTCCCTCGCATCCTCTGGCCATGCCTCATAGTCTAAATATGGTTGCCAACATACTGTATCTAGATCATCTAAAATATGCTGCCAATGATCTAGTTTTCCGAGTCTCAGCTGAACCATGATATGAGCATATCTCCATCTGTATGATTGACCAGATGGTCACTGTCCTTGAGTCAATGGTCGCAAAATAGTAAAGTGCTCCCATGCCCATATCTATAATAACGAGCAGCCAACAAGAAAACTCTAGCCTCTACCATAAACAATATGATGTAACTCATCATATAAGTGAGCAAGCATGCATGTCCCCCATGCATACCGTGTCCCCTACATCACCATACTCTCTAAAACATGACCCCACCCGATTGTGAAGCTCTTCGACCTATGGTTGGGGCACAAAACACCTCCAATGAATCCTGCAAGTACAGATGGTAAAGGTGGATATGTGTTTGTCATCTCGGCCCATAGAATGAAATATCCAACAATCTGATCATCTCTGAAAATCCTCCTCAAAGCATTAGTGCCTCCAACCTCTCGGCTATCAAAGACTACTATCTCTCCCATCACTGGGATCCTTAGGATGTGATATACATCCTCAGGGGTCACTGTAATCTCTCCGGTCTGTAAATGAAATGTGTTGGTGTCACTATGCCACCACTCAATGAGTGCTATCAATAAAGCCCTGTTGAGGCGAACCTTAGGCATGTCAAGCAATGAACTCAATCCACAAGCATCAATCACATCTTGATCTGACTGTAACAGATGTGGAATCATACCCCATGTACTCGAGAATGTCTCTCGTGACTGCAAAACACCCAATCTCTCTTGTTGACACATCATCAAAGAAAAATCAATATCATGTCATCATGATTAATCAAACAAATCAATCAAACTATTTGTTTTTCATCATCATGGAAAGAAGATAATCAACATCATGTTTATTTTTAATAACTTTAGAAATGAACATATCAATCAAAATATTTGTTTTTCATCATCATGGAAAGCAGATAATCAAAATCACGTTTGTTTTTAACAACTTTAAAAGCAAATCTATCAATTCTTATTTGTTTTCCAACAACTTTGGGAACAAATTTATCACTCACAACATATAATCAAAGGCGCTGCAGAAAACATCATGGGCGCTACAGAAATTCTCATAGGTGCTATAATATCAAATACACTACAAAACATATCATGGGCGCTATGCTTTTCATTACGGGTGCTATTAAAACAAATGCGCTACAAAAATGATCAAGGGTGCTACAAAAGTTATCAAATACGCTATAGGATTATATGCACTACAGAAATCATTAAAGGCGCTATGAAAACTATTAAGGGCGCTAAAACATAGTTTTTCAAAATCAAAACATTGAAAAGCGTGCTCCAAACGAATTTTTTTCAAAAAGCAGGAGTTTCATGGGGTACGTACCGGGGGTCCATAGTGTGCTGGCCGCTGATGCCGTCAGATGCGCTCGAAACGGTGTTGGTGAATCATAAGTGCCATAATTATCAAACCAGAACTGAAAATTTGCAAATTTTTACTAGGTTAAAATGGAAAATGACATGGAAAATGACATTTTTAACCTATTTAAAAGCAAAATTGGGGCATTTTAGCACATTTTAACACAGCAGGGGCAATTTAGATCATCATTATTCATCTTACATCTTTTCCATGTCAATTTCTTCATATCATTTTCAAACGATGAATCGATATCTTAAAAATCAAAAAATTCAAAAAAAAATTTAATTTTTTTTTTTAAATTCACAAAATTCAAAATATTATCAATTCATCGTTCGAGGGGGCATATACCTATCAACAATCGACAGTCAATATCTGAGGCAAATTTCAAAATTCTTTGAAGTAATGCGTAAAACACATCACTTCAAAGAGGGGCAAAATGTATATACCTAAAAATGGTCATATCACATAGTCTGGTAATTAATTAAATATTTTTAATATTTAATTAAATATTTGAATTCTATCTGCATATAAATAAATTTAAATAATTTATTTATATTGTTCATTCTTTCATTTTGATTAAATAAATAAGTTTATTTAATCATATTTTCTTATTCATTTCTTAATTAATTAAATAAACATTATGATTTATTTATATTAATTATCAATAATCTTAGCTTGAATATTTTATTCAAATAAAGATTAAACCATTTCAAATTCTTCAAATATCTATTCATAATTACATATCTCAAAATATTTAATTAATTCTTCTAATATTTCATATTCTTCTAAAGTCACATCATAATTAAATATCTCAAAATATTTAATTAAATCTTCTATAGTGCAAAAATCAAAAATCAAATTCAATAAATGAAATTAAATATATTTATTTATTTAATTAATTTGGGGATTATCTTCAACAGGCGTGAAACAAACTGCCAAAAAAAAAAATTAAATTCCTCTATTTTTGTGCAGGTTTGTTCCCATGGGTTGAAGACAAGCATCCATTCTTCTCTCAACCTCTCCATCTCTCACCATTCAAACTTACCAGACAACCTCACATCCATTGATTCTTGCCAGCCAGGATTGTGCCTACAAAAAGCTATAAATAAGACTATCAGGTCTTTGAAATCATATAGAAGCTTTCAGTAGGAAAATTATAGTCAATTTGCAATAGCATAGCCTTCATAAGCCTTTTAGCATTCCCATTTCATAAGCATAGTATAGAATCATGGCATATTCACTTCAATTCATAGCATCTTCCATTTATAGCCCCTATGCATAATCCATAGCCCCTGTGCATATCCGTGTCTGAACTTTCATTTCATTAGCATACAGCATATAGAAGATCCTTCTTTTGCATACTCATTCTACAGATTGCCATTTGGAGAAGCCAAGCTTACACAATTTGAGAGCAACAACTTCGAACAAATCTCTGAAGATAGAGAAAGATGGAATGCCTTTGAGGAAGCTCATTTCTTTGTTTCAAATCAAATTAATTAGCATTTCTTTAGTTTAAAGTTCTATTAATTGTGTGTTTTGTTTTCAATTTGATTGCATAAATCTAACATACACAATATGATGATGGATGTTTATGATGCATTTAATTCCTATGTGTATATGATGATGATGATGATATGATATGATATGCTATGGATGAATTTAATTTTTATGATGCTTTATGATGTTGATGATATGTTATGTGATGGATTTTAAATTTTTGTACTTTTCTGATGCAAATAAATGATGTAATGAATGAATGAATGTGTATATGAAATGATTGTGTGATGGTACCTAATTCTATGAGAATTTATGAAATGATGATATGATATGATAATGCAATGATGGATGATTCTATATGTTTTTTATGGATTTATGCAAATGAAGTTTTATGCTATGTGAAAGGGATTTGATTACACAATAATGCTATGCGATGAAATGTGATGCTCATATTGATTATTTATGGATGTAATAATAATTAGATATAATGATTATGTAAATGATGTGTGATGTTTTGTAATGATGAATGATGTTTATGTGATGCAAATTATTATGCAGATGATTGTGTTCTAGGGTTTTAAGCTTAAATGAGTGAATCTATCCAACTTCCAAGAGTTGTGGGAAGGGCGCCATCAGTTGATTCTTTGTTAAATTAAGCTTCACAAAACCTGACATATTTTCCAACTCTTTTGGAAATCTGAAGAGACTCACTCATTTAAGCTTAGTGAACCACTTTCCTAATGCCACTTTATGAAATGATTTTGATTATGTAAATGAGATGTGATGCACGTATTTTTGTGTTTTCTGATGCAAATATTATGATGTGATGTATGGATGAATGAATCATGTTGTAATGTTTTCTACTATGTGCAAATGATGATGCAACTAATATGCAACTAAATGAGAATGACATGTTTTTGGAAATGTCAAGTGTACTCAATCCATTAATGCAAGAGATAAAATCATTGTTGTAGCTTTGGAAACCCCATAAATACAAATGTAAACTAACATGGATGCAATCTACTCTAACCATGTAGATCTCATATGAAAAAGTTGTCATTCGTAACAACCAATTTGTCGTGCTTTTTATCATCATTAGTCCTTTAAAATGTTGAAAGTGATTACAAGCATCAATGGTATATTTAGACCATGATGTTTGATAGTGCATGTTAACACAAGCATCTAAGTATAATTAAACTGAGATGACCTGAGTATTGCTTGCGTAAACAAAAAAGAGTTAATCCTTTTCCTATGCAAATTCAGAATGTCATCAATGATGCTTTGTAGCGCACGTCTTGCGACAATTTGCATAATAGTAACAATCAACTCACAGACAACAGACAAAGAAAAATCATACTCTTTCTTAGCTCCTCTAGCTTGATACATCATTGAATAGCTCCAAAGACATGATAACAAAAATCAAAGTATAACAATTGAACATCCGTGTTCAACGTGATAAAGCCATGATTCAGAAGGAACATCATCCATGTGAAATTTTTCTCTTGGTTTAATTGATTTTGTTGTTTTGATTTGGATGGTTGATGTGTTCATGTTTGTGTGATTGGTATTCAATGTTGAATTTCACTATGATCATTGTTTTGGGTTGTGTTGTACTATTGTTGTTTGTCTGTTGGTTCTAGCTCAAAGTTTATTGCCCCTAGTGAGTTTAGTATTTTTCCCCCAGTCTAGGGTGAGACATGACCACAATGCCAGGATATGTACATGGTGCTTTCTGGGGATAGGTAGATGGATGGAAAAAGCGAATGGAAAAAGTGAATGGTCGACATACTCAAATAGATGGAAAAACTAACCTATCACAAATAGCGCTTGTTGCCAGGTTTTCACTATTTGTTTTTATTGCACTTTTTTAGAATTTATGATTTTTTTGCTTTTTTTGTATTTTTGATCTTTTTGTTGTTTATTGTATTTTTGATATTTTTTGCTTTCTTTGTATTTTTGTATTTTTTTTATTTTTTTGTTGTTGCCAAGATGCCTGCTTACCAAGTTTTCATGAAGGCAACCATTTTTTCAGGACATTTTTTGATGTTTTTTGTATTTTTTCAAGATTTTTTCCGATGCACTGGACGATTCAAGTGTAAAAATTCTTGAGATGTAGACTATTGAGAGGTTCATCAAATAAATCCCCTTCTGGTGTGGACAACTAATATGTTCCTGATCCAAAGACCGAGACAATGACAAAGGGACCTAGCCAGTTTGGTTCAAATTTCCCCTTCTTCTCTTGATCTTGTTGATTATGGGGATTCTCTTTCAAGACTAAATAACCAACTTGGAATGTTCTAGGTTTGACTCTATGATTGTAGCTTTTGGATATCCTCTATTGATTTTCTTTCAAGTGATCCAATACATGCTAATGACTCTCATCCAAGAGTTCCAATTCCTGTAACCTAGACACTCTGTAATCCTCATCTGAAATGATCCCTTTTAGTGACACACAGATTGATGGTAGTTCAACCTCAATAGGTAGAATGGCTTCTGATCTGTAGACTAGAGCATAGGGTGTAGCTCCTGTCGGGGTACAGATGTTGGTTCTATAAGCCCATAGAGAAAGGTTTAGTTGCACATGCTAGTCACATCCAACATCGTTGATGGTTTTCTTTAAGATTTTCAAGATAGTATTATTTGAGGCCTCTCCTTGGCGATTTCCTTGAGGATAATATGGTGTACAAAATCGATGCTGGATGTGAAACCTCTCACAAAGTTCTTCTACGTCTTGATTTTTGAAAGGTCTGTCGTTGTCAGTGATGATGGATTGAGGGATGTCATACTGACAGATGATGTAGTTTAGGATGAAGGACAAGATTTTTTTTCCTATGATGGTGGTTAAAGGGACAACTTTGATCCATTTCGTGAAATACCTAGTGGTTGTGATAATGAACTTGTGTCCATTTGACGAAGATGGATGAATCTTTCCTACGAGGTCCCACTAACTCATTTGACTAAAAAATATAATGAAACTTTTTGATGAAAGATGTATAATTAGATGTATCATCGAGTACCTATGTATTTAATGTGAAAATTTCAATTTTTTAAAAAATTTATGCCCAACGTTCGTCGAAATTATGATGCTCCATGATTTTCATTGCTATTTCGACATACAATTAAAGTCAACTGATGAGGGCACAGCTCGAGACTTAGAAAATAACCCACAAACAAGAGAATAATTTTATTATTCAGAAAATGGAGCTTCTTACATGCAGAGGATCTCAAATCCCCAAGTTCTACAACACATGCAAGTTACAAAAAACTACAGAATAACCCTTTCGCAATATGCGAGCTTGTCCCCAAAAAGTTACCCAAAAATTAGAAACCCACCCATAAATAGAGCTCCTCTTTAGTTTGAAGCCAAAACAACATTCAAATTTGAGTTTAGGCAGTTTGGCACTGAAATTTACAACATAAAGTTCAAATTTCAAAAGAGCATTTGCAATTGTATCTTCTAGAAAGTGCACCAACTTCTTGGGGCCATAACTTTTGATCCAGGACTCCGATTCATGAACCGTTTGAACCGTTGGAAAGGTCACAAAGTCAATAACACACTCAAAATTTGATATGCCAATTTTGGAAAGCTTTGGGGTTGACCCAGGAACTCTAAGTGCCTCAAATCTAACTCAAAAGATTTTTAGGTGCAAATCCGAGAAACTAAAACTGCAATATCTTTCCACCTAGGAATAGAAAATAAAAACTATAAATTGGGAATTTCATTATGATGAAAAGGATATCCAAAAATTTAAAAACATCTAAAAATTGAGAAACTTGAAATTTAACTATTTTTGGGTGATGCAAGATTTCCTTACACCACTGGATGCTCCTGCATCAGACACCGAGGGTAATTTGAGAAGTGACCCCGTCACATCTCAGATGGTGGAGGAAAAACCCAAATAGTCAACCTCTACCTTAGGCAACTAGGATGAATCTTCAATAGGCCTTTCTTTCCATTTCACTAGATATTCTTCATACTGCCTATTCCTGGTACTCCTTCCCACACGACTATCCATGATTTCTTCAATCTCCTCCTTTTCTGAAGTAGGTGCTTGAATCCCACACTGTTCCATCATTGGTACTTCCTCTGTGCCACCTTCATGATACTATATAAAATCTAAAATGTTGAACATAGGGGAAATGTTGAATCCATTCAGCAACTCTACCTCATATGCATTCCCTGAATCACGCCTCTTCAAAATTTTACAGGGACCGAACTTCTTCATCTTCAATTTGTTATATGTTCCCACTGGAAACCTTTCTTTCCTCAAGTGGACCATCACTTCATCACCAATCTGAAACTCCTTATACCTCCTCTTCTGATCTGCCTTAGCCTTATACTACATATTCATCTTGTTAATATGTTCTCTTGCCTTCTCATGTATATCCTTGATGTATTCTACAAAATATTCGACTTCAACACTTATTTTCTTCTCTTGGTCCATCTTCCTCAATTCTGAATCTATTCTAGGGCTACCTCTATACACAATCTGGAATGGTGATCTACTAGTGCTTCTATTGACAAAATTGTTGTAAGAAAATTCTGCCTGGGGTAAGATCAAGTCCCATCCCTTGGGTTTATCTCCTACCAAACATCTCATTAGGTTACCCAGACTCCTATTAACAACCTCTATTTTCCCATCTATTTGTGGATGGTGTACAAAACTGAACTTGAACTCTATCTTTAGCTTCTTCCATAAGGTCCTCCAAAAGTACCCCACAAATTTGGTATCATGATCTGAAACAATACTCTTTGATAGACCATGTAGCCTCACCACCTCTTTGAAGAACAAGTCAACAATGTGGACTGCATCATGGGTCTTCTGACATGGAATGAAATGTGCCATCTTTGAAAACCTATCAACCACCACAAAGACTGAATCATTCCCTCATTGTGTCCTTGGAAAACCAAGAACAAAGTACATACTTATATCCTCCCATGGCCTCTCTGGTACAGGTAAGGGCTGATATAAGCCTGTATTCTGGCTCACTCCTTTAGCCATCTAACATACCCCGCAAATTTGTAAAAACTTCTTCACATCCTGTGACAACTGAGGCCAATAATAATACATACTAATAATGGCAATGGTCTTATCCCGACCAAAATATCCTTCCATTCCTCCACTATGCTTCTCCTTTATTAGGTTCTCCCTCATGGAACTCTTTAGGATACACAATTGACTTCCCTTAAATAACATGCCATCCTGGATTCTAAAATCTAGCCACCTTGTCCTGTCCACTGTAACAGGTTCCTTGCAAGCTTTCCAAGCCTCTGCAAAATTAGGATCTTTTGCATATAGTGTCTTGAGTTCATTGAACCCAACCATTTCAATCTGCATCTTTGTCATCAATGTATGCCTCCTACTTAAGGCATCTGCAACCCTATTTGACTTCCCACTCCTATGTTTCAAAACAAAGGTATAACTCTGCAAAAACTCTACCCATTTCATATGCCTCTGATTTAATTTTTCCTGACTATTTAGGTATTGCAAGGCCTGATGATCAGTATATAGAACAAATTCTTTCGGCAACAAATAATGTCTCCATTTCTTTAATGCTTGAACTATTGCATAAAATTCATGATCATATACAAAATACTTTCTCTTGGCATCATTTAACTTTTCATTGAAATAGGCAATGGGCTTACCTTCTTGGCTCAACACTGCTCCAATGGCACAACCACTAGCATCACAATCCACCTGAAACACCTTGTTGAAATCTGGGAGGGCTAGAAGCGAGTTGCTCACGGTACTTCTGCTTCAAGAGTTCAAAACTTTTTGCTGCTCCAGTGCTCCACTTGAATTCTTTTCTATCCCCTCTCATTATTTCAGTCAGGCGTCCACAAATACTACTGAATTTTCTAATGAACTTTCTATAAAAACTAGCAAACCATGGAAAGATCTCACCTCGGTAGCAATTCTTGGGGTAGGCCATTCTAGAATAGCCTTCACCTTCTCTGGGTCCATCTTGAGACCTTCTGTTGAGACAACAAACCCCAAGTATACTAACTCCCTCTTCACAAAGCTACACTTCTTTAGATTAATCAACAGTTTCTCTTCTCTTAACTTCTCAAAGGCTCTCCAAATATGATGCTCATCAACATCCTATTGAAAATCAAAATATCATCAAAATACACAATAACAAAACTTCGAGAAATTCTTTTTAATTACCTCATTCATGAGCTGCATGAAGATATTAGCAGTGCGATGGTTAGCCCAAAAGGCATGACTAACCACTTTCATTATAAGACCCTCTTTGGTCTTGAAGGCAGTCTTCCATTCATCTCCCTCGAATCGGATCGGTGATATCCACTCTTGATTAATCTTTGTGAAATCTTGAGCTCCCTCAAAAGTCCATCCAAGTCATCCATCCTTGGCGGAAATCGTACTTGATTATTTATCTTGTTTATGGCGAGAATGCGTACACATCCTCCACTCCCCATCGCTTCTTTGGTGCTGAAATCTTGTAGATAGCATTGCATGAACTCAAACTCTCTAAGTATCAAACCCTTTCTCAACAACTCTTGAACATGCGATTTCAAATCCTCATTTTGAGTCATTCTATGGTGCCTTATTTGGCAAGCGGTTCGGGGAATCAAGTCAATCGATGGTGATCTTCCTTATTGGTGGTAAAGCCACCAGGAACATTATCGAGAAACAATATCCACGAAACTCATCAACATCCAAAAGCTTTATTACGGAACCTTCTCATTATCCTCCTTACTCACTCTAGGAATCAATGCATAACACACACGCTCATGCTTCATACCTTCTAATTTTTTTTTTTGCATCTACCTAACAAATTCTAGCACTATTGCATACCTTTTCTTTGGTCTCCTTCAGGGGTTTCAACTTGTGACGAACCCCATTCTTTGTCAAGGAATAAGTGTTTGCATGGCCATCATGTATAGCTCGCCTATCGAACTGCCATGGCCTCCCCAACAACATGTGACATGCATCCATGGGGATGATATCACAGAGTACCTCATCATGGTAGCTCCTGATTTTGAACTTTACTAGGCACTGCTCATTGACCAAAACTTTGTGGTCTTTCTGCAACCATGAAATCCGATACGGATGCGGGTGCCTTTCCCTCTTCGGCTTCAACTTTTTGACCATCTCTTCTCACACCAGATTATCGGTGCTCCCACCGTTAATAATGACATCACAATATTTTCCTTCACACTTGCACCTTGTGTGAAATAGATTCTTCCTTTGTTCTGGTTCCTTTTCCTCGATCACGGGGGGCTCTCTAATCACTAGGAGTTATCCCTTTAACATCATCACGAGATATTCCGGATTGGGCCTCCTCATCTGCATGCACAACCCTTCCATGACCTTCTGGCCTTTTGTCTGCCCTTCCTTGGTGTTGTGGACATTCATAGGCTCGATTCCTTTCTTCACCACACTGGAAACATGTTCCTTTGAAACCACCTCTTCCAGATCCTTGTCCATATCTCCCTCATCCTCTACCTCTTTGATCACCAATATTTTGATCACGAGGGCGGTAGAAGTTTTCATTCCTATGGCTTTGGTTGGTACCCACATCTTCACTTTTCTTTTCATCATCATTTCGGCTTCCTGAAGGTCTTCCACTACCCCTTCCACTTTGACCTCCTCATCCTTTTTCTTGCCATCAAATCTTTTGTTAAGCTTTTTCTTCCACCTTGAGAAAGCCATTACATCTTCAATGGTGATCGTCGACTAGGCTTAACTCCTCCTAGAAATGCTTTCGGTCATAACCCATTAAGATATCGAATACCTTCTCCTTATTGGCCTCATTGTTGCCCATTGATGATTATCTTGTGAAAATCTTCAGTATATTCTTTCACAGATCTGCTTCTTTGCTTCAACCCTTGCAATTTCTTCAACATATCTAACTTGTAGTCCACTGGTATGAACTGCTTCTTTAGTTTCTCTACCATGCAATCCCATCTAGTGATATTGCCTTTTCCTCTTTGATTTCTTTCCAACTGGACCTCTTTCCACCAAATACTAGCATGGCCCTTCAGCTTCATTTTCGCAAACTTAACCCGATATGGGTCCTCTATTTCCTCATACTCAAAATATTCTTCTAACTCGTTGATCCAGTCGATTAACTCTTCCGGGTTCAGACTTCCGGAATAACTGGGGACTTCTGCTCTGGGTCTTTTCCCGATCTTCGAAATGGCCCTTATTAGCCGCATTTGGTCTTGATCAATTGCTTCTTCTTCCTCTTCTACATCTGAACCTTCTTCCTCTCCTTCATCCTCACTTTCCTCCCTCGAGTTTAACCCTCTTCTCAACTGTTCTTGTAACACATCAATCTCTATCTCTGGAGGGCTGCTAGTGCATCTCTTCCATCAGCATTTATGCCGCCTCGACCACCTCTGGCACCACTACACCTACCAGGCATCACTCTTGGAGGCATATTTCTTGACATCGACCCACAACCACAGTCCTGGTGCGAACTGCCTCATGATGTCGTCTGCGCTCAAAAACCTACTCATTACCATAATGAGAGCAGCCCGAGACTTAGAAAATAACCCACAAACAAGAGAATAATTTTATTATTCAAAAAATGGAGCTTCTTACATGTAGAGGATCTCAAATCCCCAAGTTCTACAACACATGCAAGTTACAGAAATCTACAAAATAACCCTTTCGCAATATGCAAGCTTGTCCCCAAAAAGTTACCTAAAAATTAGAAACCCGCCTATAAATAGAGCTCCTCTTTAGTTTGGAGCCAACAAAACATTCAAATTTGAGTTTAGGCGGTTTGGTGCCAAAAATTTACAACATGAAGTTCAAATTTCAAGAGCATTTGCAATTGTATCTTCTAGAAAGTGCGCCAACTTTCTGGGGCCATAACTTTTGATCCGGGACTCCGATTCGTGAACCGTTTGAACTGTTGGAAAGGTCATGAAGTCAATAATACGTCCAAAATTAGCTATGCCAATTTTAGCAAGCTTTGGGGCCAATTCAGGAAGTCTAAGTGCCTCAAATCTAACTCGAAAGATTTTCAGGTGCAAATCTAGGAAACTAAAACTGCAATATCTTTCCACCTAGGAATATAAAATAAAAATCGTAAATTGGAAATTTCATTATGACAAAAAGGGTATCCAAAAATGTAAAAACATCTATAAACTGAGAAAATTGAAATTTAACTATTTTTGGGTGATGCAAGATTGCCTTACACCACTGGATGCTCCTGCATCATCAACCATCCCCTTCCATCAATTTGTGGGCTAACATTTGATTAGCCTCCTTAATTTTTGGGCCGACGAGTATATGGTTAGTGTTTGTTGGGGTTCCGATGAATGTTTTTTAATAAATAAAAGTGAGTTTGACAATTTACCTATACTTGCGACAACATTTTACTATACTTGTGAATTTTCTATATTTGTGATAGTTTGTGGAGTTTATAGGCCAAATTTTTTTGGTGCAAAATATCAGAATTATTAGATTTTTTTACCTGTCTATGATTAAAAATATTGGAGTGTGAGTTTGATATTTTTTGAAGATCTAAATATTCAAGCTTGGTAAAGAAAAATCATGTCAGATAATATTAGTGCAGAACAAAATGAAGAGACACTTGCTAAATTGTGGGTTAGATTGAAAAGAAAGGGTGATGGGAAATGTTATTGTCCTTACAATAATTGTAAGGGCTTAAAGACGAGAAGAATTTTAATCTTGAAACAGTTGAGAAAAATTGTAGGTAGCATGGTCACGTTGAAGGGGGACATGATTATTATCCATTGGTAAGTTGTTCATTATATGTATTTATTTTTCTTGAATTTGTAAATGTTTATATCGTTTTAAATTTTTTTATATATATAAAAAATCACTTGATCATGATCATGGTTTATTTGTGCAAATCATTATTATAAAGGTGGGGCACCCTAGGGCACATGATATGGATTATCACAACCCAAAGATGTGGTTTTTCTTGTGAAGGAACATGGAGCTATGAATATCAAAGATGAAGTTAATGATCCTATGGAAGAAGGTGATCATGCGCCAGAAAACACATTTGAAGATGATGGTACAAATACATTGATCCATGAAACATTTAGTGGTGCAGCTGATTATGATGATCAAGATGACTTTGATGATGTTCATGATTTACTTGTACTTGAGAAGGCATACGAGCCCCTTTATGAAGGCTCCCAAACCCTTTATGAAGGCTCCCAAACAACTCTTCTCTTTGTTGTATTGTTGTTGGTGAACTTGAAGGTTATGAATGGTTTATCCAACATAGCAATCTCATGGATGTTAAGCTATGTCATATATGCCATATTTTTTCATCTATTTTTGTTGTTAGTTCATCACTAGTAAATAAAGGATGAAATATGTACCATTAATATTATTTATATTAACAAATTTATTTTTTGTTGTAGATTGATAGGTGAATTTTTGTTACCAACATCAAATATTTTACCTTGCTCATACCGAGATTTATCTGCCATTATGAAAGATATTGGAATGGAGTATCAAGCAATAGATGATGTCCCAATGATCATATTATATATCATAAACAACAATAATTTGCAACAGAATGCTCAGAATGTCATATCAGTAGATATCGAATAGATCAACTAACAAAAAAGGTGTCTCACAAGGTTCTTCATTATATTCCCATTATTCCACGTATGCAATGATTATTTAGGTGTGAAAGCTTAGTGCAATTTATGGATTACCATGCACGTAATAGAAGTGGAGATGACATTCTTCGAATGCCTGCGGATGGTTTTGCATTTAGGGATATGGAGGAAAAATGGTCACACTTTAAAGAAGAACCTCACAATATCAGGATTTCATTGGCAGTGGACAGTGTCAATCCATTTGGAGAGCTGAGATCTATTTACTCAGTGTGGCCTATTTTTGTTATCAATAATAACATTCCTCCACATATATCAATAAAGAGGGAGCACATAATGTCAGAAATGATTGTTCTAGGTATTTGTTTACATCAATTTTCTTTAACGTAGTAGCTCATCTCATTTGTCTTATTTGTTGCATAATGACATTTTTTTCATTTTATAGTCATGTACATTAATTTATATATATTGCAGTAAAATGGTTATAATAATTATGTAATGTTTATGTTCATTCAACTAGGTAAGTACCAAGTTAAAGATATGAATGTATATATCGAGCCTCTTATAAATGAGTTACTAAAGTTATGGAATGGTGTCACTATGTATGATGTCTCTAGACTAATAGGACAAAGACAATTTCAATTCCATGCAATGCTTGTATGAAAAATTCATGATGCCCCAGTGCTAACACATTTTTGTGGTATGTTATAACATTCAACTGCACTTTAACGATATTTAATTTTATGAAGTAGATATCATGCATGCTTTTTAAATAATCTATTCATTATATATAATTATAAAAAATGGACATATTTAATCCAATTATATATGATCTTGCAGGTCTTCAAACAAAGGGAAAATTTGCATGTCTAGTTTGTGGTCCAAAGATGAAATCTCATCGTTCAACAAGTTTAGGAAAGTAGGTGTTTGATGAGTATAGGCACTTCCTCCACAAAGATCATATGTATCGAACTACTAAAAAACATCTTTCAATGGTAAAGAAGAGACTACATCAAAACCATGAAGAATGACACCTCGCCTATAGAAGTTAGAATATAATAGAATTAATCATCAAGGTTATACATAAGATCAAATTTTTTATCTATCATAAATGATATTTTTGGAATATATATGTTTATATTGTGTTTTGTTTACTTGTGTTGTAATTGACAATGATTGTCATTGTTAATTTGTTTAACTTATATGCTTCATGAAGGTTGTCAAGGCATTAATGGTCAACTTCCACAGGGATTGAAAAGTTATCCTAGACAATTTAGTAGGTTTTCCTACTATAAACAACTACAAATTGTGCATTTTTTTGATACAATGCATATCGAAAAGAATATAACAGAAACATTATGGAAAATATTGTATGGAGGGCATGACAAAGAAAAAATTGTCAAAATTTGTAGTGACATTTAGGAAGCCAATCGTGCAATGAAAAATTTCATTCAATTAAATAGCAATGGAGACCAAATTAATATAAGTGCCCTTCCTTGGTTACTAACGGAGCAACAAAGAAATGCTATAAAAGAAGTCATACAAAAAATTTGATTTCCCACGGGATTTGCTGTGAACATAAACAATATCATAACAAAGAAAGGTGAATTTGGGTTAGGGATGAAAATTCATGATTGGCATACCTTCATTAAGGTAATTATTCTGGTATATTTTATATATATTTGTATACTGTATGTACTTTTCAGTGTATTATGTTTACTAGTTTTGGAAAAATAATAAAAATATCATTTTATAATTGTTACAGTATGTTCTACCTCTATCTCTCCTAGACAATTTCAACAACAATGTCAAGCAAGTTATATATGATCTTGGAAAATATATGAGGTAAGTAGTGATATTTGTTCAATTTGTTGTATAGATATTATATTTTCCATTTGTTTTACTTTTTATGTAATATATTGTATATTTTTGTTAAATCTCGTTAATATATTTGCACCTTGAATCACTTGTAGATGTCTGTCATCTAAAGAAATCCATAAAGAAGATATAAATTATTGGAGGAGAAAAATTCCTTGTCTAATGTGTGAAATGAAAAAGTGTCTACCTTTGACATTTTTCAATGCACAAAAACACTACCACATACACCAAGTTGAGGAGATTGAATTGTGTGGACCTGTACGCACAAGGTCAATGTGGATGGTTAAGAGACACTTAAAATTTTTGAAGGTTTTGGTTAGACAAAGAGCACATCCTGAGGGTTCTATGGTGGAGGGATATATGGTATACTAGAACATGGTTTACATTACTGAATACCTTCCCAAATTCGCAACAAAGATCCATGTATATTGCATTTGGGATCCCAACTCGATTACCAAATTCGAAGGGGAGTACCTAATGGGGAAAGGTAGATTGAGGAAAGTGAGAGGTAATTATAATATGGTCATGGAGCTTAATTAGAATACATTTTACATCGCCTTCAATTGCTTGAAAAAAAACAACAGACAACTAGTCCAAATGAAAGAATCTTTCACACACAAATAGAAAAGTACTAGTATTGTATTACTCCAGAAAATAAGTCTTTCAATGCTGAAAAGTATTAAAATCTTAAAAAGTGTTGATGATCAAATATTACAATTCGAATTTCATATATATAAGAAGAAGACCCAACAAAGGTGTCTCTTCGGATTGTATTTTCGAAAATAATTAAACTACTCATCTTAATTAAAATTATAAAACAATTTAATCTTCTCCTAACATTGACTTAGCCGCTAAGAGATATTTTTTATACTCCTCCAAGGTATGGGTATCCGCATCATGCACTACATTTCAGGCTTCATATTTGAGTTTTATCATCAATTCCATATGTTTGCATGCTCCATCTAACAATAGCCCTTCTACTTTGACTATATCCAATGATTCCTAAAGTATCCTATTGTATTCATCCATCTAACCATCTCGTTCCTTCAGAAACCCATTCTTATCACATAATTTGGGTAATCCCAACTTTACAGTATCATCAAACCCTACATTTTATGAGTGTAAGGCTTCATCATATTTGTCATGTTTTCTCATGATTGTGTCAATGGTCGAGATAGAATTGGTGTTGGATCCCTCATGTAGTTGCATATCATGTCTCTTAGTACCCAATCTATTTTTCACTCTCCCATGCTCAAGAATGGCTTCATAGTTCTTTTTGTGAACATGCCAAAAATCATTAAGGCATATCTTTAGGTTTATAAATCTCTTGTGCAACATCATTTCCATAGTGTCAAATTGAAGGTCCTTCATCTTTTCTACTAGCTGTTGATGTTCTTCTTGCAACTACTCATATTCACTCTACAACGAGTTGTATCAATTCTAAAGGTGATCCTTATTTTGGCATCTTTCATGGCAGTAGTTTCCAAATCTAATTTTTCACTTTTCATTTTGCAATAATTTCTTTCTTTCATCAACTGTATTGTTTGTTCCTTGTTGAATTTGGCAATGCTTATGCCCGTGTCTATTGAAGCCATAGGGTCAATTTCCCCAAATTTAAGGGTCATCATGTGTCCAAAGGCTTTTTTGATATCAATGATCTTTGGCCTTTTGTGAGGTGGGTATAGTGCCCACATTAACATTGAATTTTCATTAGGATTGAATCTTGACCCTATGTAAATTTGCTTCACACCCTTTGTGTTTAACTTGTATTCTCCTTCCTTGTTATACAACAAACTATAAAAAATTAAAGAGGCACTAAGGTCCCAACCAGGAAATACTATTACACTAGCTTCAAGTAACAACTATCTACCCCTTTTAGGGCTCATGTTCTACACTTCATTTTCTATATCATCTTTCAACCTTTTCATCAATTGTTGTTCATTTTTAGGGGTAATATTTGGGATGGATTCCCTCAACCTTTTTCTTTTGTAATTATATAGAACAGATTTAAATTCCTTTGACTTGACAAACTCATTATCAGAAATAAAGGATTCATAGGCTATAAGCCTATCATCTTCATCTACACACAATTCCTTGGCTACTTGTAAGTCCCTATTAGTGAGTTCTTCATATTCATCATTCATCATCCAAGAGACTATTCTCTGTTATTATTGTGCTTCATTTTCTCCTGCAGATTCTTCTTCAAATGAATCATCCATTTCTTGCAACCTTTTCTTTTTTTGCTCTAACTCCATGAAATTTTCTATAACCTCCTCTACTTCTTTGTCTTCTTTGTTCTTAAACACATCTTCCCCCGGTATAGGAACATGGGTGTATCCACTAAGGTTTTTCTATTTCTTACAAGAGTGTATGTACCCTTCAGGGTCATAATTCATTCTTTGTGCATACTCCTTTAATTTGAATTCATCCAACAATAAAAGATAATAAGATCATTGGTAGTGGGATGTTAGGTTTTTAAGTACATCAATTCTAAATTAAGGTCGTATACTGTGGTAATTAACTAGTTATACGTCATTTATGATTTTTTTTGTTGATACAGTTGGTCAAGAGTGGGATGCACTACATTTGTACATTGCAAACAATCTTGATTGGATGACAGTATGGATTGAATGATGTCAACAATCTAGTTGTGCATTAACATGGGAAGGTGTGGCTTCATTGGTTAAAGAAGCTCATCATAATGGAGATTCCAATGTTACATTCGACCAAGAATAAATATGTTTATTAACTAATGATGCAATAATTTTTACATGTTTGACATATTGCAGGTGAAACACCACAAGGCTATGTGATGCAATGGTCATAAATTTTGAGTCAAAAAGTTGGATGACATGAAGAAAACTTGTGATTATGGGATAACTACAGTCTTTTAGGTGACTAATGCTTCATCTAGAAGAGACATACATCCAGAAGTCCCATAAAATTAGTACTATGGGATTTTGGATGATATACTTGAGTGTGACTTTAAGTCCTTCAAATTAGTTTTGTTCATCATCCAATGGTATAGGCTATGATTGAATGAAAATGATCCCGAGAGAACTGTTATTGAACATGATAATGGATTTACCATGGTTAATACAAGGTCAATCAAGCAAGCTGGAAATGAGCCCTATGTTCTTCCAAGCCAATGTGAGCAGGTATTTTACTCAGAGGTTCCAGGTAAACCAAGTTGGTCATTTTTTGTTAGACATGATCCAAGAGGAAGGTCGATAAAGTATAATGTGGTGGAAGAAGAAGATACTAAAGAACTAGAAGATGACGTAGATGATGATCAAGATCAATAGTTAGTTGATGATGTGCCTGACAAAGATGTCGAAGAAGAGGAACTAGATCATGATGATGTAGGATTTAATGCTCATGAAGATGATATCCGTGTGGATGATGACATTATCAAAATTGATATCATTGACAATGATGATGATATGACTAATCCTTACAATGTCAAATCTGGATTGGATGATATAGAAAAACAATTGGATGAAGAAGAAGATCAATGACATTGAAATGTATGAGTTAAGCGATTATATTATCTATTTGATATTGATTTCTGGATAGAACTATATTTGACTTAAATGGTTACATAATTAATTCATGATGTACTTTTTAATGTTGTTAATTCATGATTTTACAACTATTGTAGCTCTCCTAGAAATTTCCATATGATAAATCCTAATTACTCTATGAATATTTGTGATTAGATAATATTTGATCATATCTTTGGTTATTTCATTCCCAAAAAATTAGTGTTTCCTCATGTTGACCCCACATAGTGAGATGTGAATGGGGCCAGTGTTGATTTTTTTTTCAATTTTTGCTTGTATGGAGTGAAACTTGACATGGTTAGCCTAGACGCATGTGTTGATGATATGGGAGGGTTTCAAGACTCAAACATGAGGTCATGCTATATAAAGGCATCTCGTCTTTCCTAATAATACAAGTTTCCTTATTCTTCGTCTCTTTCATATATTATTCTTAGAATTTCTTTGGTTAATGGTTTCAAAAGACGAGGCTCTCTGAGCCTCACCTTGGATCTATTACACATAATTTTGTGCATTTTCATTAGCAATGAATATTTAGATGATCTTTAAAAATCTCATTGAATATAAAGGTGATAATAGGAAGCTAAAAAAATGAGTATATTTTGTTTATGGAACCTAAACCACAAGGTTTGTCACTCTAATGCTACAACCAAGTCAAATTAACCCCTAACACCTATTGGAAAAGTCAAAACATGCCTTTCTTTCAAATTCACAAGAACATATAAACCTTTTGAAACCACACATGCTTGTTATGAAAGTGTATGGTAATCCTACTTATAGCAGAAGTTCACATGATAAGCTAACCAATGTCACTATATTGTAGGATAAACCCGCCTATGGAATTAATTTAAGAGGTAAAGGATTCCTCTTAATGGAATTTTGAGTCTTGGATTAATCCATAGTGCTGAAATTAGTTCTAGTCTTCTTCCCTTGGTGTTATATTTATCTCTCCAATTTCCCATACTTAACCATTTCATCATCCCTTTTCCCAAGCTATTTATATCATAATATAAACTTGGTCCAATCTCACATTAGGCCCTTAGGTGATTATCCATTTCCTCCAAGTTTAATGGAACCTTTTGTACCAATGCATCTATGTTTTCCTACCCTAATGGATCAAGACTTGACATCACCTTAACAATCTTCTTTATGTCATAGCATATCTTTGAAGTGCCTTTGGCATGCTTTAGATGTGTCAATATTAACTAGATTGAATATATTAATTTTAAAGTCTCTTAACACATTCCATGACAAGAAAATGACTCATTTAGATTAACGAGTACTTTCCTAAACCATTCCTTCATATTCAACAATCCCTTCTCACACCCACATCATAATTCATATCCATGTTAGTTGTAATGAGTGTTTTAAACCAACAATCAATGAATCATAGGATAGAAGAAAAATCATTATGCACAAGGGTAAGAAGTAAAGAGACTGAAAGAATCGATTCACTAGATATGCTCCCCATTACTATAATAGACCAATGTAAAAAAATAATTCATAACAAGAATAGGACCAAAAAAAATTAGGAAAAGAAACCTTGTAGGCTACATTAATAAGATATTGATTGCAAGAATTTCTTCCATGATGTTTAAATGAAAAAATATTGGATAGCTCAATCTTTAGTCAAGTAGTATTTCAATCACTAATTCTTAGACATCCAACATGATTAAACATCACATATCATAAGCCTTTTTAACAATCACTAGGACTGTAGATAATATTCAATCATGTCATAGGAAATAAATCATCAAAAATTATAAAGAAAGAGAAAACCAACTATATAAGCTTAACAAGCCACCATACAAAAATTATATTTTGTAGAAAATAAAATAAACTATATGTTGACATAGAATATATATTTTATATATAAACTATATGCTGACATAGCATATATATAAACTATATATTTTGAATTTTGGCCCCGCACGCGCAGGAGCATGACATAGCATACTGTACCAAGACCCTAAGTGGAGAGTTACACCAAAAACCACTACATCCAACCCCTGAGTGGAGAGTTGCGAGACTTCACTAGATGAGTGTTGCAAGGCCATTGAGTCAAGGAGGAAGAATAGGAACCATTTGGCAGGAGGAAAGCCAGAGCAAGAGGTGAGGCACTCAGAAAGGGAAAATCAACCAAGGGACAATGACTATAAGTTATTTTTTCCCCACATTTAGAAATCTTGTTGCAAGTACAGTGATTTAGACTCTGTTTGTTCCATCGAGGTGTTGCATGCTATATTTTGGTTAATTTGAGCCAATGTCCCATTGAAAAACCCAAGTACTACCTAGTACTGGTGTCTGGTTAGTTTGAACAACAAAGCTTTGAGATGTTCAATCAGTTGGGTGGCCATTTTTGGCCTGTGAACTGCAGTTTTTGTACTCTAATTGAAGTGCCCATTTGAGACAGGTTGGTTGGAAAAGTGTTGCAAGTACTGCCAATTTTATTTGCTTTAGAGTCTCTAAAACATTTTCAACAAATCGATATTACTCATTTTGTCACCATAGCATTCTTAGGCCACATTTCTTGGAGCATTTTGTCAAACAATTCGTGTA
Source organism: Sequoia sempervirens (assembly GCA_007258455.2). Taxonomy (NCBI): domain Eukaryota; kingdom Viridiplantae; phylum Streptophyta; class Pinopsida; order Cupressales; family Cupressaceae; genus Sequoia; species Sequoia sempervirens. The sequence goes on along the minus strand of VDFB02026320.1, from coordinate 51,128,817 downwards.
ATTGTCTTTGTATCCACATATTGCATGCATTTTTTTGGGGCAGTCGTAGAGGTTGCTTCATCTCACAAAAGAATGTTACAATTTTTCATCAAGGGCATCAGGGAAGGTCAGGAGTTCGATTCCAAAGTCACAATGAAATCTTCAACAAGTATACAAGATCAAAATGTTCCTCAAGTAGTAGTTAAGAATACTTGCTTAAAATCCATAGAAGTAAAATATGGGAATTGAGATACTAGTAAGTACCATATTATTATTATGATTGTTTTGTTTTGAGAACTTCAACCTAATATTGTAAACTTTATAAATTCTTTTTACTTCTGTTTTGATATATGGAAACCCAAAAATCTTATTTTTAATAATTTGAATTATTATGCAAGTATGGGGAAGATTCAATATGTTGTTCCATTCAATAATTTTTTCCAAAGGATGGATTTTTTTATTGCTCTATTTGAGCTTGTAATTGTCCAAACCCTATAAAATTTACCTTGAACTTAATTTTAGTTAGTAAATGTCTCTTTCTTATTGTCCACATTTCAATGGAGGCAACACATAATTTAGTAACCATATGTATTTCAATCCTGTCCATTTTTGTTGCAATAACCATGGCCATAGGTGCAAGCTTTTTTCTATCCTTCCATATTCATTTTCCATAAGGGTTTGTTGCTTTACTAACTCTTGACCAAAGTACACTTTTCTAGTGCTTGGGACATGTTTATTTTGACTGGTATATTCTCTTCAAAGCATCAAAGTCCATTTACAAAGTATTTTCACAAAACCCTAAGGGCTTAACCTTCATAATTACTCTATTCACAAATTGTACACAGTTTTTCAGTCAAGAAAATTCATTCCCTCACATCTTATCTTTATGATTTTTCCCTAAATCCATTGAAACATGAAAGAACATTCATAGTAGGATAATCTCACAAGAAACTAGAAGATTTCACCAATTAATAAAGGAGAAACATAATTATTATTGTCTCTGCTTACCCTAACCGAGGGTTTTAGAAGTCTAAAGTAAATCCACAATAACTCACACAAATCTTAACTAAAATGCATGAAATTTGATGTAACAGGAAGGTGATTGAGATTATTACCATATCCAACCATTCTACCATGAAATAACTTCATCTAACATCAATATGAGTGCAAGTACCACCAAATAGGTATTTGTTAGATATGTCTTCCTTGAGCAAGGGAAAATCAGGAAGAGAAGAGGAAAGCAAGACATGTAGTAGGTCTAAAAGAGGGAGATCAACTAGAGGTCAAAAGATTAGAAGAAAATTTCGTAAATGCATGGAATTTTTTCTTGCTGAATGGGGGTCATCTTTTGTTTTCAGGCATTCTTCATTGGCTTTGGAGCTTCTTCAACATGTAGGGGATATCTTATCTCTCTACTTTCCTCTTATGGGGGGTCATTTATTATATATTTATGATGGATTTAGTCCTTGGGGGGTATCATTGAGTCCTCCATACATCATGTTTACATTTGTCATGCTTGTTTTTTTTGTTTTCTCGATTTTGGAGAGGGGTTTTCTTCCCACTGGGTTTTCCCCTTTTCTTCTCTTTATGAAAGATTACATTTCATTTGCATCTAAAAATGGGTACCTAACATGGCCTAGTTTTTGGGACCCATAGTAGTTTGCATTATAATCTTCTCCCTAAGTTGCACTTATGGGGGGGTGTTGGTGTAATTAACTATTTAATTACACTTTCATAAGTTTACTTAGGAATTAATTTAAGTCCTAGGTTGTATTTTATTATCCTTATCTAATTGAGCTATCTTGTAGCTCAAGTTAGGTTTAGGGTTGTTCATGCTTGCCTTCATAAGCAAGCCTCATCTTGTACATTATCATCAATTCAATCTTGAATCAATCTTGCATATTGATATAGCAAGAATTCTCGCCATTCTCTCTCTCTGGTGGAAGTATTTTGGTCTAGCAACTGATTCCTAGTTTCTAACAAAGGTTCCCTTGAGGTACAAACATCTATGGAAACAATGGGTACCAAAGGAACTTCCTCCAATAAACACTGATTTTTGTGCCAATGAGAGGATATATCGCATAACACCATCATCATTACATGGTTTGGGCTTATTTTGCATGGATGACATAAAGGTTTGTTACGAAAAAGTTACTAAATTGATGGAGTATGTCGGACCCTGTTACAATTACTAAGATTGGATGCAACTGGTTCGATATACACGAAGTATGCGTAGGTATGCACTATTAGCAAATTATATACAACTAAAAGATAAGGATCAAAATAAAGGAGTGGCTATGTACATTGATGGAAGGCCAAAAGAATCAGGGAATATTGTAGGGTTTATAAATAATACATGACCTAGGTCAACAAATAAGCAACCCAATTGCATATGCAAGGCACACAAGGGAAATCGTGTATTCGTATGTGCGATAAAATGAATAACTCTAGGGGAAGAGTTGCTAATCAATTACAATTTGAATCGCATAGATACAAACATAGTTACTATGGGGGTGGTACATACTATATACCATTTTACCCAACCTCCAATTAATGACTCCAATATACCATTTTATTATTGTTTTTTTTCGTAAGTCTATTGGTTTCATTTTGGTATTTTTTTTTATATTTATTTTTTGTCAGAGCGGGACATTGATCGTAGGGGGAAGGCTCTGGCCTAGAGCACAGACCGTGATGCATCTTCAAGCACTTCTACCCAACAAGTTTACCTCATTTTAATTGTACAAATTAGATACGAGGAAAATGTTTTATCATTAAATATTCTTTTCACAAATTATTGGGTTAATTTTGATAATATTTTTAATATTCTTGTCGCAGTCAGATGATCAGAGAAAGGCACTAGTAGTAGACGAGAGCATCCATAGGGAGGTGTAGTCACTATTATGCGATGATGACATCACATATTCCGCAAACCCTCTGGATATGATAAGAAAGACCCAAAAAAAATGCAATGAAGAAATCCTTCAGTTGTTATTCATAGTGCCTCAAACAGATGAGATAAGAGAAAGGGTTAAAATATTGACTGAGAGAGCACAAAATTTTCAAGTAAGTTCTCATGAGATGTTTAATTATAACATAAGTTCATTCATGGTTTTATATTTTGTAATCTTTTATATCATGAAGTAAAATATGTATTATTTTTATAGGATTTTTTGTGTCCTCATGATGTTGTTGGCCATGATTAGGGTACTGTAGGTGCTACCCAGGGAGTAGGGGTTGGTACAAGTGTCGATCCTAATCTTCTTTCACATACATCACATCATCCGACCCCATCATCCGTGCCTATATTGTCAACTCAAATGTTAGCAACACATAGCATGTAGGCATTGGGTAGTGCACCCTCTGGTAGTGAACACATGCGTTAAGACATGTACCTGGGGATGTAGAGGCCACTAGTACTAGTGATGTTTTAGCAACATTTCTTGGATCTTCCCGTATTAGTAGTACAAGAACATTGTCAGTCACATTTGTGGTGACTGAGGATTTCGTTCCCATAAAGATAGAGAAGGTCCCATGTGCTTTAAATTTTTTTAATTATTATTATATATAATACAATTGAAATTTACTTATTGATCACTCTTTTTAGACTAATGATCCCATGATCATTTTGCAGGAAATGATGTTTTTTATAAACATATAAATTATATTACATTGGAGATCTTTAGGCCCACCATACGTACACGGTGGAATGCCCAAAATCAAGATTTAAAAGATGAGCTCATTAACCATTTAGTTGTGTTGTTTGGTAATAACACATTCAACCAAACCAAGGTCCTTAAGAAAGTTGGTGCCTATCTAAAGTATGTGAGGGACCAATATAGGCCACATTTAGAGAAGAAAAAAAAGTATGAGCGTCCCCCCATGATTCCAGAGAGGGAGTGGAAGGACCTGGTGTCAGATGGAAAGGAGAAGGCTAAAAAGAAAAAAAGGAAAGACAACATCAGGCCAAGGAAGGTATGTGATACTATCAACAATGTAATTATATACTAATTACTCTTTCCTTTTACATAATCTAACATATTTCAAACTTTTCATAGGCTTCCTGACACATCGAAGGCAACAAAGGAAATACTAGAAAAACATGGGAAACACAAATTATAAGTATCAATAAATGAAATATTGCATCCAAATAATAAATTGCAAACAATTTTGGTTTCATCACACCATAGAAGAAAAATTCATGATCTTATGCAAAAATGCAGGGCTCTAAATTCAACAGAGTGCCCACAGAAAAGGACCTAAAGATTGCCTTCTAGTAAGGCTATGGAGTCGTGGTTGAATGCCTAAGACTCTTGACTGGGTAAACACAAGCTTCCACTGCATCTGACACATGAGTAAATAAACTCAATGGAGTTTATTTAAAATTGAATACTTGTGCAATCTATTCAATATTAATTTCCACCATAAAGTAATTATGTGCCTATTTGTTTTAAACAGGCAAGCAATTATAATATTGCACATGACATTGGAAAACAGCCTGGTGAGGATGGGACACAACCTACAGATGAAGGTCATGGTGTGCATCCCAGTACTAGATGCATTCATGTGTTATACAAAATGAAGTATGGATTAATACAATTAAACATCTTTAATTGCAATTGGTGTATTAATTAATGTAAGCTTTCATGTTTCAACTTTAGAGCATGTAGAGCGTGATCAACATGTTGAGCATGATCAGGCTAGACAAGATCAGGAACATGATGTGGCCCCATCAAGTAAAGAGGACCACTCTAATGTTCTTTTAAACATATTTAATTGCAATTGGTGTATTAATTAATGTAAACTTTCATGTTTCAACTATAGAGGATTTAGAGGGTGTTCAAAATGTTGAGCATGAGGCTAGAAGACAAGATCAGGAACATGATGTGGCCCCAGATCAAGTAAAGAGCACCACTCTAATGTTCTTTTAATTAATGAAATACTTGTAACAATAATAATAAAACATATCAATTTAGCATTTCTTTGTTATTGCAATAGATTCCCCCTTGCAGCGGCCTCCATGTCGTGAGTACATGGCTAGGCATAAATTAAGATCATGAGTAGAAGGAAGAACAACTGAAGGGGGAAAATGATTTAGAAAACGATACTCCACTTCTTCTTTTTTTAGTTGTAAAAAAGAAAGAAAAAAAAGTGATTGTAATCATATTATGACAACCATATTTTTGATAATATCTAAAAACTGAAAGAATGAATGTTATATGTTAATGAATGAATGTTATATGTTATTAATGGATGGATGAATGAATGTTATATGTTATTAATGGATGAATGAATGATTAATGTTATATGATCGGGTATGGGGAATTGAGAGTGATGTGAGAGGGGGAGGGGCTAAATGAGCTTCCGTCACGTGGCTGGCCATGTTAAGTAGAGAATATTAAACTATTATCAAAACAAAGAGAAGCTCAATAAGGTAATGCACTTTTCAATATTTCATTATGCTATACTTTTAATCTTATGTGATTTTCATTAGTTCTCTTTGCTTCAACATGTTGCACTTATAACTGTGTTAGGGAGGGAAGATGTTTGAACAAATAATTTTCTTAAAAAAAACTGTAGGGTTTCATCGTAATTTTGACAAACATAGCCCAACGAACCACAAAAATTTGTGATGAGGTTGTTGTACATGCGATGTAGCTTTTGTTGTAATGGTAATGACGGTTTACTTCACCTCCTCTAAAAATGGATGAACGTTTGGTGTTTTTCAACAATTTCAAATGCGCGTTCTGCAATGTTTTGTGATTTTTTGCATCGATAGATGGACGAAGTTACATTGATTTTGTGATAGACACCACCAATTTTGTTTTTTGCATTGAATGACGATGCTAGGTTGTGGCTTTGATGTATAAAAATTGGTCGTTAAAGCGACAAAAATCCAATGATGAAATTTAAATCAATGTTGCATCGGTAAGTCGACAATATTTTGTTAATATGTCACCAAACATTCATCAAAATTTGTAGTCAAATACAATAGTGTCCAATCCCCACTGAAAAAAGGGCCACATTCATGCAAAAGGTTGAAGTTCCTATGCTGGTGAATGGATGAGATTGCCATGAATTTGACACTTTTGGTATTTCTTGACAAACTGAAAAGAATCCCTCTCCATAGTCAGCCAGTAATATCCCAGACAAAGGAGTTTCTTAGCTAAGGTTAAACCACTTGAATGAGTTCCAAAAACACCTTCATGTACTTCTCGTAAAGTCATTTTAGATTCGTCATGTTCTAGACATCAGAGGAGAGTTCCATCAAGACCTTGTCGATAAAGAACATCCATGATAAGGGTTTGTTGGGCAGTTTGGCAAATGAAGTTTCATTTTTTATTGCGGAATCGATCAGGAGGGAGGGTGTTATCTTTTAGGTATGTATAGATTTTCCCATAGAACAAAATTTCAGCATCAACTAGATGGTAGATATCTTGGGACTTAGGGTTGTCATAAGATGGGTTGAATAGTTGTTCCACCATGAACTCGTAACAGGATCGTTTCTCCAGAATCTGCAAGAGAGAAGCAATGGTCGCCATGGCATCAACGACTTTGTTATTGCTTCGAGGAATCTGCTCAAATCTTATTTCCACAAAGTAATTTTTGAAGTCATCAACCATTCTTTTGTAGGGCATCAACTTGTCATCCTTTGTTTAATAGTCATCATTTACCTGATTAATGACTAGTTGTGAATCCCCATAGACATGTAACTCTATGATCTTCCACTCAACTACTAATTTGATTCCAATGATCAAGGCTTCATATTCGGTTGTGTTGTTGGTGCAAGGGAACACCAATCTGTAGGAATTCAAAATGGTATGTCCTTGTGGTGAGATAAACATTGTTGTGTGGACACTGTTAGGACATCAACATTTGGAAACTCAATGTTCATTGGATGATTGTCTTATAATGGTGCTTCAGCTAACTGATCTATGATTTATTTTCCTTTTATTTCCTTCCTATCTACATAGTGGATGTCAAATTCAATCAGCATCATGACCCACTTAGCTAGTCTTCCAGTTAGATTAGATTTGCTAAGAAGGTATTTCAGGGGATCTATCTTGGCTATCAACTTGATGGTATGGGTGAGCATATAATGTCGCAATTGTTGGGTAGCAAACACTACTGCTAGACAAGCCTTTTCAATGAAGGTGTAATTGATCTCATAGCCATTTAAGGTTCTATTGATATAATGATTTCTGTTTCTTTTCTTGTTGAATCCTCTTATGCTAACAAGGCTCCCTATGATATCTTAGTTGTTGCTATGTACAATAAAAGTGGATTTCCTTCTGCTAGTGGTATCAAGATAGGTGGAATTATTAGATATTATTTCAATTGATTGAAGGCTCCTCATTTTTCATCTCATTAGAAAGATACATTCTTATGTAGAAAGTGAGTGAAAGGATGGATCTTGTCTGCCAATTGTGAGATAAATATTTGAATTGATTGGAATCTCCCTTATAGAGATTATAACTGACTAATGTTCTTGAGTGGTGGCATCTCCATGATGGATTTGGCCTTTGTGGGGTCTACCTCAACGTGATTTTCTGAAACTATGTAGCCCAAAAGTTTAGACGAAGTCACTCCAAACATACATTTCTTTGGATTCAGTCACACATTGAACTTTTCTAGTTTGGTGAACTAAGATCTCTAGGTGTCCTTCTTTGGTGTATGATTTGGATAAAAGATCATTGAAATAGTCTTCCATGAAGGTGTGTATCAAGTCATGAAAGATTGTCATCATGGCTCGCTGATAAGTTGCTCCTGCATTCTTCAACCTGAATGACATAACATTCCAATAAAAGGTTCCCCACGGATAGGTGAAGGTTGTCTTATCTTGATCCTCAGGTGAAATTTTGATTTGATTATAACCAGAAAAATCATCCATGAGTGACAACATGCCATGTCCTACTGTTAGGTCCACAATGATGTCAATGTTCGGTAGGGGGAAGTCATCTTTTGGGAAAGCCTTGTTGAGATCCCTGGAATATGTGCAGATTCTAATGCTTTTGTCTAGTTTGGAAATAGGTACAATGTTAGAAATCCACTTGGCATAATCGATTGGTCTAATGAATCTAGCATCCAATAACTTCTTTAGTTTTTCTTTTACCAATATGGCAATATGTGGATGTGTTTTCCTTAATGTCTGTTTGACTGATTTTACTCCTTATGGTAGTGATAAGTGGTGCATGATGAGTTCTGGATCAATCCCTGGCATGTTGGCATATGACCAAGAAAAATTGACTTGTCTTTCTGTGAAGAATTTGATGAAGTTCATTTTTCTTGATCTGTCAAGGATTCTACTAGATGGATAGTCTTCACTATTTCTTCATTGCTGATGTTGATAGACTGAGTGGGTTCAAAAAATACTCTAGATCATTCCTAAAAGTGTTCGGGGAGTGTTTCAAATATTCCATCCTTCAGTGCCTTAGAGAGGTATTTTCCTTTACATATGCTCTTTCTTTTTACTTTTTCTAGATCTGATACTGCCATTGAATGGTTTTCACCATTAGATCTATTTCTTGTATTATTCATTTTGTAGCTAGAAAATTTGACACTCTCTTAGTTGGAAGCTTCGTTATGATGTTCACTGGTGGAATATGTTTTGGTATTGGCAGAATAGAGGAAGTTGACAATGGCTTCGTCATTTGAAAAGATGGGGATGTCAGACAACTCAGTTTGATCCCAATCTATGAGTTTAGGTTGTACTAAGGGTAAGGAGTCATTAGATTTGCTAAAGTTAGATGTAGTAAGGGTCCTGATGGTAATTTCTTCAAATTTTCCAATAGAGAAATCAATTTCTATAAGGTAAATCTCCTTCGACTTATCTGTTTCACTCTGAGTTTGATCGTCTTCACTAGAGTCATCAATATGTGGTGATCTTATTTTAGGCGGTCTATAACTTGAAATTTGACCCTCCTCCCATATGGGCGTATACTTTTGGACCACATCAATTTCCTTATCATGACAAGACTCTTCAAATAGCGAATCCCACTCATATTCATTTGAATCAGTTTCATGATCATCACTAGCTTGTAGTTGCAGAATCCTTTCAACAACTTGCTGTCTAGTTTCTTCTCATGATTCTTCTTTATATCCTAATCCTATTTTATCCTTGGCTTGCATGATAGGTTGTATCAGTTCTATGATTCCTTCTTTCCTTTTACTGATAGGACCTTTTCCCTTGTATCCCATCTTTTGCATGATTATCCTTCCTTTTCCATACTGCTCTATCTGTACACTTGAGGTGGATACTTGTGATGATTCTTCATCTTTGTATAACCAGTTTAAAACCTCTTTGTCATTTGGCTCATCCATTAATGTTCCTGATCTCACAAAGGTACCATCAAATAGTGTATTAGGTTGTGATGATTTCTATCTAGATGTTGATGGTTGCCCATATGACTTTGTAGAAGATGAAAGTTATGATAAACATAGAGATTTCTGAAATGAGTATTCCACCATGCATTTGTATTTCAATTGGATCCTGGCAACTTGTTTCAATAAGGACTCGAGTTGACTTTCCTAACTTTGTGGAGTAGGATTTGATATACTTTCTTTATTTGAGGGATTGGCATCACTAATATCCTTATCCTTTGATTGGTCCTTTTTCTCAACCCATTTTGACAAGGCATTTAGTTGTTTTCCATCATTTGATAAACCCTGAGTTGGAGCTTCCTTTTTCTATGGTACAAAAGTAATCTGGGTAGTCTTGAGGGTGTTACAATATTGGGGGTTGTTTGAGTCAGCTGCAATAGTGATTCCCTACCCATTGAACGGGAAATTCAAACACTGGTGATATGTGGATGGTACTTCTTGCATGTCATCAATCCAAGGTCTTCCCAAGAGTATGTTGTAGGTCAAATCTGTGTCTAACACTTGACATACTATATCTCTGACAACTGGTCCCACTTGAATAGGTAGTACTATCAATTCTTGTGAAGATCTCTCCTCATCGTCATATGCTTTTATTGTGATTTTCCTTCTAGGATCAATAGAATTTTTTGAATATCCTAGTGCACGAAAAAATTTCAAAGTACAGATATTTAGGTCAGCTCCTCCATTTATTAGGACATGCTTAACATGGTATTTATGAATTAAGACCTCAATGTGTAGGGAAATGTTGTGGGGATGATGAATAGATACATCATCATGTTAAAAAAAGGATAAGCAGTGTGGTGCAATCAAATGTCCCACCATAGTCTGGAATTGGAAAATCTCTAGATTGTTTGGTACTGTGGTGGCAACTAGAGCTTGTTCCAAGATTTCCTTGTGAGCAGGTGAAATCTTGAGAAGTTCTAATATGGATATTTGTGTGGGTATCTTCTGCAACTGATCCACTATGTTACATTGATTCATAGGGATAACAATTGATTTGGACGTGGAAGGGGTAGCTCCTTTCAATGTTACCTTGGCTTGTCCTTGTGTGATTGCATTGACGAGTGTGTTGTCTTGTTGCTCTTTGATTTTGATAACATTTATTTGATGTGAGGTAGTGTCGACATCATGGTGACGATTTTCAATTGCAATGATTTTTTGTTCATGTTCAATGGTGATATCGTTGGTTGAGTTATCATTTGCAATAAGATGTGATTTGTCATGGGTTGGATCATCAACTACCTCAATATGTAGAATGGTGGTGTCATAGACATAGTTTATGTTTTTTCCCTTGTTATTTGATGACAAGGACTCTCCTTTCTCATAGTTTGGTAGAGGGTTCTTGAATGCCCAATGATCATTGTTTGTTTGAGGTCCTTCTACAAATATCGTTTTGTTGTCAATTAGATCTTGTATCAAGTGCTTCAACTACATGCAATCGTTGGTTTTATGTCCTTTGTTGTGATGAAAATCACATAAATGAGCATCATTCCACCATGGAGGCTTAACTTGTGGTTCCCATTTTTTTCCTCTGGTAACGTTATGACTTTAGCTTCAATAAGTTCCTTTAATGCTAATTATGACGATTGTCCCAAAGGGGTGGACCTCCTTCGATTTGAGGATTTTTGATATCATGATGTTCTAGATCCAACATTACCTTTATTGTTGCTTTGGTTGACATTTTGGTTGTTTCCTTGGTTGTTGCTTTGGTTGTTGCTTTGGTTGTTGCCTTGGTTGTTGCTTCAGTTTTTTGGGGGATTGTTATTCTAATTAGTTTTGGTAGCAGTTGTAGTTAGGTTGAATATAGGTTTTGCATTTTGAATTTCAACTAGACCATCGTTGTTTCAAACATTCTTGTTTTTTTGCCAAAACTTGGGGTTTGTCTCCACTATTATAATTGTTGGAGGAGTTTGATGAGTTTTTTTCATTGTATATCTTGATGACTCCTCTCTTGAATAAAGCCTCTTTGATTTTAATCACATTTTAAATTAATGTTTCAAAGGTTGGGGGACATTGCAATTCTAGCCTATAACTCATCTTGTCATTGAGGTTGTCAATAAAGATTTCCATATTTTCCTTTTCAGGTACGGGATGAGAATATTGTGCAAATAGCCTTCTCCATTTTTGCAAGAATACAAGGAATGATTCAGTCTTCTTTTGTTTCAAGTTACAAAGATCTTTCTTGGTGTGTCATGTTGGATGTTGTAAGAATATTAGGTGATGAGCTTGTTGACTAATTCCTCAAAGGTGTTAATTGGTGGGGTGAGTTTGGAGAACCATTCAAGACATTTTCCACCAAGACTTCATGGGAATAATATCATTAAGTACATTTATTCATATGAAAATTCAAGACTCATGTGGTCTTAATTTCCCTCACATGGTCTATTGGATCGGTTTTGTCCTTGTATTTTTCATACTTTGGGAATTCACAATGTTTGGGAAAGGGTATCATGTGGATACTTTGATCAAATGGATAAGGACAAATGTCTTGGATCAAGTATTTTTTTGAGGTTCCCCTTTGCATATCAAGAATTTTTTGTTGAAGGTTCATCATTTGGTGGGTTAGGGAAACCACTTGTTTGGGATCATTTTCGGGTTTTTTGGGAGGTGCTTTCAGTTGATTTACATCAAAGACGTTTGGAAATTTGGCACCTTGTTTAGCTAGCATAAGGAGGTATTTTTCCCCATTTATTTCAAAAATATTTTCTAAAAATTTGTGGAAATTAGGGTCTTGTTTAGCATGTTGGATATCTTCTTCAGTTATTTCTTCGCCTTCAGTGTTGTTAAGTCAACAAAAGGAATTCTCTTCAGCCTCTACCATGGTGTTTTGTGTTTCACTATTTTGAGTTTCAGTGTTTTGAGTCTCAATGATTGGAGTTTCAATGGTTGAAGTTTCAATGTTTGGCTCTTTAATGTTTTGATTTTGAGTCCTTTTTCCTTGATTTTTTTGTTTTTGTAACCTTGTTTAAACAGGCATACAAGTGTTATAGTTCAGACTATTAAACTTTGATCTAAGTTTTGGAAAAGTACCAAGGATTACAACTAAGTCAAATAGATTGAAAAATTCTAATGAGACTATGATGCAGAGCCTAGATGGATAATAACTCTCAATAAACTAATGTCAATCTCAGAAACAATGAACTCTTCTTGAAAATACCTTCAATCTGCCAAGCATCAACTCACCCTCAAGGGTCTCAACCCTTCAAATTTGCAAAACAACACCAACCCTCCACCAAGGCCCTGAAAATGTTTCTAAACATTCCAATGATGAAAATTTAACCATTTAAATGCAATCTCAAAGTTAGATTCTTCACAACCTTCAAAAACTCACCTTCTACCACTAGCATTCCTTGTAGTATAGGAAAACTAATTTTTTAGTCTTTAGACCAAATCCTTCCAAAACACCAAAGAAATAAAACATAGAATCAAGCACCCATTTCAGATTAATTCAACATATCAAAAATATACATATGACTCTTTTGGTTAAAAGGCTCCAAAATCAAAGATTTCACAGTTTTAGGCCTCTAATTAGGCCACTTTTCATAAGGGGCCCCTCTTTAATCTCCACACCAGACCACCAAACTAAAAAAAAGTGTTGATAAATGGTACAAAACCATAGATTTACCATGTCTTAAGACCTCATTTTCTCTTATACACTCTTAAACTCAAACCCTCCAAAAAACATGTAAAAACCAAGGGTTTTAGGGTAACCTTATTAAAAGTTCACACTCTCAATCACTCCCAGCCAAACCAACCACTTAGACACATCAAATATTGTCCCCCCATGCTCAAAAAACACTGACTTTTCCTTTGGCATCGTTTCTTTATCATTTCATAGGTTTGAACCACCATTTTCCAAGAGGAAACACACATTTTCCAAACCTAGGGCTCCACCCATTCACTAACAATTCAATCTCATAGCATCTTGAATGTGTTAAACTATATTAAAAATATAATTTACATGTTAGAGGACCAATTCCACAAGATACAATAAACACAAAAAGTGGAATGGGTCATTTTATCATTTTTTTGAAGACCCTCAACCCACAAATCTAGAAAAAATAGGTAGCAACAATAAAAATTGAATAACTTTCACAAAAAAAGGAGTTATATATTCAGATTTAAATAAATTAAAGATAATTCATATTATTACAACTTCCAAAAAAAATTCAGAGCATTTGGAGTCTGTATAGATCCGTACAACAACAAAAGTAGAGAAAAAACAATAATTTTCTAAAAAATACTATTTTTATTGATCAAGAAAGGCCCACAAATATCCAACCAAACCCTCCTCCAAGACATTGAAGGTTCTTATACATTTTTTGGTTTCATTCCAACTTATTCCAACACCTATAACTTATTTTTAATCATTAAGACCTTCTAATCTTCATTAAGTTGCATTTTAAGACAAATTGCATATGACAATATTACATAAACTTTGCAACTTTTTAATTTTGACACCCAAAAACTCCTAAATCACTCTAAAACCTCTAATTCACCCTATTACAACATAGTAGACCTAATTCTTGCATATTTACACCCAAATTCAAGGATTTTCCTTCAAAAGGCTACAAATTCAAACATTAACAATTTTGTAGCAAGAATGCATTGTTTGCACATTTGACTACCAAGACTCAAAAAAATCAACCTAATACAACTTAAATTGTCTTGATTGACATTATTTAGCATAAATAAACCTAAAACATCTTGATCTAACCCATTGACCACCTATCAACCTTCAAAAAGTGAAATTTTGCAACTAGGAGACTAGGTGCTCCGGCACCAGACTAAGTTTGATTTGACTATATAGATTCATTTCATGATGAGAGGATGATAAATCCTGATGATGAAACTAGGCTTAATAATCAAAGGTGTGATAAATTTGTTGATTTTGGTACTTTGAGATGTTAGATCTTGGTTTAGGTTGGAAAACTCAACTTGTAGAGGTCAATTTTAACAAGTTTAGATTCTAAGGTATCTAAGGAATGATTTTAGACTTTAGAAAATTCTAAAATTTTGAGCTCAAACTGTGAAACTGGAGACAAATTGTCTTTTTATACAAGATGTTCAAATCTTTGGAAACGTCTTGGATTTTGACAATAGTAAAATGAATACAAGTTGGGATTTCTCTTTGAAGCTCTTTTGTAGAAATTGAAGACCAATTTCTCTCTAAATTCATAGAGTGATGAGAGACATTTTTTATGTTCTCTTGGACTAAGAACTTTGGGCTTTGGTTTCTAGATTTTAATCTTTCATGAAATCATTTGATAAAAGCACATGTTTAGACTCTGTTGTATTTGAGGAATGGTTTTGGATTGAGAAGGATTCCTAGAATGAGATTGACTGTCAGACAAGAGGTGAACTTAGGTCACTAGTTTTTTGTTCTGCAAAATGTGCCAAAACAAGTGCAACATGCACTAGAATAGGTGAAAAATGCGCCAGAATAGGTGCAAGATGCGCTAGAATAGGTGCAATATGCAGTAGACAGGTGCAAGATGTGCTAAAATAGGTGCAAGATGTGCTACAGGACTTGCAAGATGCACCTGAAAGTTTTACAAGACTTAATAAGCAGGTTTTAAATCTAGTAATTTGGATAGTATGCGCATGAATATAGGTGCAAGATGTGCTAGAAGGCAGCCAATATGCATTAGAAGGTTTACAAGACACTCCAAACTAGGAGAAAAACACTGTTTCTT
The DNA here is from genome assembly GCA_007258455.2 of Sequoia sempervirens. Classification (NCBI taxonomy): domain Eukaryota; kingdom Viridiplantae; phylum Streptophyta; class Pinopsida; order Cupressales; family Cupressaceae; genus Sequoia; species Sequoia sempervirens. Next base: position 51,113,761 of record VDFB02026320.1, on the reverse strand, counting down.
GAAAGTTTATTTGATTCTTTGAATTTTCCAGTTATAGACTTGGTTGTTTCAATGAATGTTTTTCTTAATCAAGGTTTTCACTTTCAACATGTGATGTTTTTGTTTGAAATTGATTCAAAAACACATTGGTAAAGACACATCAAACATGTACAACTTAGGCTATGTAGGACTATATTTTTTGAGTTCCCACTTGGATTTTACTCCAACTATGCTTACTTATAGCAGATGACTAGATGCTTGAACCCATTGGCTCCCCTCCATGGAACTCACTTCTACGGGGTAGACAAGCATCAATACCCATGAATCTCCCATGGCATATTTATCATCTCTACTAAAAGCTGCAAGAATGTGGGATGGCTTTAGAATGACTATTCTTGCACCAACAAATAGATTAAGGATTTTGGCCTTACTACAACAAAGGGTTTTAATATAGGCATTCCGTTCATGGGGGATCATCCATGTGGAAAGAGACTATTGTTTCCCTTCTTGTTGGAAAAATCCTTGTGATACTTGAACTTTCCCCAAGTACCCACATTTATATGCTGATTGGAAGTCACTTGGCTTTAGCGTGTTACCAATTGGGTTGTTCCCTTGGGTGATTACTTTTTCCCAAGGTAGGCCCTCTATGGATAAACAAAAATGAGCAAGTACATTAGTAGTTCGATCAATCTTTGTTTTTGTGTGAAAAAAGACAGAACAAACGCGATATACTCAACTCACACTTGCAAACAAAAAGTGAATGGGTTTGGATTTTTGGTCACCCAGTTAAGGGGAGAGCATATGCCTACCATCCATCAAGCATGAAAGACATGGTGTTCATTAACCTTTTAATTAAGCTATGTTCCTAACTTAACCAAAAGGAAACAATTAAATCACTTCCAACCCCTACAATATGTAAGTAGTTTATGTTTGAGTCTTTGACAGTGAATCTAGAAAACCTGCAAAACAAAAACACAGAGAATTAGCTCTTGGATTTAGTGAAAAACAATGAAACTACAAAATGTGCCAGAACAAAGACAATATGTGCTAGAACAGAGACAATATACGCCAAAATAGAGACAAAATGTGCCAGAATAGAGACAATATGTGCCAATCTGCAAGTAATATGTGCCAAAACACATACAATATGCACTAAAAGACATGCAAGATGCTCTAAAACTCAAAAAATATGTTCTAGAACCCTAGTGAACTTTATTGAAAATTTGTAATATGCATGCACTATTTCGCATGCAATATGTGTTGTTTCACATGCAATATGCGCTGAAATAGGTGCAATATGCATTGAATGAGCTACAAAGTGCACCAGAGAAAGTGTCATTTGTGCCAAAATTCTAATGCCTGAACCTACAAACATAAATTTTCCAAAATATTAAAAAAAATGGGGCAAGCCCCACAGTGGGCACCATTTAGTGTGTGTGTGAAATGTGGAAAGTTAGTAAATCAACACAAACCTTAATGAAACGAATTATATCAAATATTCAAAGCAAAGAAGCTACTCTAAATTTCCACAAAAGAAATCTTTTAAGAACATCTCATTGTCCTCTATTCTTAAAGATTCCTTTAACCCTTTGGCCCTCATATTTCTATGTGCACAAAGGCTATTAGAATGAAACTTAAGAAACAAGATTAGTATTCAACATGCAAGACAATTAAATTCCTACATGAAACTATATGATAAAAATGATGATGGATACTATGATGAATGGATGATGGCATTAGATGATTCGAGGTAGATACTATGGTATTGCACTAGAATGATACTCCATATGCTCAAATGCTAACTATGAAAATGCTAATCTAAAATGCAACTATGATACAAAAGATGACATAAAATGAAACTATGAAGAAAAGTGTTATTCTAAGATTTAACTATGATGCAAAACATGATATAAAATGTAACTATAAGACTCCATAATTCTCCCAAGCTCAAACGATATTCCTGCATGATAACTCTCTTCAAAAGTGGATGCAAAATACAATGCCAAAGGGTTGTATTTATAGCCTTTTCCAAGCATTTGGTGAGGTGGCAACGATCGATGGTCTAGATTTGAACAAGAAGAATGAATAGTGTCTAGAGATGGAGAGAATTAAGAAATGTTGTCCCCTTGACCAAAGACAACATGCCAAATGGATGGAGGAATCTCTTGACCAATAGGCAACATGCCAAATGGATGGAAGACTAAAGTGTGGGAAGAAAAGACCATGTGTTTGAAAATTGGTTGAAGTGTGTGAGGAATAAGCCATGTGCTTAAAAATTGGTTGAAGATAATTCTAATTAAAAATTAGAATTATTTAATTTCATTTAACCTTGGTGAGGTGGCACAAAAAGTTGTAGACATGTGCTTGAATTCCTAATCGAGATTAGTGAAGATTAATTAAATAAAACAAGCTTATGCAAATTTGTTTATTTTATTAATTTAGAAGAATATGATTTTAGATTTGGAGAATTTAGAATATGAACAATATAAATAAATTGAAAATTTATTTATTCGTAGTTGAAATATTAATTAAATAACTAGTATTTAATTAATTAAATGTTATGACCAATTTTAGGTGTATACAAATAGAAAATATGATCCTAAGACTCTGAAATCAGACAAGGGAGTACATGAATGTAGGGAGAATGGAGAGAAATAATCAATTTATCATGACAATCATCTAGTTGTAAAATATCAACTCAAATAGGAGGCCACTTCGCAGGATTGACAATATGCAAACAACAAAAAGTTTCATAACCTTCCAGCTTCTCTTTTCAAAACACTATCAAAACTCATCATGGGAAGCTGGAAACTGATAATCATGTTCACATATGTCAAGTAAATGATTCCACCAAGGGGTTTGGATTGAAAATAAACAGCCTTCAAATTATGACCCTCCAAAGTAGGTCACTTGGGCAGATTTTTCAAGGGCACTTTTGAGTGTGCAAAGGAAATTTTTTTAATATCATGGGCACTTCAAATTTAAAGGTTCCAACATGTACGTTGATGAATGAACTTGTTCATACAGATGCATTGATATAGATATACCTACACATATGTGTACATAGAGGCATATACATTTATACCTATATGTATCCTTACATTATAGACTTGCAATATATAAATATATATATATATATATATATCGAATATTAAAAAACCTTATGAATCAACTTTAATGAATAAGAGATAGTCAATCTCAATTGACATATATAATATGTTATATATATATATATATATATTACAATAGACTATGGAATGAAGGTTGATATTGACCAAGTCTATGGAAGCCGATTTATAAGATTTTGACTACTAGTGGAAACTGATTATCAAAGTGATGGAACATGATATATGGTGTCGTATTTCATTTGATATTGTTGGTTGTAGAATGCTTGACCTGGTTGAAGTGTTTAATGAGACCATGCTTGACATTGTCTCATGTATTAAATTGTTTATGTCAATTCATTCACCATTTGGAATGGTTGAAATTTGCTTTCATATAATGGAAGTTGACTGAGTTTGATGGTGCCAAATGTAAAGGAAAAAGAATAGGAATTTTCACCACCTTTGTGTTTTATTTTCTATAGATTTCTTCTCATTACAACAATTTGAATTCTCCATGAGCATTTTGATTAAGTATTTGAATCGTTGTCTTGGAAACTAGTTGATCTATAGGAGGTTTTGTTGAGTATGAGCTTAGTTGATTGTCACCTTAATGCTAAGTTGCTTTGCATGAAACTTGTTGTCTTTTTGCATGCCTAAACTATAGGCTTTGTGGTTGCTTGGTTTCTCTATAAATAGTTGAACCATTTCATTATGAGGGATGCATTCATTCCCCAAGAGATATGCATCTTTTCATTTCATTATTTCCGAGTTATAAATAGCCATTCTTGTCTTATTTTATGAGTGAGATATAAAGATTATTCTTTTGAGAGTAAGAAGAATCATTGTTGTTTAAGAGAAGTAAGCTATCAACAAGTCAGATAGAGTTGTTTGTGAGAAGTTGATTTTCAAGCTATTTGTTGATTGGAGAGGGTTGCATTGTTGTCTTTAGTTGGATAAGAGATAATAGGAATGAGGATCTCTACTTCTTTGTTATTTTACTTTGAATGATGTGTTTTGCATGCATGGTTGAGATGTATTTTCCAGTATATGTATTAGAGAATTTAGGTTGTTTTGAAAAGGAAAGTTGAGGCTATTATGTTTTTTTCATATTGTGTTTTAAAGTACTCCATAATAGGAGATGCGTGTTTATCATAGGTATTATATACTAGGTATGATTGAACATGAAAAACACACATATGTGTATTTAGCTAAGTTATTAATTTAACTAGTATAGCTTATCTTTTACTCCTAGGATAGATAATCCAAAATAGGAGGGAGATTAAAGTACTTACAAGTAAGTAGGGTTATCCAAGTACATAGTTTATTTTGGAATCAAGGACTATCCATTGAATGGAAATACCTAGCTTGTGACTTACTAGTTAAGTAGGTTTATTCGTAGTAGATTAAAATGGTTGTAGGCTATCTAGGATGATGGACTATCCATTGAAGGAAATACCTATGCGTAGCTTAAGATAGCCTTAAGTCAACAACCCTAAATAGTGTATGTGATAGATGACTTAATTCGAAGTATTGAATGAGAGCACTTTGGCAAAAGTAGTGTGAATGTCCGAGACTCCACTCTAGATTGTGTGACTAACGAGACTAACACTGTTAGTTCACTATGATCCAGTATTACATGCTAGATAGAGTTTGTAGGGTTACAAGATCTAGTTATTTAGGACACAACACTATGCTTAGTTGGTTGTCATTATCAGTTACTCTACCAATCTCTTCGTCGAATGGAAGGGCCATATATTGAATGATAGATGTGTGGGGGACTACATTAAGAGTCCATGATTGGTGGAAAAGCACCTAGTTGATGCTTCTCCTCCACAGTAGATGAAAATAGAACCAAGATTTGAAAGGAAGGATCTTGAACCATCTTACAACTATTTGTTCTAAAGCTCTTTGAGCTATGTATGTGATTGTATGCTTTATTACATTGATGTATTTATGAAATGAAAAGGAGTTCATATTGAAATATGTTATGCATCTTGAACAGAAATTATCAACAAAGAAAAGAATTTTTTTATTATATTGGTTTGTTACTTGTTTGGTGGGTGATCCCACAATAGTGGTTTACAATTTTTGGCTAAACTGGACATTGAAATTATTATTTTTAACTAAATCTTCACATTCAGGCACCTATAGCAGCTAAACCGTGAGGAATTTGAAAATGATGCAAACTAGAGTCTCATCACATTTTTCTTGTAGATTCTAAAATTATTTTTTTCAAAATTTTTGGAATCAAATTGTACTTCTTTTTCCATCTCCCACAAAACTGGTTTTTTCAAAAACAACATTTTAAAAAGTGACACACCTGTATAACGCATAAATTTTTTTCCATGAAGGATAAAATTCTAATTATTTTGAATTTAGATTTTTAACTATGATATCTAGTGCTTCCACTTGGTTAGATAGTTTTTTATTGAATATTTTTTCTTTAATAAAGTTTCGAATTCAAACCAATTACAATTCAGACATAGTGCAACCGTATAATGCATAACGTTTTTTGTATATATCGAAATTCAACTATTATTTTTTTGTTGGATCAAGGACTTCAATATCTAGTGCACTCATATTTTTCAATATTTTTTTGATAATCTACTATTTTTCCATATGTGCAGAACAGAGACCTTCATTTTCAATGAAAAACCTATGTTTAATAAAACTAAAAAAACAAGTACATAATAAAACCAAAACATATTAAATTTAAATTCGTTGGATAGGTCGTTTTGAGGACTACCTGATTCGAGTTGGGTTTGTAAAGATTCCTCCATTTTCATCCTCAACCCGAGCTTTGAATCATAAAATAATAGGTTTTTTTTGTGAACAAGGTCAAAAATTAGGGAAAAGGGGGGTTCTCTAGAACCAGGGGGTTGTAGCGAACCAGGGTTCATTTGAACCCTGGTTCATTCAAACCCCTCTCAATATGAATTGTCCTTTTGTTTTTTAGGTGGGAAATGTGGGCCCAATAATTAAATAGGTTTGTTCGAACCCTAGTTCGGTCGAACCCCTATTTGTTTCGGTCGAACTTATAGGTTCATTCGAACCCCTAAAATTAATTTTTTTTCCATGGGGTCATTTTTTCTTAGTTTTCCTTCCTCCTTAAAATTGTAAACCACTATTGTGGCTTCACCTTGGTGTAAAATGAGAAATTTTTACTTCATAGAAGCGTTAGTAAGTTACAAGATGGAAAAGTGCAGTTAGAAAAGTGAAGATAAAAAATACACAAATAAAACATGTAGATGGAAAAGGTGCAGATGGAAAAGTGTAGATGGAAAGGTGTAGATGGAAAATGTGTAGATGGAAAGTTGCACATGTAAAAGTGAAAATATAAAAGTGCAAATGGAGAAGTGCAAATTAAAAAGGTGCATATGTGTTACTTTGGTTTTGGTCACTCCTCCCAAACCCTTGTCTTTTCTCTAATTTTTTTTTTTAAGTACGAGATTTTTTAGAAATTTCTTAAGTTCCAAGAACTCTAGTGGTCACCGATTGGGTTATTATAACTCCCTTCCATACCAATTCCCTTCTTAATTAGTTAGTTTCATTCCTTGGTTCATTTCCCTTTGTTCTTTTTGATCATCAACGAAGTTAATGTAACCTCTTCCAATGCTGATATCTTGTTTGGAAGGCTCAAATATGCTCTATTTAAGATGTTATCAACCTGTATCAATTTTTTTATAACTTTTCAAAGTCTACTTATTAATGGAAATCTAAGGCATGGAAAGATGGTTTGTTCAAGGTTGGGACTCACAAGAGATTTGGAAACCTTTGGCAGTCCACGATAGGGTTTGCAAACCTCTTTATATGCTAATTATATTAAAACATCTAGGAGAATAGGTTTACCAATAATGATATGATATGGTAACAAAGGGAGGTATGATGCACCTATCCTCCTTAGTTCATTAGGAAAAGGAGATCCCCTAGGATTAGATTGACTTGCAACCCTTAGGTGATTCAAATTGGGTAGAGATCTTTTTGTTTTCCTTATGACCTAGGATGGGGCAAATCGATTAGGATAGCACTTTTGGGAGAAAGATTAAAAATAGAAAACAAACCCAATTATGCAATGTAACACTTGAAACATCAAATTTAAACCTTAATCTAGCAGAACCTATAGTTTTTTGATATATTTGAGAAATTTATGATTTTATGCACCTGTGCCAAAAAGCTCTTATTGAGTGTCCTATTGAGGCTCAATCACCCTAGGGCGAATGGGCCTTGCTAGCTACAGATTCAAAATTATGATTTGTGGCTCCTGATATGCTCTTCTAGCATGTACCTTTCAATCCTTACTTTATGATCTATACCTATATCAAAAGCTAAAATTTTTGGTTTGTTTGTATGGGGGTTTTCCTCGGTCAAACCCCAAGTTTGGTAATTAAACCTTGATGAAAAAGATGGTTTTAGAATCCAAAAATATGTGTGAGCCCTAATCTTAAGTGTGTCTAAGATTGTTAAGATCTAACATGCAAAGAAACCCTATTAAAGTGTGTTAGAATAAGATCCCTAAATGAACTTGAATAATGAACACAAGACCTAGTTAGGGAGAAGTCAAATCTCCTAATAGATCAAAAATCTGCTTATACCTTGCTTTATGAGGCTAGTAGAATGAATATAGAAGATGGGATCACTAGGAAACAAGTCATTAGATCAAGGGAAATGGCTAGTTGCATGTCCCAAAACTTAGAATCCATCGTGTTCCACGATAGGCATCAATCTTCAATCATGAACAATGCTTGATAAATATTCAGAAAATGAGCTTGAAGACCTACAAAAACACTTGAAATATTGCTCCAAGACTTCAACCTTTCTTTCTTGAATGTTCTCCTTGACCTTGAATGCAAATCTTATGGATAGCTTCTTGATCTCTTTTCTAACCTAGTGTAAAATGGTGAAAAGACTAGGCTTTATAGTCTTCCTTTCTAATTTCCTAATTATTAAATCCAAAAAGTCAATTCTTAAAACTTGAATTTAGGACTTTAAGATTGTAAGGACACTTGCAGCCATCTAATGACAATTTTTACATAATCCAAAAGAGATATTCATGCAAATAAGTACTCAAAATACACATGCAAGAGAATAGACAACATACCCATCAAAAATGATAGAAGATATACCTTGGGAAAAGCCTCAAGAGGGAAAGACCTATCCTCCAAAAGCATCAATACTCCATCATATTATTCAACAATAAGCAAATACAAGAGTTACAATGAACACCTCTCAAGCATCAAGTCCTCCAATGCATTCCCATGTGTCCAAGCATGAATCCATACATCCCATGCCATGCTTCACAAATGCACTCCTCAACAAGACTCAATAATGATAGCCAAACCACTCAACCCCCAACCTAAACCACTACATATGTGTTTTATTTTATAGACACAAGCTCACAGAAAATATAATTAGTGGTAAGGTGAAACCATGTTCGACAAAACCACTAACCCCTTATTTAATAGTGAATAAATCACTTTAATATTTAATATTTCCTCAATATTAAATTATTATCACATGTCTCCCACACATTAAATAATAATACAATACAACATCAAGTGGTCCCCAAATAATTACCTAGTGTGATTATCCACACCACCAAGGTGCATCACACCTAAATAATTATTTAATTACAACATTATAATAAATAATTTTATGCAATGGTGTACAACACCATATCCCAACAAAGATGCCACTAAAAACATTTTTAAAATTTGAATTTGTGATAAAAAAAAGGGGACCCGTTTTCCCAAGGGCAAATGGAACCTGACCTAAATTGCCAGGACTTTTGAATTTTAGGGTATTACACTGATTAAATGATTTTGCTCAATGCATTTTGTAATTTCACAAAAAATAAAAATAGGCCATGAGATGCATAATAAAGGGGCTTAGGGGCTTATTTAGGAAGGGTAAAATGCATAAATTTGAGGTCACTAAAATAGGTCCAAATTAAGTGTGAAATTGTACTATCACATAAAAAGGAGTACAATTTTTTACACTACATATACTTGTGCCCTTATGAAAAATTGTAAGCAAAAAAAGGAGACATTGTAACCATGGGGGATTTTGATGATCTTTCTAGAATTTTCCTTAAGGATCAATTATATATATATATATATTATTATCACATGTATCCCACACATTAAATAATAATACAATGTTACAATACAACATCAAGTGGTCCCCAAATAATTACCTAGTGTGATTATCCACACCACCAAGGTGCATCACAACTAAATAATTATTTAATTACAACATTATAATAAATAATTTTATGCAATGGTGTACAACACCATATCCCAACAAAGATGCCACCAAAAACATGTTTAAAATTTGAATTCATGATATTAAAGGGGACTCGTTTGCCCAAGGGTGAATGGGTCTCGACCTAAATTTCTAGGACTTTTGAATTTTGGGGCACCTATTACATTGATTAAATTCCTTTGCTCATTGCATTTTGTAATTTCAAAAAATATTTAAAATAGGCCTTGGGATGCATAATAAAGGGGTTTACGGGCCTATTTAGGAAGGGTAAAATTCATAAATTTTATGTCACTAAAATAGGTCCAAATTAAGTGTGACATTGTACTATCACATAGAAAGAAGTACAATTTTCTACACTACATATATACTTGTTCCCTTATGAAAAATTGTAAGCAAAAAAAGGAGACATTGTAACCATGGCGGATTTTGATGGTCTTTCTAGAATTTTCCTTAAGGATCAATTATACATACATACATACATACATATTTTATTCATATTCAAAAAAGGAGATTTCATTACATTTATTCTAGGTATAGAGGGCGAATATGAGGAAGTGTATCCCCTCCACTACTTGCAGGCACTTGATTTGGGCTAGTGGAAACAAGTTCTCATGAGACTACACAAAATGGGAAAATAATCCCATGTCATTCTACCCCAGTCCTGTGCAAAGAAGAGCCACCACCTCCTCTATAAGGTTATGCTGAAATGCAATAGAAATACATATAGCATCATTCACAAGGTTGGTTCTTGGGTACTTGCTCAATCCTCCAATGGCAGCCCTCACTCTCATTTGATACTCTAGATGAACTAGATGCTCCACCGCCCTTATTCCCCAGTCATGCTCCCCTAAAGTGTGGACCACATTGTACATGAAGTGTTCAAGGAGCTCAACATTATGGAAATGAACATGGCTCAAAAAATTCTCTCCAATAATCTTTTGGAGCATGCCTTCTTCCACGTCACTCTGGACTAAGAATACATCCCTTAGTTGGTTTGTCATCAACCCATGTAACATATTACATTCTACTTCCTCAATCATGACAAAGTCATTTCTAGAGGAAGCATCACTCTTAGTACTCACAATCTCCAAGAATGCAATTAAAATTGTGAGAATGAAGGTCATTTTTAGTAAATTTATAGAAATTAAATGGCATATCTGAATTGAAGATTTCCTTGGGACTGGATGAATGCAAGGACATTGATATGGCTCGAGGATTAAATGTCGATGTGATAAGATTTATTATAAAACTTAGCTTGGCTATTTGAAATTTTAAGTGGCTTCTTCATTTGGATGATTCACACATATTTAATTACAAAGAAATGCATAATTCATTTAATACATGCTTTGGGAATTACATCATTTGCATGTACATCAGGCCACAGGACAAAATTCCAAGCAAGAAATGCTTCAGTTGATTGCCAAAATCATATCAGAAGAGGCAATGTAATCATGATTATTTTCAATCATTAATACACTTCATTTGTTAGCCTCTCTAAATGGGAAATTAGTTGGCAAGAAATTGCCACTTAATCTAATGACCATTACTTTAACTGTCAAGATCCAAGATTAGGGTTTTCTTATACATTCTAATTTGAATGACTCATTAAGGGTCTGAATTTCTTTCGATGTGCACTATGATGTAAGAGGAGGAAGAAGGAACAATTTTTGGGAATTGTATCTATGATTTCATATTATTCTTAATATTTGAACTAAGAATTGTGAATATAGTGTTTTATTGAATAAATCTGTTGACTGAAAACAATATCTAAGATATATTCTATGTGTGGAATGATTTATTGACATTATGTTCATTTGTTTGTAGATAAGATCAATTAATTGGTGCTTTATTCATCTACTATTATAGTCTTGAGTCTTTGTGCTTAGACTTTAATGGTTTCTTTCAGTCTATCACACTTATTTCATATTTATGGATTAGTGTTTGATTGCCTTTCTCTGCTTTCTAATTAAAAGCATACTTTATAGAAGACAGTAATAATTCAAAGGAATTTGTACCTTGATAATAATTCAAAGGAAAATCACAAATGAAATTGTGATCTTTCTAGATCTATTGGTAAAATTGGACTTTATAAGTTGGTATATGGAGTTGATGTTATAGTATTATAATAAAGGCCAATTCATTCACTTAAAATATGGAAAAGTGTAAATGGCGGATGGAAAAGGTGCAATTGGAAAAGTGAAAATGAAAATGTGAAAATGGAAAAGTGCAAATGGAAAAATTGTAGATGGTAAAATGCAGATGAAAAATTGTAGATGGAAAATGTTTAGATAGAAAAAGTGTAGATGGAAGGTGCAGATGGAAAATGTGTAGTTGAAAAGGTACAAATGTAAAAAGTGCAAATAAAAAAGTACAAATGAGAATGTGTAGATGAAAAAAGTGAAGATTGGAAAGTGTAGATGGAAAAGGTACAAATAGAAAGTGTAGATGGAAGGTGTAGATAAGAAAGTGTAGATGGAAAAGTGTAGATGAAAAGTGCAAGTGGAAAAGTGTGGATGAAAAAAATGGCAAGATTTTAGCTTTGTGAGGAATTGATTGATATGATGGATTTTATCAATCATCTAATTTTGGTGGAGGCATGAAATAATTAAGTTTTCCAATCTCCCTTAACTAGCCATTATTATCTAGATTTATAGCCCCAATAAATTTCTTCTAACCCACTTTTAATTTTTTCAAGATTAAAGCACTCTTTATTCATTCCATTTTCAATGATATGATCATTAATATCATGTAGCTAGTTTTTAATTTTAATAGTTTCTACAGAGATATTCTTGAGATTATCTCTATTTTATTTTTAATATTTGATTAAACATGTTCAATTTTTTTTGCAAACTTAATACATTCTTGAGCCTTTTGTAAAAGGAACCTTCTCTCATTAATCACAAAGAAGAGGAAGGAATTTTCTAGCATAAAACCACAGTGTAGAATTTAAAGGGGAAACCATGGAGGTGAGATGAGGATAATTTAGGGATATTTATGGAGATAGGAAAGTGGGCTAATCATGAGCAATTAAAACTATTTCTCAGAAAAAGTGAAAGGGAAAATAACCAAGATGATGAAAAGAAGAACCTATCTAATCTTTCAACAATAAGAAGGAAGTCTTTTCTTCTATTTTTCCAAGTGAAATTATCATTTTTGGGGGTAGTCACCCATAGGGAATTCGTTATGAAAGAATTGAAGTCTTCAATGGTCTTTGTAAGGGGAATGATCCCTCCATATTTTTATCTATGTTAGTAATGACATTAAAATATCCACCAAGAACAATTGACTCATCTTTTAGATAATAGAATTAGGGAGATTCCATTTTTAGGATGGTAGTGGTTGGGCCATGGAAATTGAAAATATTGAAGTTAATATTAGAGACTAAGCTGGAAATGTTAAGGAGCATTCAAATTGAACCTAAGGCTATGAGAGTGGCCTTGAATATTATTTTATTCCATAGAGTTGTTAAGTTTCTTGATGCACCCAATGCCTCAATTATAGAGAAGTTCCACTTTGTCTATTTGTCAAAAAGTATTTTACTTTGAAGTAAGGATAGTTTAGTTTTTTGGGAAAAATATAATTTCTCTTGAGGATAGTAGCATGCCCTCCTTGTTCTCATTGCTCTATTCATAAATTAGATGTAGCTACTATTTCTTCTTGAGTTTTGAGGCCCCTAAATTTCTTGGTTTTTTGTGTTTAATTAGGAGTTTGAGCTACACTCCTATATATTAGTAATAATAGTATTCTTTTGTTTAAAAATCTATTTGAATTAGTGTAAAATTAACATTATTATTTTTTGAAGGTAAGATGTTTAACAAAATAGCCTTAGCATCCTTGTCGCCTACCCTAGCTTTGACTTCTACAAGTTGTCTAATAAGAGACCTCAACTTGCTTATGTGATTTTACATAGTGATTATATCTTCCATTTTGGAACTGTTGAATTTTTTAGGGAAAGTTTTGCATTAATTATTTTTTCTCCAAATGTTATATTCAAATTATCCGAGATTTATGATGATGATTTGTCTAAACCTACATGATGTAATTTAATGTTAGAAAGGGAAAGACCAATAATAACTTTTTCCTAATTTAATTAATTAATTTATTTATGTGGTTTCATTCCCATTCACTAATCTTCATAAATGTTTATTCATTACTTAAACTTGAATTTTTACTTTACATATATAAAGATAATTGTAAACTTAATAATTATTACAGAAATCTAATTCCGACCTGATCACTCCAAAAATTAATATCAATCTTTATATAATTATTTTAAAATAATTTATCACTATGTTGCATTCTTCTTCATTGTTTAAAATATTGAAAACCTAACTACTAAATTACATCTACCAAATCTATAAAATGTTTGCTTGACATGCCAAACATAAGCAATATGCCTTAATGATCTTTTAAGTCTATTTAAAAAAAAAACATCAAATCCTTTTGTTCACCAAGGAAAACCCCAAAAATGGAAGTGTCAATCAGAAAAATCCTCTATTATTTGGTAGATGGTAGACAAAATTCTTCTATATTTTGTCATCTCCTCCAATTGCATTCTCAAAAAGAATATTTCATTTAATGTTTTCAAATATAATTTGATTTCTATCTACCACGGCAAAAGTAATAAAATAAGAATGTATGATAGCTTGTAGAGGAAGATGGAAGCATAGAGATGTGGAGAGAGCAAGGGCAACATAATAAATATATATATATATAAATAATAATAATAAATATATAAAAATTTAACTAGAACAAATATGTACTTTCATACATATCAATCACCGTCTTCAACAAATTGAATGACAACAAATTTCTTTATTTCCATTATTTCTTAAAAACACTTCATAGAACGGAAAAAAAAAAAAAAAAAAAGATAGTTATGCTCTAATAATATATGAGAAAAATCAAATAGCATTTATATTTGTACAATATTACATCTAAAATAATAATAATACTTTGAGCTGATACCAAGAATATATTACAATATGACTTTTGTAATATCTTTTAAACATAACTTCCCAACTACCATCTTAAAAGACTATAATTAATTATTAAATAATTAAATAAACAAATCATTAAGATGAACCTTAACATTCCAATATTTATAAATTATAACTCATATTCTTAAATACTTTAAAATTTTAATTAATTGTCTCTTTAATATTTTATTAACAAATTAATTGAATTGAGATTGTATTGCATAACCTATGAGACTTAGAGGACTTGTAAGTAAAGTCAAACATACAATTTGGTGCACAATAAGGCTACACCTTTTACGAGCATAAATCTAATTTAAGTACCATCTAACCATATGAGGCTAATCATAAAATATCAACATAGCCACCAAAAATAACACAGAGAAGTCACAAAAAAATTAGGTGTTACATAACTGAGGTTCTACAAAAATAATTATGCCATATCTGTTATATATGAAGATGAGGATCCCAATTGTAGCATGCATAAAAAAGACAGACATTGAAAAATAAAAACATATATTTCATAAGAGATGTGTTCACAGGTAAATATAAACAGATTAAATCTTAGTCTACACAATTAAGCTACAACTATTTCAGCCCACAATCTTTATTTATTCACAGTTCCTGAACAACTTGCAAATGCATTTTGGCCGCCTCCATGGGTTGATTTAGGATCTGGGAACGAGTTTTATAGGAAAACCTTTACGTGGGAGAGGAGGGAATGGATCTGCTGATACTTTTTCGTTTGGATCAATTGGTGTATAGCTCGAAAAAGTCTTAACAAAATGATGCACGAAAAGTAACATCTCTATCTTTGCAAATTCCCATCCTGGACAAATTCTCAGGTCTGCCGAAAAGGGTAAGAATGTGTAAGGAGTAACATTCCTGCCTTCATCATCGAATCGTGAAGGCATGAATTTCTCTGGTTCACTGAAGTACTCTTCTTTCGGATTCGTGCTATAACCTGTCCATAAAAGCTGTTCAAGCCGTACATGGATACAAAAACCATTATAATGGGTTCATCTTGAAGAGAAATATTAAAAGTTATAACCATTAAAACATATATCTTTAGTACAATTAATGAATATTCATTAGAAATCTACAGTTTACCTTCCATCCTTTTGGAATTATATAGCCCTCGTAATGAATATCAGTGGTAGCCTTGCGAAATCCTCCAAAAACTGGAGCAAACATGCGTAATGTTTCTTGAGCAGCTTGCCATGTGTATTTCATTTCCTTAAGATCTTTCCAGCTGATTTCTTCTCCATCCTTCTTATTTGAAAGAATTCCCATTTGTTCTGATACAGATTTATGACATAAAATATATATGCTATTAAAATTATCCTTCGCACTTAGTATCTTTCCAATTATAATAGGAAAAAGAAATTATAAACAGGCTGTCCAATCCTTTAAAAAAGAAACATGTCTTCAAATTCCCTAATCCCCGGGATATAGAGGAGAGGACTTAGAAATATCACCGAACTCTGGAGATGGTCTCAATGGAACTCTTATTTGAACAATCAACTTAAAACAATTTGTAAACTTTCCCTCTTCTGAGAAAAAAAGGTAAAATTAAAAGGAATAAAAGGGGTTTTGACATACCTTGCAGAACTTTTTCATAGCACTCCGGATTGGAGGACAAGAGCTTAAATAGCAGCGTGATAGCCGAAACTGTGGTCCCATGCGCTGCATGAAGTATCACAACGAAGTTGTCAAGGATCTCCTTCTCTGTGAATGAATTCCCTCTTTCATCTTTGAATGTAAGCAAGATGGAGAGCAGATCATCATCACTAGATGCCATTTCTGAACGCAACTTGGTTCTTTTATTCTCTATCAAAGAACAGAGAATCTCTTCAATCTTGGAGCGTGCTTCAGGGGCTCTGCGATAACGAGTTCCTGGAAAGTCCAGAGGAACAGACATACTACCTAGAACAACAGTATCCAAAAGATGATAAACCTGCCTTCTCACGCTCTCATCACGTAAATCAAAAAACAAAGTAGTCACAATGGTAAAGATGAGCTCCCCCACCAGAGGAAGTATCTTCACTTGGGCTTCCCCCACCCATTTTTCATTGATATGGCGTTGGATTTCCAGACTCATTTTGGGCATATAACTCTGTAATGCTTGAGGACCCATAAATCGGGCTAGGGCAGCGCGTATGATGCGGTGCTCCTCTCCACTTTTGGACCCGACTGAATCCTTCCCTAAGAGCTTCATGGAAGAATCTGGCCATGACATCTGCACCAGCTTCCCCTCGTTCGACAGAATCAGACGGTTTCCCGCTGGCCCGCATAGTACTACTGTAGGATGCCCAGTTATGTTTGTCTTGAAAACAGGCCCGAATTTCTTCGCTCTCTCATCGAAAAACTGTTGTGGTGTTTCTGTTCGAAGCGCCTTCAAGAATTGTATTGTCTCTCCAATCAGAGGCAGACCCAAGTTACCAGGGGGTGGTTTTAGGGAGGACTAATGTTGAGACCTATTGAGAGAGAAAACAGCAACGACAACAATGGCGGAGAGGATAATGGAAAGAATTGTAGGGAAAGAGTGGAACTGGAGTTGAATGAAATGAGCTATATCTGAGGCTGCGCGTGTTGGAAAATTGAAGGCATCCATTGGGCAAAGAGTAATTGAGCTTACCTGTAACCGAAGAATGGATGAATGGCGGTCTTAATAACATAGGCTTAACTCTTGTTCATAAATGGCCAACGGATTCTTTAGTAATATTATATTTCCTAGCAAGCGGCACCCGCCATGATTCTTTTCGCATTGTTGTTGGATCGTATTCGTAGTATTTGGTTATTGAGCATAAATATCATGAGTAAGAGACAAATAGGAAGCGTACCAATTATTTATTTTAATTTTTATTTCGATGACTCCCATGATTTTTGTAACGTTGTTTTGGATCGTACCGAGTATTTAGTGATGGCATAAATTTCAGATATTTTTAAATATATTTTTCTGAATATTTTAACGGTATAGATATTTTAAATATTAATTTAGAGATGTTTTTTATGAATAATTTTAAAATATTAATATTAATATTTATACAAATATTACTTTTATTTTTTATTTTAATTATAATATATTAAATTATATAACTTAAATTATTCATTTTAATTATTAATTGGATATCTTAAATATATAATTATTTCAATTTGTTTTTTGCTACGTAAACATGATTTGTATTGATATCAAAATTAAAATTTTGAAATATGAACATTGCAAGGAGGCAAATAAACAGGCCTCCACAAAACAAAAATTGCATCATCCCACTAATAGGGGTGCAAAAGAATTCACCTAAACAATTGCTCCAAAAGGTTAAAACCTAAGATACTGTTGTGTCATAATTACTCTTTCCTTTCCATGTCTTGCTCTTTTGATGTTGATCTTAAAGTCATTTGGTGCTTGGATTTTGATTGTGCTTGTTTCTTCCTTTTTACTTCTATCCAAACTTGCTCTAGCTGTGGAGGAGAACAATCAATTGGCCTTGCTTCAAGATGTGATGCCAATGATGATGCCCATGGTTTGGGGGAAATCTTAGAGTTTGAAGAAGATGTGGCTCCAAAAGCAGCACAGTTGTCCCCAGTTGAGCCAAAAACACTAGGAAACTAAGAACAATTTGGCAGATTTGGAGAGCTATTAGGTGGAGCATTTTGTGTGCTTGACTGAGTTACTATAGGATCTTGAGGCAAGTCTAGCTCATTTTGAGAGAAAGGTGGTATAACATACTATTTGGGTTCAACTCCAATCCACCAAGTGGGCCTTCCCCCAAAATCACGCTTATGGGTGCATACCTTCTAATGTTGGGGTGTAAAGTAGTCAATTGAGAAGCACTTTTTGCAACAAAAAGCTATTCTTTCATAATCCATAGGCTGCATCCAACAACGATCGCCAACCTTCATTGCAATCTTCACTGGTAGACCATTGGAGAGGTCCATTTCCACACAAATGCGCACATAGGTGGAACTTTGGTAGTTCAATGTTTCATTTGAACTATGATGGAACTTTCCTAACCCATTATTGATGGCTTACAAAAAAATCTAATTCTCAAAATTGAATTGGAAGATAAGGCAATCACACCTAGACAAAGGTTGTGGAAAATGTTTTAGTTCGTGGATCAAATGATGAGTACCAAGGTTTTTTTCACAAAAAGTCACCTTAGATCACCCATGAACCATTTTCAGCACCCATTCTTTGTCGACAAAATTATTTCAATTTTTTTGTATTAGATAGAGTTTGAACCATTTACACAATGCTTATAGCTTGTCACTAGTTTGTGCTTGTTTTAGAGGCCCGAGAGCCTTAACATCATGTTTCCACAACCTTTTTAAAGGATTGTCCCCACTATAAACAACTTTTACATCACTGAAAGATTACAAAAATAATTCAGATGATACTAAGCCACTAACAAGCCAACACAATTTTGGTAACTAGTAGAGTAAGGGGTTGTTTAAGTATCCACCTGATTGTTGTTTCCTCCTCCACTGATTTCTTCAGCATCTTCTTGGAAAAAACCATCCACCAACCTTGATTCACTTGGAGTAGCTTCTTCAACACCTTAGACAGTCAAATCTTCACTTTGGGGACCAAGTGGCTATGGGGCTCTTCATCTTTTTGGGCTGACAGCTTCATCAACTGCCTTCTAATGATCATCAAACACCCTTTGAAATAATTATGCCTCCTCTAGGTTCCACCGAGATGCATGAGGAAACCTAGTTTCATCTCTCGTGATGGAGCCGAATCGCTCTCTAATTCTCTTCATGAACTTCTCCATTGACACCTCCACCTGAATCGACACTTGTAGAGCAACATTATACACCGTGAGTCTCTTGAAAGACTCAATAAGTACCCTCTTATTGCCCTTAAACTTATCATTATTTCTTTCCTTCCATAAATACCACATAATTTCGTTAGAGAGACAATACCAAAAGGTCATGCATTCGTAATTAAGCTTAATATTGCAAAATAAAACATCATGCCAATTGATATTTCTATTGTTGTTCCATATTTTTAATTTATGGTAGAATAAATACCAAAATTCTTGAGCATATATACAATCAAAGATGATGTGCTTAACACATTCAAGAGTCCTGCACAAATTACAAATTTCAACATCGGCATGAATAGATTTAAGAGAGAGTTTCTGTAATAAAATTAGCCACCTGAAGCATGCCTTTTTAGGCTCCATAGTATGATGCATCCAAACAAAAGAGAGATTTTTTCCCCACATTTTAACATCTAGATTCAGGCCCCAACACATATTAACATGTTGAATAACAAATTCATTATCAGTAAGATCATTGTAAATAGTTTTTTCTTTCACATTGGTAATATTTGAGCCATCTTTCTAGGTAATAGCATAGAGAGTGTTAGTTTTATCTTCCATATTGCTCTAGGGAAGCATTGATCTAGGAGGATCTCTTGAACTTGAAAATTGAAGTGTTCCAGTTTCTCTCAAAAGTAGTGCCATCGCGTAGAGCACAAAATATTGAATCCAGGGCAACTTGAACGAGCAAAAAAGGAGTCTGTTTGTGCAAGATATCGCTGGTCAAAGTTTGGTCAAAGGATGGTCAACTCAGCTATCAGGGATGAGGAAAAAGGTGGAAAATTCATTGTCACCAAATTGGTCGAAGTTGGCATCATCGTGAAGGTCTCATCGTCATAATTCCAACGGTGTTCGTTTTGTCAAAAACAGAGCAAGTACGTGGGAGATATAGCTAGTCAAAGCTCATAGTTGACCAAGGCACCATGAGGTACAATTGTTGACGTCAGTATGATGTCATCCTGATGACTTGGAAAATGGGTCATCGTACGGATGATGACGTGGACCAATGGGGTCATGACACGTGGCAGCCGTACAAGTGATGTGGCAGTATAGTCATCAGATGATGTCAGCGAAACTGACCAATCAACTATTGACACATGGAAAATGCACAGTCAGCATGTGAGTCAGCGTCCACATCATCGCACAGTCAGCATGCGCGTCGATAGTCCTGTCGGCATACGTGGCATGAGCAGTCAGTGTACAATCATTGGCATAGTTGGCGATACACATCATCGAGTGGCAGACACATAGGCGACTGAGTCAGCGAAAACATCACCAGCATTAGGCAATCATCTCTTGCCACGTGGCACCCTCTAGGGGCCACACGTGGTTCTCATTTCTCTCCTCCTTCATCCGGTGGTGAGTTGATAAGTTTGTTTATCAAAAAAAGTTGTTTGGGGGCTCGAACACATAACCACTCATTTCCGAGACATCTGCCGAGCTGTTGCACTGAACACAGTCCGTTTTACCAGACATAAGCATCAGTTTCTTTTGTCATTGTTTTAATTGGGAGTTTGTTTTAAAAATGGTCAGCGGGGATTTTGAACCCCGAACCGGCCGGGTCCCAAAAGGTTTGCTCACTGTTGAGCCACAAATGCTTTTCAACAATATAAAGGGCTCGATTTTTTTTAACTGCTTGGAAAGCCCGAGATCAAACAAATAACCTATTAAAGGTTATTTATAAAAAAATATTAAAACAACAAACAACCCAAGCCTGAAAATAAATTAAACGAAGGGCTCCAAATTATTTTTAAAGATTAAGGGATTGTTTTTTGATTTATATGTAAATATGGGTGATTTTATAACCTTATGGTTATTACCCATATCGGGTAAATTCTTTGTATAAAAGGGGGTGTAAGGGGTTGTGTTGAGCATCCAATTCTTCTCTTCTCAAGCGAATTCTTCTCGTAGCAATTCTTCTTGCAAGCCAAGTATCCCTTGGAGGAATTTTGTAACTTGGCGAAGAATCTACGTTTTGTAAAAGCTTTTGCAAAGCTTCTTCTTGTTCTTTTGTAAGGACGTCTTGTCGACGTGGGAGTAGTTGTCATAGGCAGAGCTACTTTCTGGAGGCCTCTTGTAAGGTAGAAGCTGACTTCTTTTTTGTAACCTGTGGTGTTCCCAAGTCTTGAAGGCAATAGATCAATTCATTTTTCTGGCGAATCCGGAGATGTAGCCGATTTTTGGTGAACTTCGTTATCATCTCGGTTCTATTCTTTTGTGGTTTCTTGTAGTTGTTTTTTTGAGCTTAGTAGACTAGAGATTTGAATTTACATGTTGGAACTTTAACAAGCAAGTGCTTGATTCATTTACAGATCAAGTGGTATCAGAGCAAGTTACTAAGCTCCTTTTGCAGTTAATCACAAGATGGCATCCGAATCAGGTGAAGCATCCATAGTGATGACATCATCGATGGTACAAGAGTTCTTTGAGATGAAGAAGATGATCGAGACTATTTTTCACGATCATTGTGAAAAGTCTGACAAGGTGCAGAGGCTAGAGGAGGAAAATCATCATTTGCAAAAAGAGAATGAAGAATTGAAGAGATTGTTGGAAGATGCCAATGCAGAGAAGCAAAGGCTGGAGGTCCTGTTACAAAAGTTCACTAAAGAGCAGAACAAGAGGAGTCCTCTTGTATCTGAGAGTGGCCACATTTGCAGGTTTTGTTCGCATTCTGAGGATACATCATCCTCATACTCCCCGCTTACCCCACCTGACAGTACGGGGGCCTCTTCAGCAACAAAGCCAGTGGCCAAGTTTGCTTGTGGCCACGATTGGGAAAATTCTCCTAGTGCAGTAGAGTGTGCCTATTGTCGACAGATGGAGTACCTTGAGACTCTTAATCTGCCGGATAGTGACAACAATTATCTTGAAGTATCTTCTTCCACAAACCAGAAGAAGTCAGCAGAGGATGAGCAAAGCTTATTTGCACACTTTGAGAAGCACACAAGAGGCATCAGAACGAAGTTGCTAGGAAAGATG
This sequence comes from Sequoia sempervirens, assembly GCA_007258455.2. Lineage (NCBI taxonomy): Eukaryota > Viridiplantae > Streptophyta > Pinopsida > Cupressales > Cupressaceae > Sequoia > Sequoia sempervirens. The sequence continues at coordinate 51,091,636 of VDFB02026320.1, read as the reverse complement.
GGTTTTAGAGGAAAGGGCCTTGGAGTTTCTGAGGAAGGTATCACCAATCCGGTCAAGGAAAAGAAACGACCACGAAACCAAGGATTGGGATTCAGAAAGGAAACGGGACAATCCTCTAGAATTTTTATAATTTTTGCACCCACTGTGGCATTAGTGGACATTGGGATGCAAAGTTTTGGAAGTTGCATCCAGAGCTCCCTCATAGATCGAGGTCCATAGAGAGACCTAGCCACCAGCATGTTGATGAGACGACAACAAAGCCAGTAGTTGCTACCACCCCTGAAGCAATCCCAGAGGAAACCAAGCCACAGCCTGAGCAGCCAGTAAAGGAGAGTTCCTTCGAACAGCTCTGAAAGAGCTGGGAACGTCGCTTGTCAAACTAGTATATCAACTTGTGTGTGTTTATTATTATGTGTTTGTAGTGTAATAAATATGTTGATAAGCTAGTATGGTTTTGTGAGAATAAAACTCATTAAAATTGTTTGTAATAGTTTATTTATGAAGTTGTATTTCTTCTTGATTGAGAATTTGTAAGGCTCTTGGAAGCCATGTCTCTGGTAATTAGTGGAAAGAGATACTTGATAACTTCTTACTGCAGGATAGTAATTTGTTACTTGTAGTTTCTTGCAGTTTCTTTCAGTGCGGAGCTTCAGTTGAAGAGCACTTTTTAGACATAGTTGTTGAGAATGGTCAACAATGACCTTGTATGTTCTTAGCTTGAAGACTCAGTGATGGTCATTTTCAGGATAAGTCTAAACTCAGTTGGAGTTCTTGAAGGATTTATTGATGACCTTGTTGATTTAGATGAACGTGACCCGAGCTGTATGGTGGATCCTTGAATTAGCTATTCCGAAGTACAAAGGTGAAGGAATATTTAAAGCTGAGGCACATATACCATGCTCGAGCAATTGGAGGAGCAATAGAAGCAAGCCAGAAGAAGGTGAGAGATGTAGAATGCGAACTACCTATGAGAAGCACTGAGGGATATGTTTATCATACTCAGTTTTTCTTTCTTGCTTTGGGTGTTTTAAATTCCATTTTTGAACTGCATCATGAGGAGTTGTGAATTCCTGCATTACCAAAGTGTAAGACCCCAGGAGGCAGATGTGGCAGTGTGTTCTAGTGATTTAGATTGTGGTGAGTGGCAAGATGCTGAATGCGAGATGTTTTGAAGGAACTATACACTTTTGGAGGACCAAAAGTTCTTCAATGGGGAGGTTTGATCTAGGAGGATCTCCTGAACCTAAAAATTGAAGTGTTCTAGTTTCTCTCGGAAGTAGTGCCATCACGTAGAGCACAAAATTTTGAATCCGGCGCAACTTGAATGGGCAAAAAAGGAGTCCGTTTGTGCAAGATATCGCCGGTCAAAGTTCAGTCAAAGGCTGGTCAACTCAGCTATTAGGGATGAGGAAAAAGGTGGAAAATTCATTGTCACCAAATTGGTCAAAGTTGGCATCATCACGAATGTCTCATCGTCACGATTCCAACGGCGTTCGTTTCGTCAAAAACGGAGCAAGTACATGGGAGATATAGCCAATCAAAGCTCATAGTTGACCAAGGCACCATGAGGTACGATTGCTGATGTCAGCATGACATCATCCTGCTGACTTGGAAAATGGGTCATCGTATAGATGATGATGTGGACCAATAGGGTCATGACACATGGCAGCCGTACAAGTGATGTGGCAGTATAGTCATTAGATGACGTCAACGAAACTGACCAATCAACTATTGACACGTGGCAAATGCACAGTCAACATGTGAGTCAGTGTCCACATCATCACACAGTCAACACATGCATCAATAGTCTTGTCGGCATACGTGGCATGAGCAGTCAGCGTACAATCATCGGCATAGTTGGAGGTACACGTCATCGAGTGGCATACACATAGGCGGCTGAGTCAGCGGAAACATCACCAGCATTAGGCAATCATCTCTCGCCACGTGGCACCCTCTAGGGGCCACACGTGGCTCTTGTTTCTCTCCTCCTTCATCTGACAGTGAGTTGATAAGTTTGTTTATCAAAAAAAGTTGTTTGGGGGCTCGAACACATAACCACTCATTTCCAAGACATCTGCCGAGCCATTGCACTGAACACAGTCCACTTTTACCAGACATAAGCGTCAGTTTTTTTTTTCATTGTTTTATTCGGGAGTTTGTTTTAAAAATGGTCGGCAGGGGTTTTGAACCCCGAACCGGCCGGGTCCCAAAAGGTTTGCTCACTATTGAGCCACAAATTCTTTTCAACAATATAAAGGGCTCGATTTTTTTTAACTGCTTGGAAAGCCCGAGATCAAACAAATAACCTATTAAAGGTTATTTATAAAAAAATATTAAAACAACAAACAACCCTCAAACAACCCAAGCCTGAAAATAAATTAAACGAAGGGCTCCAAATTATTTTTAAAGATTAAGGGATTATTTTTTTGATTTATATGTAAATATGGGTGATTTTATAACCTTATGGTTATTACCCATATCGGGTAAATTCTTTGTATAAAAGGGGGTGTAAGGGGTTGTGTTGAGCATCCAATTCCTCTCTTCTCAAGCCAAATCTTCTCATAGCAATTCTTCTTGCAAGCCAAGTATCCCTTGGAGGAATTTTGTAACTTGGCGAAGAATCTACGTTTTGTAAAAGCTTTTGCAAAGCTTCTTCTTGTTCTTTTGTAAGGACATCTTGCCGACGTGGGAGTAGTTGTCATAGGTGGAGCTACTTTCTGGAGGCCTCTTGTAAGGTAGAAGCTGACTTCTTTTTTGTAACCTGTGGTGTTCCCAAGTCTTGAAGGCAATAGATCAATTCATTTTTCTGGTGAATCCAGAGATGTAGCCAATTTTCAGTGAACTCTGTTATCATCTCGGTTCTATTCTTTTGTGGTTTCTTGCAATTGCTTTTATGAGATTAGTAGATTAGAGATTTGAATTTACATGTTGGATTCATATCGATAATTAAAAGATCTTGATGTTAGATTGACTATTGTAGTCTTTGAAATCTAACTCGTGAACTTTAACGAGCAAGTGCTCAATTCGTTTACGGATCAAGCATGCATCTCTACATGCTTCCAGCAAGGTTGAATAAGTTTTGTGATTAGAATTGGGTAGGTCAAAGTACACTTGAAGCCTATCCCAACATTTAGGTCTCCCATTTTCTAAAAAGTCCTCAAAGGTTGATATGCCTTTTTTGTTCCAGATTTTGGTAGAGTGGCCTTGAAGTAAAGCAAGAGGTTTCCCCTTGTGCTCCAAGGTCCACCAAATGGAACTATGGAGATGGAATTTTATATTATTTTAAGGGTAAAATTACTTGATTTAAGATGAGCATTATGTTTCACCAACTCCCAAGCCTTCCAGAGACTCTTGAAAACATTCGACCTAGCTGGAACCATAGGATGCTTATTGAGGAGTATATCACTAAGGGGTAGTTTGTTATAGGCTTTAGCCTACTTGGGGACTGCCATCTATATGTTGTTCCTCACCAACGCTTTCCAGGGCTCATTGCTCTCCAAGGATTTTATAATCCACTTGACTGCTAGGGCAATCCCTTGCAGCCTGAGGTGTTTCATCCCAATTCCCCTCTACACTTTGTTTAAACAACACCAGTCTTGGAATTTGACTGAGTGCCTCTTTCAATTACCTTTCCCATCTGACCAGAGAAAACATGTCTAATGTGCTTTTGGATGTCGTTAACTTGGTAGCTGCTAAAAATCCAAACCAATGCAAAGTAAATACTCTAGGAAGACAATATTTTTTGGAAAACTTGAATTCTACCTGCAAGAGAGAGATATTGTCTATTCCATCCACTTAACTTTTTCTCAAGCTTCTCTTTTATCCAAGTCCACATTTCCATGAGGTCTAGGCTAACTACAAAGGGGATTCCCAGATACTTAACAATCTTGTTGGGTCCCCCCCATTGGAACCCATACCTGGCAAGCCAGTTAGGAGGTGTTTCTTTCCATCCTAGGAAGGTTGATTTAGCTTTGGATAGTCTATCCCTAGAGGCTTGAAAAAATATTTCCATTTTTTTCATTAAAGAATCCACATTACTTTGCTCAAGTTCCACAAATATAGAGGTGTCATGATTAACAAATTGGAAATTTACTAATTATTCTTGGTGAGGAAGTTGAATCCCCTTTATTCTAGGAGAAGATGAGTGGTCTCTCAGCAGGTAGAAAAGAGCATCTGAAGCCATGACAAATAGCGCAGGGGCCAGGGGAAACCTTGACGGATAGACCTTTGTAAGAGGATTTTCTCAGTTAGCATTCCATTAAGATCAACTTGTGTTGTAGCATCTTTTAGCAAAGCGTCAACCATGCCACAAAACTTGCTAGAGAATCCAAAAGCCTGAAGAACAGTCCTTAGAAACACCCATTCTACCCTATCATAGGCTTTGTTGAAGTCTAGCAGTAGCATTGTAGAGTTCTAATTGGAGTTTTTAGCCCATTCTAAAGCTTCCCAGCTTGTGATTAAATTCTCCAAGATATACCGCCCTTTTATGAATCTTGTTTGTGTGTTATTGATGAATTTAGTCAATATGCTATTCAGTCTTGCAGCAATTACTTTGGCTAAGATCTTATAGGAGACGTTGAGCAAGGTTATTGGTCTCCAATTCTTCACCATAGTTTTGTCTCCCCCTTTTGGGAGGAGCTTAATTATTCCTCTATTTATACTTTCCCCCAAGGACCCTTTATCAAGGGCTTCCTTGTATACTTGGAGGAGATCTTCACTCACCCAATCAGAGATTGTTTTGTAGAACTCAACTGGAAGCCCATCCCACCCAGGGAACTTATCATTATTCATGGACTTAATAACATTTAGTATCTTTGTCTTGGAAATATCCACATCTAGGTTGCGGGAGTCTTGATCAAATTTTTTTTTTGGGATTATATTTTTAATGAGAGACCTGGCCTCTTGGGCTCCCTTAATCCCTTCCTCAGAGATAAACAGGTCCCTGAATTACAAGTGAAACTAGTTGAGAATGTCCTCTTGATTAGAACATAAGTGGGAGCCATTCCAGATTTTACCCACCTATTCTTTTACCTTCCTTTCCTTTAGATAATTGAAGAAAATTTTGGATCCCTTGTCACCACAGTTAAGCCAGTTTAGCTTAGCTCTGACTTTTTTTCGTTTTATCTTATGGGCTTGTATCTTCCTCAAGTTCTCTTTGGCCAAGAAAAGAGCCTCACGGAGCTTTTCATCCTTAGGGCAGCCTTGCAGCTTAGTTTTGACCTCTAGAAGGTAGTCATGTAGACTCCTTTCTAGCTTTCTACTGTCTAGGGACCATTTTTTACCAATAACTTGGAAGAGGGTTTTCCAACCCTCCACAATAACATTCCATCTCTCAAAGGAAGAATCATATTTCAACATCCATTTATTTATTTCCCTTAGCGAGACAATGGCTTCTTGGTAGTCAACATCATGCAGAAGGTGGGTACTCAGCAGGAAACCTCCTTTTTTCCTTGCTTGATTGTAATTATCCTGGAAAGGGACAAGGATGGCCTTAATAGGGTGGTGATCAGAGAGGGTGTATGGATACACCTACACCTACACCCCATCCTCATTCAAACAAAAGCTTAAAAAATTCCTTGTTTGCATAGAACCTTTCTAACCTACAATAGATCCGAGCAGCCACTTTCGGGGCATTACACCATGTGAACCAGACACCTTTGCATTGTCTTTTATTACCTTCCATTGGATTAGAAATTCTTAGTTTTTTCTTAAGTCTTAGCCAAAAATGCTTCCCATTACCTTTCCACATCATGTCCACACCTCCCCACTTATCCTCACTTTGCTTAATCATGTTAAATTCTCCACCCATTATCCATGGAATATCCTAAAGTCTAGCCGGCCACTGCCCTAAGCTACATATTTCCCTATGATCATTGGGGGCATAGATAGAACATACACCAAACCATAGTCCATCCCTTTCTAGGGCAACCCACACCCCTCTGTTACACAAGGATGAGCCATTTCCGGTAACAAATTGAGCCCAGTCCCTAGACACCAGGATAGCAGTCCCTCCCTTGCCCTTTTCATGAGCAGTTGTGAAGAATTTGGAGTCTTTCCAAAAAAAATCAAGTTTTTCCCAAGGTAAATCCGATGGCTCTAGTTTCCTATAGCATTAGAAAATCTTTTTTCTTTTCTAGATTGAGAAATCTTCTTATGATGTATTTCCTATCCAGGAATTCAAGGCCCTGGACATTCCATGAAATGCAGTTAAGATTCATATTCTGAGGTCATGGGAGTGTCCTCTTGTTCCCCTCTAAACGCCTCAAAGCATTTAGGGAATTTGTCTTCTATTTCCAATTTTTTAGCAATTAGGGATTGTATTTCAGTACTGACTTTTTTTCCTTTTATTTTTTGATACTCCATTTTTCTTAACTCTCCCCACGAGGATGTTAAATTTTCTTGGTCTTCCCGAACCGTTCCTAGGTTTCACTGCCTGGATCTCCTGACCCTCGGTCCTACCCTCCTCATATTTGCATCCTTTAGTTATAGTTGATCCCCTCTCAAAGGATTTAATCTCATTAGTATGCTCATTGAGAGTTTTGTTTCCTTCCCAGGGTTTATTATTGGTCAAGTTGTAAATTGTTTCAGTTTCTTATCTGGCATTGACATTGTAAGCAGCAGGATCACAACAGGGTTAGTAACTTTCCCCCGATAGTCCTGCAAATTTATTTATAATTGGGCAGCTTGGTCATTAGAGTATAGATTAGATAAGGCCTTTTCAACCCTATTTTCACGAGGATTTCCAACTAGCTCTTTTTCAACGACCATAAAATTCAAGGAAACAAAGCCATTTTGAAGATTGGGGTTGTTAGAAGTTACCTTCTCTTTGACTTCTTGATAAGCCACAACCACACCATTAGGGGGAACTTCACTGCTCACAAGAAAATTGCTAGCCTTATTGTCATCATTAGTTGGCTTGACAATGTCAAGGATGAAGCGATCGGAGTGTTTGATTAATTGGAATTGGGAGACCTTCAGTTGATTGTCATGGTTATACCTATTTGACAAGTTATTTTCAATTCTTTTCCTTATCTCATTTTTATCAATCTCATGACAGGGGATATCAACAATGTTGTTTAGGTGAGAAAATTTTATGCCATTTATAGTTGAAAAGTCAGGGGGCTAGGATGCAACATTCTGCAAGCCCTCACCAACCCCTAGCATGGCGGTATCACCTTTAGAAGTTGGGGGAGGGTTAACAAATTCAAGGCCACCAACCATGTTATTAGCCACATTTCCTTCCTTAGTTGTTGAAAGCAGCACAAACTATTCACCCAGAGAGCCATTGTTCATTAGGTTATTGTCTTTTCTAGTGTTAGGGTTCAGAGGAGATTTATTCTTAGGAAAGCCACGAGCATCAAGCTGACTTCCTTTGTTTTTAATGATTGTGCAATTCTTTTGAATATGCTCTTCTTGGTGGCATAGGTAACATGAGTTTATGCTACCCATAATTTCTAGCGGACAAACCCACTGATGCTCATCCTCATTAATAACAATATTCCCTAGAATTTCTACACCAGGATTCAAATCCATAAGCGCTCGAGCATCCAAATGATGTAAGGTGAGTTTAGAATCCTCGACTCGAATGATGAACCCAATGGGGGCTAAAATTTGTGGGATGATTTTCCAGAATTCCAGTTGAATATTTTTTAGGATATACCACTTGAGGCAAGAAAACGGCGAGGACTTCCTCCGCAATGGCCATAGGTGACCAGGGTAGGGCACGAAAAACACACCCATCACTTGAGGTTCCAATATGATTTTTCCAACACTTTCAACTACATGGTGTTTTTCATCAGAAAAATGACAAACAAGCCCCTTTGAATCATTCTACAAAATTTTACTTGAATTCCAAATTTAAGACCCCAAATTTTCCCAAACCAATCATCTAAAAATTTTCTAGCCAAAACCCTATTTGAATTCATAGCAACAAAGAAGATTGTCGAGTCTTTTAATCTAGTTCTCTCACTGGAAATTACATTTTTTAAATCATGGTTGGGAGAAATAAGTAAGTCTCTAGGGGCAGTAGGAGGGGACTTACCTTATGGACCTCCATAGTTCCCATATTCATCGACAAGAAACCTTGCCGCCACCGGAACTGCAACCCCACTATCCACTAGGACATCCTTGAATGATTTTTGTAAAAAAGTTTGAGACCTAATAGAAGGGTTAACATTCTCTACATTAGAGTTGGAGGCAAATCCCTCAGAACCCCTCCATAAATGGAGGGAGGGGACGACAACACCCGTAACCTCAAACCCTGAAGAGGTGAGAAGAAATCACAGACAAAAAACCACCCTAAAATGCAAGCGAGAAGGAACCTAAAGGTGAGAAACAATAATAAATGAAAGGGGCAAAGGGAACTTACAACACACAACAAACCTAGGGTGGAGGAGTGCACAGACTCCCCCACGGAGGATGCCACGATTTCCTGTATGCTGCCAGGTCAGGTTGCAGACCACCGGTTTCCAATTCTCTGCTAGAATCCCTACATCAAAGATCACTTCTCCATTTCAATAATTTTAATATCTATTTTATTTATTATAATTATTCTAATAGTTTAAATTACTTAAACTTATTTTGCTTTAAGTAAGAATACATTAAATCAATAGAGATTATGTTTTTCAAAAAGCTAAATCAAAATAAAATATTTATTTATTTTTGTCATGGATTAAAAAAGTTGACATAGTTATGAATGGGTTGTAGGATTTTTCCAAAAAATCAAATTCTTTTGTACAAAGGAATAAAAATATATCAGTAAAGTTCAACCAACAACAAGAAGCAACAACAACTTATTTATTTTTAAAAATTTATTTTAAATTATTACACTACAAGTGGTAGAAGGGAGAGGAGCATCTCAAGTAAGGGTGAAAAAATAGTTGAAAGAAAAACTATTTACAGTTGGTATTTATTTTTTATTTAAATATTAAAAGCTAAAATAATTCTTCAAAATAATGTAAATAAAATATTTTTCTAAAAATAATTCTAAAGTAAAATAAAGTAAATATTAACTAAATAAAATAGCTCAAAATTAATATCTTGTTGTTTAACAAAATATATTTAAGATATCTATACTAATTTATGAAGTATCTTAAATATATAATTATTTCAATGATTATTATTTTTTAAAGGTAAACTCAACAAACATTTTCTAAGGATTTAACACCAATCCTACTTTTAACATATGCAAAACATTTAACCCTATTAACAACAACAAATATTATAGACAATACTACCCTTACTAACCTTTTTATTAAAAACATTTCATCTATTAAGAGTCTTGAGGCCCATTTAACTAAAGAATCAATAACCACATTCCAAATAATATTAATAATATATATAATTTAAATGTATATCTCTCAAAGATATTTATGAATATTTAGATATTTTAAATATTAATTTTGAGGTACTTTCTTACAACAATAAAGTTAAGATATTTATATCAAATATTATACAAAAATATTATTTTCAATTTTTTCATTTTAATTATAATATATTAAATTATATATTTTTTAAATAGAAAAATTTATTTCTTTTAATATTTTCTTAAATTTTATTTTAAATTATTTATTGGTATTTCAAATATGTAACTATTTCAATAATTTTAATAGTTATTTTATTTAAATTATAATTATTCTAATAGTTTTATTTATTCGAACTTATTTTATTACGCCGAGAGGCGTTCTACAGTCACATAAGGCTTTTAAGAACCTGAGTACATAAAAAAGAAAGTGGAACCATTACAAACGCTTTTAACACCACGTCACCTTCCATCCTGCGTAGTCGGCAGCATGTGTAGTGCATACAATCGTAACTGATGGAAGATGAAGGGTACCCTGATGGGAGTGGAAAAGACGAAGGAAGAAGTTATAATGATGGAAGACGAAGGGTCCCCAGATGGGAGTGGAAAAGACGAAGGAAGAAGTTATAAAGAAGAATAATTATGCAGGATACGAAGCTTAGCGGAAGAAAGAATTGCGGATTGTCCAGGTACAACGAAACTTGGTTGAGAGCTGCTTGAATATAGTGAGTCATTTCAACTACACAGCTATTGTATGTAGTGTGGAAGTTTCTTACGTTTCCTTTGTGTTCTGCAGATACAGATCGAATCCAGATCCAGAGTGTGTTGAATAGGACAACTTATTCTCCAAGTGATCGGAGTATCGCAGTTGTTTCAAACTGTTGCGGAAGAAGAATAAACAAGAAAGGTAGCAATTCTGCAAAATTCAACTGTGTTTTCTAGATTATTATTGTTATTACTATTTTTATTTTCTGCAATCTGAGAGTCGGGGCTGAGTTTTCTAAATTATAATTTCTAATATTTTATATTATTATTACTTTTGTTCATGAGTTTTTTGAGGGTTGTGATGTTAGTGCCCAGTTTTCTCCAGCTGTGGTTTCTTTTCATCTTAATCTATTGTTAATATGAAAGCCCAGTTTCAATTGGTTAAGTCTGCGGATTTTGAATATTAGCTGAAGTGTTTCAGATAGCCGAAAACTCCCTACCACGCAGCATATCCAGACAAAAGGGAAGCTGCAATGCTATGGTTATAACATGGGAGCTTGAGGAGGGGCATCGGCTGCAGCCCCTATAGGCACCGTATCCATGTGGAGGAAAGGCTTGGCCTCTTCCCATTCTTTTTTTAATCCAAAATTCCTTTCAGGCAATATTTCATTTCATTAATTTTCTTTTTTTGGTTTTATTTACTCCAAACTGATTATTTCTAAAATGATTTATTTATTTCGTTTTCTCCATACGAGGCATAATAGAAACGTAGATCCCAGGGGTTTACAATAGTAAATCGTAGAAAGCTTATTTGTATTTTATTGGATGCTTTTCAGACATTTGCATGTGCAAATGACAGAAACTGCAATCAAGCAGATAAAAATAGTTGTTGTCGAAGTTAGATCTTGACATGGAGGATGTTTGTGATAAGGTAAATTCCGAGAAACAAAGTAAAAAGGCTTTTACTTTAAAAAACACGGATTACCTACAGATGGGTGCTTTCTTTGGAAGATTTATATTCTATTCTGACAGCTTAGAGAAATCAAAGAACAGTGAGAATGGTCAGATGAAATACATTATTTTGGATTTATCTCGAATACTTCTGTGATGTGATTGACCAGCTCTCTTAAAGATTCTTGTTAGCAATGAAGGACTCTGTATAGGATGAGTTACAATTTCAAATTTTAATTATAAAAATATATTTTTCATATTGTTGATTTCTTTTTATATTGTTGGATTGTTTTCATGAAGATAATATTCTTTGTTTGATGATTTTAAGTTTTCCAAGAATTAGACATGATAATGGGAGTTTATAATTTATTTATACAAAACATGGACTAAATAAATTTTTTATTAGATATATTAAATTTTTTTATTTATATTGTCTTTTAAAATGATTGACATAATTTAAATTTTAGAAAATTAAGTGCAAAAGAAATATTCCAAGTTTATAATTACTTCTTTTTTTTAATGTGTCATATTAAATATATTTTTTAAGTGGATGTATGCCAAATCTAACTATTAAATGTTCCTCAAATATAAGTTAAATTTTTTTAAGCAAATGTTTAAATTTTTTATCACATTTTATCCAATGTTAATTTCAATTTTTAAATGATTTAAAAAAAAAAAATTGTGTTGTACAAATGAGAATAAAAATTAAATAGATATATGAAATTTGATTTTGATTTTCATAATTGAAAAAATTTCATGCCTTGATAAATCCCCACACTTTATATAAATAAAAATTTAATATTTAATTTGTATTTTCAATAAATTATTTAATAAATATAAAAAATAAAATATATAATAAATATATCTCTAGCCCAAAATCTAACTCTAACCCTAACCCTAAACAAAATTAATATACCAATAGCCCTTGGGAAATTACAATTACTTTGGAGAAGCAAAGGTAAAGATTTTGCTTATCTCTATCAAGAGTATTTAACTTCTATTTTGTCTCAAAGGCCATATGAATGAAGAGAACTTCAGTTATATTGTAGATCTATCGGTTGTATAATAAAAATTTTGCACTTGACTTTAGCAAATGTTAGTAAGGGATATAGAAACATTAACTTTGTTGCACATCATAGTCAAAATAAAAACCTCTAAAATTTATTTAGTTAAATCTTAAAAACCCTTGTATTTAATTATTATGATTTAAGATGTTAATGTTTATTTGGTCCAACTTAATGTTAAAATGTAAATCTTCATAATGATTTATTTTTATTGATAATATTTAACTTCAATTTCATATAAATGGATGTATGATTCTAACTAAAAAAATTATTTAAATATTAAATTAAACCAATTTAAATATTTAAATAATACTCATGATCTTTAGTAATTTCTTAAACATATTCATTATCTCCAATTTCATAATCATTAATTTTAACTCTAACCCTAACAAGTAGCTACATGATTAGATTGGATAAGTTTTTTCTATGATTATTTTTTTGCCATTTAATTTGAAATGTGAAAACAAACACATAAATTAGTAATTAGTAGATTATAAACTATATATTATAATTAATAAATTATAAATAATAAAATAAATATTAATTATAAATATTGAAATGAAAAATTATAAGTTATTAAATTTATAGTATATTAAATAAAATTATATAAAATGTTAAATATTAAATAATGGTAAAAAATATTTAAATAATACTCATATGCTTTAGTAGTTCCTTAAATAATTTCATTATCTTCAATTCTATAATTATTAATTTTAACTCTAACCCTAACTCTAATGAGAATTCTAACCCTAACCCTAATTTAAACCTTAACCATAACTATATTTATAATGCTAACCTTAATCCCACCACTAATAAATAATTCTAATTGTAACTCTAACCCTCATCGTAATCCTTATTCAAACCTTAAGTATAATCAAAACTCTAATTAAACTATAACCTTGATTGAACCCTAATTAGGATTAGGGTAAGGTTAGAGTTGGGGTTGAATTAGGGTTAAGTTTCAATTATAATTAGGGTTATGGTTAAGGTTCATTAGGGTCAAATTAGAGATATTTATATAAAATTGTAATTATATATCTATATATTACCTATGAACAATTTTTCAAGAAATAAATCACATTTTAATTAACATAAATTAATAAAATATTACTTATAATTATAATGAGAATCCAATTAATGTCTTACATGTTAGGGTTAGAGTAGGTTTAGGATTAGGGTTAAGGGTAGGATTAGGGTTAGGTTGGGGTTAGGGTTAGGGTTAGGGTTAGAATTAGGATTAGGGTTAGGGTTAGGGTTAGGTTTATTAATTTTGTTTAGGGTTAAGGTTAGTATTAGGGTTAGCGTTAGGGTTAGGGTTATGATTTGGGTTAGGATTACAATTAGGGTTAGGCTTAGGTTTAGGTTTAGGAATAGGATTAGGGTTACGATTAGGATTTAATTAGGGTTAGGGTGAGGGTTCAGGTTAGGATTAGGATTAGGATTAGGAT
>VDFB02026320.1:50975667-51073167 GCA_007258455.2 Sequoia sempervirens | reverse complement strand
GAGGTGTAGTAGCTTTTCAGGAAAAAAAATCATTTTTTCTAGCAACTTTCATTGCGTACCATTTAGATAAGTATGACTAATGTGTAATTCAATTTTAGGTACCATTTAGATAAGTATGACTAACGTGTAATTCAATTTTAGGAGACTTCCCTATTCAAGCATATATTGTTACTGCCACCCTTGATCATGCCTCCTCTTGTCTATATTTTTTCTACAAATTTTTCCCATTCTTCCTCATTGGCATGGTTGACAACATTACACAATTTGTGTAAAATTTTCAGGTAAGTCACTTGACATGGTTTAAGTGAGTTTTTTTTCATATCTATCTTTACCCCTTTCATCTAGGTAATGATAAATTTTCTTTGAAATGCAACAACATGAGGTATCTTTGAGGTATCTTTGAAGTAAGTACAAGGCTTGATAAAGTGGGTATTGGATTGGAGACCTTATAGATACTCTAATGTGAAAAGTGTGGGATACTTTGTCATTTTGTTGGGTAAATTTTTTACCAAGATTGGTAGTGAAACAAGGATCTATTTTTGAGCCCTTCCATTTGCATAGTCCAATTTTTTATTGAAATGTGAGAGCAAGAGGTATTTCTGAAATGAGTATAGGGTTTTATAAAGTGGGTACTAAATATAAGGGCTTGATAGATATCTTGATGTTCATAAATGAGCTTTTTAACATATGGGTTTTAGTTTCACGATCTAGATTGGTATTGGTACTAAATACCCAGCTAATAAACTAAGAAAACAATGAGCACATTAAACCACATAAGGGTGAAGATTAAGTTGCATGCAGATGTAGAGCTATGAGGGCCATTCATTATTTGTATGATTTTGGGGTGTGTCAGTTATTGTCAAGGAAGCTCTAATTCTGACTAATTTTAGGTTGGATATGCTTGACCCCCTCCTTCCTTTATGTGGTGATCAATATTTTGTTTGAAAGAAATGCAAAGTTGGACCTCTATAAATACCTCAGTTGGTGGGTTAATTCTTGTTGTTGCTGCTCATATTTTTTTCTCTACTCTTGATAATCCCTCACACTACATGAATGCCTACACTAATCATGGAAATAATAACAATCATCTAGTGTACAAGGACATGCACAACTCTATTATTATCATTTATATCCTATGCAGAAAAATAGTAAAGCCTAGTAGCTTATGCCTACTACTTGATATACATCCTCTTTTCTCTACTTGTTGTTATTTGATAGGTTAGTTTTGATTGCATACACCTATATCAAGTATAATTTTTGGAGTTGCTTGGTGCAATGATTTAAATGGTATTGGATGCTCTCATATTCAACTATTAAATATGTATGAGGTGTCTTGGTAATGTTGACTATAGCACATACATAAGATACTTGCATAACTCTGATTGCTTTGCTCAATTGATTTGAAAAGAGAAATCAGTGGTTAACTACGATCATGTACAACAAATTTTTTTTTTTTATAAAATACTAGTATTAAACTTAGGTCTAGACTTGGGAATTATTTTTTGAATATGATATATGCACAAGGTCTAAACTAGAATTAATCATTCTACAAATTTTTCTTTTGATGTTTTAGTTTTAGTCTTTGGAAGGTTAATTATAATTGTGTTTTTTATAATAATCATAATTTTGGTTTTATACATAAAGAATTCATGCATTTCCATAAAAATCATTTTGGATATAATAATCATAGTTTTGGGGATAATGCTCGTAAAAGTTGAGAACTTGGAGGCTTTTAGAAGAATTTAAATATGTGAATTATCAATTATATCCTTGAAGTATTGTTTCAATTTCATTTATTGGTTTCATGATTAATTTCCTTTAGTTGTTATTAGCTATGTGGTAAATCAAGATTGCTTACTAATTCTTTTAATCGTATAGATATTTTAAATATATTCTCTCAAAGATATTTATGAATATTTTGATATTTTAAAAAAAAATTCTATACAATAGGGGTGTCCCCACGGACCAGTTCAGTGGCCCAGCAACCCGTATCTTGAGTACTTGGGCCAGACTAGTCCCTTAGTCCCGTATCTTTTCATGAATAAATTTAAGATATTTATATTAATATTATATATAAATATTACTTTTAATCTTTTTTATTTTAATTATAATATATTAAATTATATATAACTTTTAAAAATTAAATTAGAATAAATTATTTATCTTAATTATTTATTGGATATCTTAAATATATAATTATGTCAATAATTTTAATATCTATTTTGTTTATCATAAATATTCCAATACTTTAATTTCCTAAAACTTATTTTGTTTTAAATAATAATATATTAAATCAATAGAGATTGTACTAAATTCAAAAATTCAAATCAAAATAAAATATATTTATTTTTGTTATGGATAAAAAACTTGGCATAGTTATGAATGGGTTGGAGGGTTTTTCAAAAGATTCAAATTCTTTTGTACAAATCAATAAAGTTCAACCAACAATGAGAAGCAACAATAAATTATTTATTTTAACTTTTATTTTAAAATTATTTTAAATTTTTACAGTGTAAGTGGTAAAAAGGAGAGGAGCATCTTATGTAAGTGTGAAATAATAGTTGAAAGAAAAACTATTTAGAGTTGGTATTTATTTTTTAAATATAAAAACTAAAATAATTCTTCAAAATAATGTAAGTAAAATACTCTCTCTAAAAAAATTTAGAAGTAAAATAAAGTAACTATTAAGTAAATAAAATAACTCATTTTTAATTTAAGGATGGCATTACTGTTGAAATTGCGAGTGCTCCTGTTGTTGTCAAATCGTGCAGGGTTTCAAACGTTGGAGAAAAGTGGGTTGTAGGCTCCAATGGGGTTTTACAGGGTGATGGCATTTCTTTTGATGTGGTTTCCTCGGTGGATGGCAGCTCCAGTGGCTCTTCTGTGCCAGATCTGGGACGATAGGGTCTTGTTTCCACCATGCCAATCATTGTTGTCAATGACGCACGTTCTTTGAATGGGGAGGGCTTTTATGCGGCTGGAATACCTTCACAACCTAGTTCAAAGTCCTTTGTGGATGCAGTGAAATTTGGGCAAGGAAATTGTGTGGTCTTTGCAAACGCCTCTCAATCTAGTGCCCCTTTGGAAAACCCTAGATCTGGGTTTGTTTTTCCTGTGGCCTCATCAAAATCAAGAACCCCGGGTATAATCGATAAGAGATCAATTCAAAGTTTGGACAAACCTCTCGAACTAAATTTTGATACCCATTTATTGAAATAACTCTAGATGAAAATGAAGATTTTTTTATTTTTTATTTTTATTTTTTTGTTGAAAATGGGTTAATTGGTAGGTTTAGTCAATTTTGGCCTAACCTTCCTACAGTGCATGAATATATTTCAAAATATTGGGCCCCACTGAATCATTTTCAGTTATGCCAATCTGGTGTTTCCTTCCAAATCTCCCCCTTCACTATTGGTTTGATTCTTGTTTTGTAGTGTTAATGTATTTAAGTTTAACTTACGGTAACTACTTTGGGTGGTTTTTCCCGTAGAGTAATTTTCTTACTCGTCACCTTTTTTCACGACTTTAAAAAGCCTGTACCATATGTAATTTATTCATCTCAAATTTATTCACTCATATTTGGTGAAATGGCCTTGTGTTGCCTCTCTCGTTTTTTGTCGTGAAGTTTTTTGTGTTGATGGTGCTCCTGGGAGGTGGTTGACACCAACATGTAGCTATCAATAACACCCTTGGTAATTTCATATGCACAGATGCCAACTCAAGAGATTTCATTCATACAACTTTTGCTAGGATTTTGGTTCAGGTGAACACCTTCAAAGCCCTCCCAACAAAAATCATTTTGAATGCAAATGGTAACAGATGGTTACAACCTCTAGACTATGAAGGTTTATTATTCATGTGTAGAAGGTGTTATGAAATTAGCCACATTGCGGTAGAATGTATAAAAGTGACATCTCAATCAAAATGGGAGGCTTCCTGATGGAAAGATGCCTCCCCCAAGCATTATTATGTCTCTAACTCACCCAAGACTTGTGGTTCTCCAAAGAATAATTTTTACAACATGTCTAAGAGGAAGAATGGTGTACTCTCTCCAAAACCAAAATACAATAAGAAATTGTCTCCTTTGAATGACTCTTGTTGTCGCAATTACGATGGTGGTAGTGATAAGATGCACTCCATTATATTTATTCAAAAAAAAGAAAATAGAGACCAAGATCATAATGGACCTTAATCTCATGGTGATCATTTGATAGTTAGAATATATTTAGCACTTATAATATATTTATATTTTATTTCATATTCCAAACTATTGTTGGTGATATTTCATTTGTCTATAAATGATACACATTTTTTAATTTATTAAATTTATTAAGTTAACTTATTATTATTTTCAATATTCCATTTTAGAATATAAATTTTCAGCATTGTTTTCAAATTTTATTTTGTTTAGAACCTAAATTTTACATATTTTTCAATTTTCATTTAACAATCAACATATTATTATTATGTGGTAAGTTTTGCATGAGTTCAACTAAATACGTAGTAATCAAAAATAGTAGCATATATTACAAAGTAAAAATGTTTAACTAGAGTTTTCTTGAATTAAGTAATTAAACAATAATGATAATTAATCACATTAATGGATTTGACTCTTATAGTAATTTCAAATGAAAGAACATAAAACTATTACAATATCCTACTAAAAATTACCTTTACATAATGTTTGGTTGGAAACTCATTTTATAAAATTATTTTACCATCTTTTATAGTAGGTTCCTCTATTCATCAATTGGAAGTGTAATTTTGTATAACTCATAGTAATTGACTTGTAATTTTGTAACAATACATAACTGGGAGTGGAGATTTCCTTTAATATTTCATTCAAACTTGTATTCAAGGTTATCATTCACTTGGTAGAATCCAAAAAAAAATGCCTCATCCAGCTTCTGAGTTGGAGGAATTTGATCCCTATCCCACTTTCCATATTCGTTTTCAAAACATTATTTCCTACTTATCAATGTGATTTTTCAAAAGACATTAGAAAAATAAGCTCATCATTTTTTCTAACCTTCCAACTACCTTTTGATAATTTCCTTAGACTAATCCACAAATTCCTATACTTCACCTAGATTGATACACTTTCAAAGGATAGTTGATGCCTTTAATGAGGCTTCAATCTAGCTATAATTTGTATGGCATCAATGTGTATCATTACTTTTTCTATAAATTCTTGAATTTAATGTTGGAATAAAATACCTCTATGGTTAGGATATCCATGTGTGACCTCAATGTTTATCATCACTTTTCCTATAAATTCTTGAAATTTATGTCAGAATACAATGCCTCCATTCTTAGGATATCCATGTGTATGATGATAATTATATGTATTAGAAGTATCAAAAGATAAATCACTATAGATCACTTCTAGTTCCATGCTACCGTTATGTGAACTTAGAGGTCTAGAGAAAATGTCAATGAAATTGCAATAATAATAAAAATGTGAAGTACAAATGAGACAATATGAATCAAACCATTTTAATCTCTACCATCTAACTTGTGCAATCTAAACATTCCTATTAATAGGATTCATCATTTGCATGCATATAATTAGCAAAAAGAATATATTCAAGTGTAAAGAAACATGCATAGAACCATCACAATCATCATGTAATAGAATTTATTCACAAAAATAAATAATATCATTTTTTAATGGTAATTAAGTATCAACACAACTAGTGTTTAATTAATTAATATATTAGAATTAATACATAAATAATCATGTGAAACATGACATTTAGTAGAAATACAATCATAATGCTCATCAACATGTATAAAAGAGGGTAACTCATAAAAAATTGCGTAGATCTAGGCTATCATGATATGGTAAGAATATATAATTACAAGGCATGCTAGTGGCGTGGATAGGTACAAATAATAATATATCTTTGCTAGGATAAAAATCATTTATATTATGAGGAAAGGCATCATCATGAAAAAAATGAACAAAAGAACTAAGGCTCTTTGATAGCATATGAGTTGCATTCATTAACTCTATAAAGGAGGACAAAGGTAAGACATGATAAATAAAAACCTTCATAGAGATGACATTTATATCAAAATCATATAATTACATGAATAAAGCAAGTACATAGTGTGATATCAAATGAAAGAAAAATATAAAATTTTGGAATGAATGCATATAAATTAGTCAAACAAGAAACTTTGGGAGGTATCATGATGCAATATAAAGTTAGGGAGGTAGTGTGAAAAAACTAAGTTTTAAAATGCAACCCTAACCATAAACATGTGATATGAAAGGATAACCAATATCAAGATCTATGGAGAATATAGACAAATGATATCGATATTAGATATAAAACCTTAAATGTGATAATTAGGTTGGGTAAGTTTGTTGTGTTCACCAAAACAAAAATAAAAAATAATTTTCCTTAGTGGTTAGTTTAGGTCAACTAATCAAATGCAATAATTAGGCACTATTTAACCTATAATAAATTTATTTTGTAGATTGGAGTGGATCAAATATGATAATATCATATAAAAGTATAATAATACTGGTAAATAGTAATAAATTAAGAGAGACATTGCTTAGTTTGTGACCAAAAGATGTGTGCAATTGATGAAGATGGTGAGATTTGTGTGCCTAGAAATTTGGAATTCCCTAAGAAATAATATGTACTTATTAGAATTATAATATTCTCCTATATCCTATGTTAGGTCAACTTCACTATTCTAGATATAGTTTACAACTATGAAATCTTTGGTGATCTCTTGCTTTATCCTATGAACTCTTAGAAAATAGATTGTTAGACAATGATATTCTCTTTTACAATAGATTTTTTGTCAATATAGTGGTATTTAAAATACCCTAAAAAACATTATGTTTCAAACATGAACACGAATTCTATATTGATTGTTAGGTCATTCACATGCTATAGGATGAACCTATGATTAGATACGATAAGTGCAAGTGTGAATGATTATTCTTGAGTATCTTTCTATTGAGATATTATCATCTTTCAAGTGATGTATGCTCTATTTTTCCATGTAAAAAATATAAATTGATGTCTTCTTATACCTTAATAGGACACTAAATTATGGATGTCTGTTTATAGTCAACTTGGGATAAAAGTGTGAAAGGAGGTCAATTTGATAAAATATTTAATATTTTATTTTAAAATATAAGGATCAAGATCATATTTATGAGGATAACCTCATAGCTACAAATACAACCTTCATCAAACATCTAGGTTGGATTAGTGTTAGGGATTAGGTTATGAATTAAGATAGATAATTTATTATAATAAAAAAATAACTCAATTGGACCAGGATTGGATGCACATAAGTATAGAGATATAAGTATAAGTGATGAGAATAAGGCTAGAAGTGCAAGAAAGGCCAGACACACAAACCCAAATATGCACAAAATATGTTATTTATAGCGATATAAAATTATTAAGATATTGGCCCAAACTAGACACAAAACTAAATAGGAAAATGTATTGTTGGTGGAACTCAGTCCACTATAGGCACCAAAAAACCTTACCAAATTTGAGTTAGCAAGTGAAGAAGGGAGGTTGTGTTGTTCTAAGAAAGCCACACAACCTCTACAAAGGTTCAAAGTACTTGTTGCAGCTCAAATGTTTAGTTATAGGGACACAAAATAAGTAGTAGGTACAAAGAACTATGTGAAAGGAATCCAAGTGAGAGGAAATAGCTTCCTACACTAATCTAATCAGGAGAGAGTTACAAAAACTTTCTTTTAAACACCTTTAACAGTTGCAACTAGAGAAGCACATAAATATTAATGGAAATAGAATAGCAACAATGCACAAAAATAGTGATACCAAATATACTATGAGGAAAAACCTTTTGGATAAAAAACCCCACCCTCCAAAAGCACAATTCTTCTCTATTATATCAAATAGAGATTACAATGTTTCTCCAAACTGTGCATAAATACTCTACACAAGTGCTTCAACATGAACACATGTTCAGGAGTGATATCGACAACACTTTGTTACCTGCAAACAAACTATTCATTCTAAAACTCAAGATGCTCAATAAATAAAGTGATACAAGCTTCAAGAAGCATCTAGAAGGTGAGGGGCATCCAAATTCACATGGAAAAAATTTTAACGCCTTAGACATGCATTTGGACACATGTACAACATTCCCTTACACCCCTTACACTTGTCAAACATGCAAATAGTATTCTTCCAAGCTTGGGCACCTAGAATGTGCTAAAAATAGGTTATGAAAGATGCCTTACACATCTTACAACTATCATAGAATCCGTCATAGCTGACAACACTTATAACTGTAAGAGAATCTGTCATAACTGGCTAAAAATAGCTAATTCTCTTACATCCTGTCATAACCCAACTTGGGCGCCAAATTTCACCAATTCATTCAAATATTCCTTGTGATGCATCATAGGATATGTCATATGTCATAGATTCCAAAGTGGGATGCCTGTGTCCACTTGGGATGATGATGTGTCGCTCAATCACCTCTAACGGGGATGCCACCTAGCTGGTGGGTCCCTATTAGTAACATGACACCATAGGCAACTAAATAATATAAATACATACATTAAATTACAATAATTAAATCAATTTTGGGACTCTAAGGTTGAGACACCTTAATCCCAACACTATGCTATAGAAAAATAGAACTAAGTTGTAGCTAACAATCTATTGTTACATAAATAGAAACTATGCTATAGGTGCACAGCTAGATGCTACAAGAAAAATACAAATATATGTTGCAAGAACATTAACCTATGTTTTAGGGGTTTGACTACACAATACAAAATCACAAAGTACTCAAATGTTCACATAGAAAATAACCCTCTTTTAGAGTAGCAAACCCATAAAAATTTATCACTCAGAGGAACACATATCATCCAAAAAGG
Source organism: Sequoia sempervirens (assembly GCA_007258455.2). Classification (NCBI taxonomy): domain Eukaryota; kingdom Viridiplantae; phylum Streptophyta; class Pinopsida; order Cupressales; family Cupressaceae; genus Sequoia; species Sequoia sempervirens. Next base: position 51,064,271 of record VDFB02026320.1, on the reverse strand, counting down.
AAATAGATTTACAAATTTAATATTTTATTGCATTTAAGTCAAAAATAATAGTCATCTACAATCATTTGTACACATTCACATTCCTTCAAATTTCTAGGACAAAATAGGAGATTCCCTTGCTTTTCCTTTTCCTTTCTATTTGGCAATCACATGATCCTCTACTCCTCTTTGCATTTCTCTACTCTATTTTTTGGTTTCTTCTTCTTGTTCCTAACTTTGTCCTCTTCCTTTTCTTTGCTTATGTATTCTCTATTTTCTCTCTCTATTTTTTTTGGTCTTTATTCTTCCTCAAAAAATCCCTCCAAAATCTGGAAACTTTCACCAAAATCCCACCTAAACTAGGTGCAACACGTTAAAATGTCATTAATGTCCAACTACCTAATTTTGAGTTCAAAACTCTCACTCAAAATTCTTCCTCTCCATTGTTCCTTGTTTTTGTTCATTTATGAGCTTGCAGGTAGGTAGTTGATGCCCCAAATAACTAAAAATTTAAAATTTAAAACATATCATCTCATCCACAGTGGTTGGTGAAAGGAAAAAAATAGAAAAAGGGTCTAGGTATAATGTCCCTACATAAAACTAATGGGGTACAAAAAAATTACAACATCCTACTCACTGCTAAAATTCTTTGTTGCTACATGTAAAAATTTTGATTGCTATAGGTTACAAACCAATTGCTACATGTTAGAATTTTTATTGTTGCAGGCTAATTTAAATGACTCCAACTCTACTAATCTTAACCAAGTGGAATCCTCCCCTTTTCTATTCTTCCATTTTACTAGATATTCACTATATTATTTTCTCATTTTATTGCTAACCACTCTAAGATTCAAAATGCATTCAATCTCCTCTTGTTCTCTCTCGGGTAGCTATTCCATCCATTTTTATGGTGGTGTTTCCTCATTTTCTTGTTGTTGTGATGTCTCTCTATCATGACATAGTAAGTATATAAATCAGAAACATTAAAAATTGAAGAGATTTCCAAACCTATAGGTAGCTCAAATATATAAGCATTTGGAAAAAACTTCTTGATAATTTTGTATGGTTTAATATTCTTCCACTTGAGCTTTATTTGATCCAGAAGGATCTAGAAGACCAAAAATTTCACAGTCTCAAAATCAAACAAAGCCAACTCTATTGCATAGGGACCACTTACACGATCTTGATGCAACTTGTATCATCTCAAGAGGAGACCGTACACCCAAGATATACTTGGTCAAAGTTGGGGTGAAACCTGGTATAGGGGGCAGTCAAAGGCAAAAAATTTGACTATCTCAAAAACTAACAAAACTAGCATCATTTTGTAGAGCTTTTTGAGAACTTTCCAATGCAACTTGAATGGGCTCAAACAAAGTATGTATGACCAAGTTATGGTCAGTCAAAGTTGCAAAAGGAAAAGGTTGACCAGGTATAAATGATAACGTTAGCATGACATCAACATAGTGACGTGGCAATATTACTGAGTGATGTGGAAATCTCATATGCTGACACATGGCATTTGATGATTTCATCATGATGATGTGGCATGCATAGTTGGCAAGTTGTTGACATGGTAGGCACAGCTGGCAAGTTGTTGACGTGGCCAATCAGAATCTGACACGTGGCAGAAGTCAGCCATTTGCAAAATGCCACATGGTGTCTCTACCAAACAATCAAGTTCAATAGTTTACTAAAATTTATGTGGTAAGGGTTGAACCCTTAACCTCCAACTTACAAGCCATGAGCTCCACCAATAACCCACACACTATTCTCACCATATATATTGTAGTTTATATTTATTAAAGACTTTTGGATAAGGTGGGTTTAAAAAGGAGGCCAATAGTTTTGAACCACTAACCTCCCCATCACCACTAAGCACTCTCAACTATTGCACTATCACTTCTTTTGGCAGTAAATACGAGGCAAGTGAATCTTAAAGAAGCCTTAAAGACGAAATCTCCCATAATTAAACATTTAACCCCTTAGAATAATTTAAAAAAACTTATAAACCTTTAATAACCCGAATAAAATATTTTAAGGGCCTATATAAAATATATGTAAAAGATATTTTAAGGGGTTTAGGAAATTATTAAGGATTTTAATATTATTTTAAGGGGATTTTCAAAGATTTTTACTTGTAAAAGGGGGTTTGATTGATTTTGTAAATCTTATGGTTTTTAACCATAATGGGAAAAATTTTATGTATAAAAGAGGGGTGAGGGTTTAGAGTTGGGGAAACCAAGTGAGGAATGTTGGGAAAATTCTCTTGAAGAGAATAATTGTGTTATTGAGAAATTATTGTGAAGGTGGAGAATTTGAATTCTTTAAGAGAGAGATTACAAGGTGTTGATTATTACACCAAAAATTGTAAAGGAGAGAGAGATTGTGAGAAATTCTTATCCAAGTGGAGCTTGGATATTGTAACAAGGAATTTTCATTGCTTGGTGATATTAATAAAGTGGTCTACCTTGAGAAGCAGACCCAGAGATGTAGTCCTAATTGGACGAACTCTATTATCAAGCTCGTGTTCCTCTCTCTTCTATCTTTTCGTTCTTCTATCTCTTGTCTTTCATTGTTTTAGTTTTAATTCCTTGTGTTGATTTCTGATTACAACATTATAGTAATTAGTCAATTTCCTTAATTTATGTAAAAGTGAACTTAGTTTGTAATTTCAACGGTTAAACATCATAGTCACACAATTTTTTTGGATCGAGAATAATTGTTGTATCAATGGATTTATTTTGACCGTTAGATTATCAATCCAGCATATAAATCATAAATGACAATAAACCCAAAGTAATTACAAAACACAATGGAAGTGAATAAAAGAACGATTATACCTGATCACCGAGACCTCCATGATTTACTTTTGTAATACCTTCTTACTTGTTGGATGATGTGTTGCCCTCAGATCCGTTGTGCAAGAAATTTGCAAATGTCTAAGTCCTACAACAAGCCTTGAAGGATTTGCATAAAATTTCTAAAGTCTATGCCTATGACTATGATTGATAATGCCTAAACATGCTAAGATTTGATGAAATAAAAATAATAAATGCTATGAGAAATCTAAGTGTGCCAACGATAAGTATGCAATGCGCCTATAATATGTCTACTTGTGTGTGTGTGTAATCAAAAAGTGAGGAAAATGGAATTTTATAGAAAATGCCATTTTGAATGGATGGGTGAGATTAATTCATGACAAAAACCTAAAATGAGAGGTCCAAATTAAATCTGAGAATCCCTAATTAGGGTTAGGGAAAATTCATTAATTGAACAGTCAAAATAATATCTCAGATAATTGGATTGACGGTGGAGAATAAATGAGTTAAATTAATTAGAAAATAAAGATTTTCAAAAATCAAGAAGATAAAGACTACCTGATTTGTGAAATTCAAAAAATCAAGAAGATAAGAGTTGGACTGAAGATTAGATTTGGAAAATCAAGAATCTGCCCGATTACTTGATTTTTCGAAGATTAGTTACCATTTTGAATTAAATTAATTCAAAATAATGATTTTGTGAGACAATAAATAATCTTTTTCAAATTATTTACCAAAATGGACTGACAGTTAAGAAAGTGATGACATTTTAAATAATTTCATTTATTTAAAATGAGAGGAATATTAATTTAGGCAATTAAATAATTTAGCAGATAAGATTAATTAATTAAATGAATTAATGAATTCATTTAATTATGACAGTTAGTGACATATTAAATAAATAAATAAATCTTATTTATTTAATAGTCAGGAAGAAATATATGACAAAGGGATAATTAAACAAATTTAGAAATTTATTTAATTATAGGGAGACTTAGAGAATTATTGATGTATTTAATAAATAAATAGAATTTATTTATTTAATAATCATGAAGAATAAAAGGACATGAATTAATTAAATAATTATGAATTATTTAATCAATAGTTGAATGTGGACCAAGGACATAATTAAATATTTTAATTATGCTAGGACAAAAGTGGTAAAAATGAAGTTTGCAGGCCTAGGTCATTTTTAGGTGTCTACATTTTGCCCCTCTTTGTCATAATGTAACATGTCGCATTGTGACAAAGAAAATAAGTCAAAGATATGCCCTAGTGCAAAATAAGATGAGGAAGAATGACGAGGGTTGTGGTATGCCCCCTCAAGAGGACAGACAGGTTCCAAGAACATGGGTGTGCTCCCGAAATTGGTGAGAAGACTAGAATATGAAGAGACAAAGAAATGTTAGTGCAAAAGATATGGATGATGATATGGATGCAATGCTTATATGAGACAGGCGAGAGAAGATGACACAACTAAAGAAGATGCATGTTAGTTCCTAGACCGAATCCTTCAAAACATTGCCATAGGACTTTAATATTTATTGCTCTTAATCATCATTGGGCAGTAAAATGACACAAATGGACAACAAACACCATGATATGATGTAGACCAAGGTGTGCAAGGTCATCCACTTGAAAAATAGACAGTCACAGACAAGGAATGTCCTAACTCATACTAAGGGCGAAGTTGCCCTAGTCTTTTTGTTAAGACAATCCACATATAGCAGTCAAAGCAAATAAAATAGGCCAAGAGACATCATCGTACCTCTAAATCCTTCATGGGACATCCTCGAGGTAGCTAGTAACATGACCACAAAGAAAAGACAATAAAAAGATAAGACAAGATAGACCAGAAATATTAATAGCCATTTAATTTTGTTTGCCAATATTTGTTTGCCAAAGATTGATTTCTTGCCAGTTTGATTTTGACAGTTTAAGAGTTTTGCCAATTTGACAGTGTTGATGGTTTACGAGGCCTATTGTCAGGAAGGACACATCCTGAAAAAGGCAAAGGACATTTTGATGAGGTCTAACTCTAAGAAGGACACATCTTGAAGAGGACCAAAGAGTGACGAGACTGACATTTTTTTGACTAATATGTTTTGGCAAGTTGATTGATGTTGACTATATGATTGATTGGACTGTGTTGTCTAATTTTGACCAATTTTGACATTGACATTTCAAATGACTGTCTTGTGTCTAAGTTTGACTATGTCTGACTTATCTGATCGATGTGACGATTGTGACAAATGCCACGATTTTATTTGGACCAACCTAAAAGGACTGACTTAATGTCTCGGGGACTCATCGACTAATGGCCTTGCCTATGTAGCAAATGCACAGAGACAACGTAGTTTGACTATGACATGGACTGACTGACATGACTAAATTTGACTCCATGTGACTGACTTTGACATTGATTTGGATGTTTTTTGTGTTTTTCTTTAGGACGTTTTATGATTATGTCTTTCTTTAGGACATTTTATGATGTTTTTGGTCTTTTTTAGGACTTTTTATGATGTTTTTTGTCTTTCTTCAGGACATTTTATGATGTTTTTGTCTTTTTTTAGGACATTTTATAATGTTTTTGTCTTTTTTCAGGACATTTTATAATTTTTTTATATTTTGATGTTTAAGAGGATCATGACAAATGCATATGACTGATGCCTACACATGAGAATCCAAGGACAAACATGATTGTGCCCCTAGTCAAGCTGAATACCAATTGACAGGTGATGACAACGTTGTTTGACATGGGAAGGATGCATCCTAAAACAACGTGAGGATGATGATGATAATGTGATGAAATTATGGAGGTCTACAACTGGGCCAGGAATGCAGTGGTGCAGGAGCACCTGGCAAAGTTGGAGCACCTGACAAGGTTTAAGTTTTTGGTTAAAGGTTTAATTTTGTTGTGTAAGGTCTTTTGGACCATCTTATTTGTGGTTGAGGACCTTTGCTCCTTAAGTTAGAAGTGGTGAAGTTGAATAAGTTTTGGAAGCATATGTTTTGGTTGTTTTCCAAACAATAGACCAAGGTTGAAATACACACTTTGTTTTTCAACACTCATCTTTTGGACGTTCCTAGGCTCGAAAAAGGAAACCTAACTATTTACAAGAATTTTATAAGGGAGCTCTCGACCTTTGAAGAGCGTTGGAAGATTTGGAACATTGGCAGTTTTCATGAGAATAAGAAAGAAACAGTGATTTTGTTGTGGAAAATCTATTTTTTTCTGTTCTTGTTTGCGTGACAACAATTAGATGAATTGAACAAGAAATTTTGTTGGTTTTTTTGGCATGTAAAGAAGTCTTTTGAAGAATTCTTGTGGTATTTTAGATAGCTATTTCATCGTTGCTTTCCATTCTTGTAAATTCTTTGTTTTCTCCTTATTGTTGTTTTGACTAGAACTGTGTAAAAATGGAGTTCTAGGCTGCATTCCCTCCATACTAGGAAGTATGGAATTGTTTTGAATGTGGTTAGGCTCCATCTCTATACATATCTTAGTGGTAGGAGTCTTTAAGATTTCTAGATGCATGCTTAAAATCTTTTCCTAGGCGAGATAGTGAAAGCCTGGCTAGGAAAGGCTACAGGACAGTAGGGATTATTTGTAGGGGAAAGAAGCTTTTTGAGAAATTATTTCTTGAGAATTTAGGAAAGGGTCCTAACTATGCATAGTGATCAAGGAGAGGTGTTTTCAATCCATTTGCTAGGATATTTTTCTGATAGTCTTAAAACAACTTTTAAAAGCTTTGAAACCCTAACTTGTTGTCCATTTTCAAGACTAGGCACAGTACGGATAGTTAGGGCTTGAGACTGTTAAAATCTTAAAGTGAAGATCAAGTGAATCAATAGTCTTGAAGAGATTTTGGGTGGTTATTTAGGAATTTGTGAATAATCATCAGTTTCCTTAAAGTTGAAGGCCTAATTGGCTCAAGGGCTACTAGCCTTCTAAACCTATGGAATAGGCTTCATGCAAGCGTTGGCAAGATGGAGTCTAAGTGAAGTTTCAAGAACCCTAGGAGGTTGTTTTGGAGCTTTGGAAAGCATTCCCTCACCCCCGCAAGATCCATTTATGTATTGAGGGAGGATTAGTCTTTTGGATGCATAAAAGGCTAAAGAAGAATGGAGCCATAGTACCAAGATTTGGCTTGGTGGTTGCAAACTAGAAATGATAGTAGCGTTGACAAGAAGAACCAGGGGTGCCTAGATAATATAGGACCTATAGGTTGAGTGGTGGAGAGTGACACCAAAGGGATTCATCAAGGTGAGACTCGGAACATTGAGTCAGTGGTTGTCTCAATCCAACCCTGTCCCTATCACACAGTCAAGTAAAATTTTGGATAATGTGCTTGTATGGACTAGACTCATTGCCTTTGGAATGACTTGGTTAGGACTAGATGGGATGATGGTTATCCTTAGATTGTTTGACAAGGGAAAGCTAAGATAGGTGACAGGCATGAAAGGATAGGGGGTGGCCTTGGTAAAAGATGAGAGACATGAGACAAATGGAATTGTCATATGATTTTCAAGGACTATGTCGTATAAGGACAATGACTATGACGGTCAATGACATGATGTTTCGTGAATCGTGTATGACCGAAGGATAGACATGTCAAGAGTTTTCCCAAAGCATGATTTATGTGTGCTAGTTTTATGTCAAGACCGAGGTAAGTGGAAAATGTATGAAAATGATATGAATGAAATGGTCAGATGTCAATGTCAAGAGGAAGGCCTAGGAGATGAGACGACTTGCCCCCAAGTGTAAGAGTCCACATAGATGATTTATTTTATACATGATTCCTATTTGCCAGGTTTTCATCATGGTACTTATCCAAGGCGCCTGTTTGCTAGGTTTTCACCATTGGATGGAATTTTTCTCTTTACTATTTTCTTGACTTTTTGATTTTTTTTGGTGTCACTAAGACGCATGTTTGCAAGGTTTTCATCAGGGTGACGAATTTTTTACATTTTTCAAAAAAAAATTTCTATTTTTAATTTTGTGGATATCCTGGATGCTTTAGATGACCACTGACTATTTTAAATCAATTGACGATGCCGATGTAGAGACTGGTGCCATGATATGCCAATAATGTCCTATCTGAAGTAGTTGTCTTGTCAGGATCGTAGCGCTTGTATACAATTGATCGATGTCATTGTGGTCCTTTCTGATACTAGAGTTGGCCTTATCAGAATACGCACATCACGATAAAGTTCCATGAGAGTCCTTGCGGTAAAGAGTTGCTGCCAAGATGTGACAAATTTGTGATGTGGGACCATTGGACTTTAGACGAGATGTAGGGTTATGACAAATGATGGTAGACATGGAAAGATTGTTTGGATGTCTGGATGAGTCACTTTTTATTTTCCAAACTTGGTATGGTGGATGATGAATTTTGGAGGGATGGTGTTTGGAACCAACAGTTTTAGATGCCTTGTTTGATGACCATTTTGAAAGAGGTGGACATTTGTTGTATGTGGGAGTCCTCTTGTCTTGTGGCTCCACATTGTGATTGACTTTTGTATTTGACTTAGTGTCTTTGTTTGATCCATATTTCTTTGGGATCCATTTTAATTTCATTTGTACACTTGTCCTTTTGTTTTATTCAATGGCCTTTAAAATTTGATTTTGATCTTTTGACTTGTAAGAATTTTGTTTTTGTTGGTCCCAAAGGGGAGGTTGATTCATGATAGAATGATGGTTTATGGTGTGGGTGGATGGGGTGTTGGCAGCAATCTTATGACAAATATTTCTCATGGATTCCATTTTGACATTTGTATCTAACAAGGTTACCTCCAGTATCGAGGAGGTACCACTGACATCATTTGATTTGCTGTCTGAGGAATAACCGAGACCTTGATGTCTGTAATTTTCTTGAAGCTGTATTGGTTCTAGAATGCCTTGCTTGTGTATGCCTAGTCCTTTTCCTTGATATTGCATGCTTTGAAAGATTCTGTTTGCGATGGGGTATTTATTGTTTTGAAAGCAAGATGCTAACCCATCAAGATGTCTATGGACATTCTCACTTGTAATATTTTCATATGCAAGAAAGCCTGCTCTGACAAAGATAGATGACCCTAGTTGATAACGTGTCTTAGCTTCATTGTCATGTTGGACATATTCTTGACTGATATCTTTGGTCTAATCATGTGACATGTCAGGTTCAGATGATTCTGTTGGTGCTTCCAAGGCACCTTCGAAGCCATCATTATGTTTAGTGTCATAGAGTCCCATGATTTTAGCTATAACTTGATCATATGCAAGCATGTCCCTAGTGGAAGATTCTTGTTTTGGAGGAATATCATCTATGTCCCATGGAGGCAAGTGTCAATAGTCGAGGCCTTTGTAAGGTCAGAAAGTGTTTGATCATGAATGGCATAAAGGTCAAGGAGTGGATCATTTTGGACTTCTTGGGAAATGGTTGGGTCTTGGTTGAAGATGGGGTTGTTGTGGATTTGGAATTCTTGGTCAATGATGGGGTCTTGGTCAAAGATGGGGTTGTCATGGATGATACAGTCAGAAATAGAGTCATTGTCAAGGAGAGGTGTGTTTTGGATGTCATGATTGTTTTAAAGGACTTCATGGATGGACTGAAAGATAGGGTCATGGGATGGACTACCTTTTCCTTGACATGAGGGTGACATTATAAGGTCATGCTTTGGGCTTTCATTTTGACATGTATCCTCAAGTTTATTAAATGGGATTTGACTTTGGACTATGATAGAATTTTCATGACTAGATGTGGTTTGTGAGGGGATGACCTGAAAAGGATTAATGAATGACAGACTATGATAGGACGTGGGGACTTGGACTAGACTAGTATGTGAAGGACTAGGGTATGACATGGATAGTTGGACCGGATATGACATGGAGTCTTGGACTGGATATGACATGGAGTCTTGGACTAGATTAGGATGTGATGGTATAGGATGTGACATGGGGACTTCGACCAGATATGCCATGGAGTCTTGGACTGGATTAGTGTAAGGTTGACTAAAATAGGACGTGGAAACTTGGACTGGATTGATATGGTATGATGTGGGGACTTGACATGAGTTGATAGATGGTTGATATGATAGGTAGATGTTGATAGGATTGATAGGTGAAGGACTAGCATATGATGTGGAGACATGGAATGGACTAGCAGACAATTGACTTCCCTTGTCAAAGTTAGGATAAGGCTGATTAATAGATGTTTGTTGTGGACTAATGGCATGGATGGTGTTAAGTGACTTTTGGTAGTGAGGGTAGACGGATGGAGGTGGCAAAGTATTTATGTCAAAGCCTCATGGTAACTTATCCCCTTGGTCCAAAAGCATGGCTAGATACCTTTGAGGGTTGTGTAAGATTGAGTTTTCTACAAAGGAGACTATATCAAGATTTTGTGCTACAGCTTCTAAGTCTTTGACATATACTCGTCCATTTTGGTCTCTTTTTATTAATGGCTCAAAATTTTTTTGCAATGAAGATGGCATGTTCATGGAAGATTACATGTTCATGTTGTGAAATGGGTTAGAAAAGGTCCAATGTTTGTTCGTGTCATAAGTGTTATTGTTGATGTTGGGATTGGAATCTTGTCCAAAGTTTGCCATTTGTTGTTGTTGTCTTTGAAGCCTAGTCTCAATCGTAAAAGGGATTTGCTCAAATGAGAATGACAACTAAATGCAAGGATGACACTAGCCTATGTTTTTTGGATTTTTTGGATAAACGATGAAAATGCAAGACTATGCTTTTGGATTTTTGACAATAAGGGATGCAATATGACAATGTTGTCTAAAGAAAATGACTAATGCCAAAGGACAATGAAGACTAAGATGACAAGTTATGTCACTATATTTTTTTGTATTTTTGGAATAAGGATGACAATGCAAGATGATGATGACATTTTCCTAAGGAAATGATTAATACAAGATGACAAGGTTGTCAAGACCAAAGTGCCAAATGAGGACTAAGATGATGATGTTTGACTAAGGACTTAATGTTATAAATGCAAGGTCTAGGTTCAAAATGATGACTAAGATGAACAATGCAAAGTTTAACTTCAAAATGAGAATTGAGATTGTTTTTTGATGTTTTGTTGAAAAGTCTGAGTTGTCTAAGGTTGATTTTTTGTGTTTAGAATTGCGAATGTGATGAATCTAGAAAGCACTTGACAAGCACAATGTTTTGAATGTAAGCAAGCGCACATAAGACAAGTACAATCCTAGGTTAGGCCAGGACAATATTCGCTAGATTCCACGTGGGTTTCCCCAACCGCATATCTGTAGCATGTGAATTCAGAAGCTTGGCTGCACGGGCTCCCCCTTATAGTGCACTCTCTTCTTAGGCAAACCAAGCTTCCAACCCCCATGAAACTCCCATGGCAGATTGATCACCTCTACTATAGATTGCGAAAGTGTGGATGCCTTCACACCGACCAGTGTTGCGCTAGCAAATAGAAGGTTTTTTGGCTTACTACATAAAGGTGTTTAGTTCAGAACCCCCGTTTGAGTGGCCATATATGGGGCAAGAGATTAATCACCAATTTAGGTGGCACTCTAGCCTAAAGAGGTTAAGCTCAATAGGGTTTAAGGGAGTACAACTCTACCTGTATGACACATCTGCACTCGTAATCTTAGGTTTTCTCTTAAGATTTACATTTATATACCGGTCGGGGGTATCTTGGCTTTAGCTCCGTTGCCGGTTTGAGCCGCGTTGGGGTGATGAAATCCCTAGACAAGCCCAATTTCTAGAGTTAGTAACCGTTTCTCTTACACCCAAGATCGCTCGAAAGCACAAGGGGAGAGGATACTCTGATATACTAAGTTGTGGGGTTAAACAGATAAAAACGGGTCTGGTTTTCTAATCACCAAGTTTTCACAAGGTGAGAGCATACTCGCCTACCGTTTTGCAAACACATTCAAACATGATCAAACAGAGGTTCGTTTTAATTGCACTAAAATAAAATGTGTGTTACACTACTAAAAATGCAAGCACATTGTTTTGATGTTTGGTCTTTGATGGTCGAACCTGCAAGACCACAAGTTAAAAGTTTGAATTTTTTTCCTTTGACCCATGAAAAACTCCAATGCCATATGCTGCCAACAAAGATTAGTAATAAAAAAAATAAAAATAAAAATAAAATAAAATAAAATAAAATTTAATGACAGCAGTAAATTAAAACAGCGATAATTTGCTCAAAACTTAATGAAAATTTAAAGCGTAGATATCTATAGAAAGCTAAATGACAGACCTTCAAAACCCAAAAAATGTTTTCCACGATTCTGCACAAAAAAAACGTTATAAACAAAAAAAAATGCAGGTTTTAAAAGCTAAATTGAAAAAACAACAATCACTAAAATGGCCATAACTTTCTCAAATCTTAACGAAATTTAAAACCGTTTGATGTTCTGGAAAGCTGAGAGCGAGATCTACAAAACTTAGAAAATATTTTAAAATATTTTATCCTCCCATTTTTCTATGCTCAAAAGAAAGTGATGGGATTTCGTATGACTTCTTGGCTATAACCTGCAAAATAGTGAAAACAAACAAGAAAACACACAATTTTTTCTACAAAATGTCGGGTTCACCAAATATATCAATTGATTTATTTTGAGGATTAGATTATCAATCAAGCATATAAATCATAAATGACAATAAACCCAAAGTAATTACAAAACACAATGAAAGTGAATGAAAGAACTATTATACCTGATCGCCGAGACCTCTATGATTTACTTTTGTAATACCTTCTTACTTGCTGGATGATGTGTTTCCCTCAGATTCGTTGTGTGAGCAATCTGCAAATGTCTAAGTCCTACAACAAGCCTTGAAGGATTTGCATAAAATGTCTAAAGTCTATGCCTATGACTATGATTGATAATGCCTAAACATGCTAAGATTTGATGAAATAAAAATAATAAATGCTATGAGAAATCTAAGTGTGCCAATGATAAGTATGCAATGCACCTATAATATGTCTACTTGTGTGTGTGTAATCGAAAAGTGAGAGGAAAATGGCATTTTATAGAAAATGCCATTTTATAGAAAATGCCATTTTGAATGGACGGGTGAGATTAATTCATGACGAAAACCTAAAATGAGAGGTCCAAATTAAATCTGAGAATCCCTAATTAGGGTTAGGAAAAATTCATTAATCGAATGGTCAAAATAATATCTTAGATAATTGGATTGACGGTGGAGAATAAATGAGTTAAATTAATTAGAAAATAAAGATTTTCGAAAATCAAGAAGATAAAGACTGTCTGATTTGTGAAATTTGAAAAATCAAGAAGATAAGAGTTGGACTAAGATCAGATTTGGAAAATCAAGAATCTGCTCGATTACTTGATTTTTCGAAGATTAGTTACCATTTTGAATTAAATAATGATTTTGTGAGACAATAAATAATCTTTTTCAAATTATTTACCAAAATGGACTGACAGTTAAGAAAGTGATGGCATTTTAAATAATTTCATTTATTTAAAATGAGAGAAATATTAATTTAGGCAATTAAATAATTAAAGATAATTATTTAATTTAGCAAATAAGATTAATTAATTAAATGAATTAGTGAATTCATTTAATTATGACAGTTAGTGACATATTAAATAAATAAATAAAACTTATTTATTTAATAATCAGGAAGAAATATATGACAAAGGGATAATTAAACAAATTTAGAAATTTATTTAATTATAGGGAGACTTAGAGAATTAGTGACATATTTAATAAATAAATAGAATTTATTTATTTAATAATCATGGAGAATAAAAGGATATGAATTAATGAAATAATTATGAATTATTTAATCAATAGTTGAATGTGGACCAAGGACATAATTAAATATTTTAATTATGCTAGGACGAAAGTGGTAAAAATGAAGCTTGCAGGCCTAGGTCATTTTTAGGTGTCTACAATTGTAATTAAGGTTAAATACATTTGAATTTGTAAACCTCTAATTACAGATCATTATTATAGGTATGGATTGGAAATATTTCCTTTTGTAGATGTTCCAACACCATATCCCCCACTTCAAAATTATTTTATATTATCTTCAAGTTTGCTTTCTCTTTATATTGTTCCTTGCTCCAACTAAGGTGTTACATTACTTGCTAGTACAAATCTTGCATGTGTTTGGAAAATTGTTCTCCTTCAGCACTTCTCTTATATCCCTCATTATTTACAAGCTCCCTTAATGCAAAAATACCCCTAGGACTATAACCATAAATAATTTGAATTGTAATCTTATCTGTAATTTTGTTGACCGGTTCATTATATGTAAATTCAACTTGTAGTAATATCAAATCCCATTGCTTAGGTTTATTACCTACAGTAACAGAAAAAGTATCCCTTTTTCCTTAGTTTAGGAATAATTAATAAATTAAAATGAGCTTAATGTTTCCTTGATTTAGTGTTGTAATGTGTTTTACACATTCGCATTAAGTTTAGAGACCTTTTTAACTAAATGGACTTAATTGTGCCTTATTTAGGGTTTTGTAAGGTGTATCTTTACACTTTCACACTAATCTAGGGCTTTATTAATCAATTGAGGTCAAATTTTCCTTAATTGGCGCCTTTAATTCAAATCCAAGCCTAATTAAATGTAAATTATGAGGGATGAAACCCAACATTCATAAATTTCATAACACAACAATTAATTTTTGAAGGTGTGTGTCCTAGCTTGGTGACCTAGGACCCATTCGCCACCTAATGAATGGGTCCTCATTAGGTCTTATGACCCTATTTTCACATGATCTTTCACATTGTCCAAAGTGTGTCCTAGCTAAGTGAGCTAGCACCCATTTTCCAAATGGTGAATGGGTCCTCACTTAGACCTAGGACCCCTCTTTGAAATGTGTTTTTGGTAGTTTATTAATGATTTCAAATCCTAGATTTGATGTCGGCTTGTCATATTTGAATTTTAGGATTTAATGATAAGTATAAATACAAGATTATTTCACTTAGTTTCACCTAGCAATTTTGATCCAAGCAATCCTAGAATTCTTATGCAAGAATCCTAATAGCAATTTTATGATATCAAGAGCATTCAAGAGCATTTCTAAGGAATTCAAGGGAAGATTATTGAAGGAATATTGCAGCAATCAAGGGTCATTTCATCATGTCAAAGTCATAATGCATCATGCATGTTGTTGAGCTAATGTGTTGATGTAGCATTTCAAGATCAATCAAGTATTTTTAAGCATTTTTTCACATCAAGTTTTATGATCAATATCTACATTCATTGAGGCTACTTCATGTTGGTTTTCATATCTACAATCCAAGGTTTCAATTAGGTGTGGTGAGTTGTGACATTGCATTTTTTCATTCATCATTCCTTTATACACTGTTTCATTTCAAGGTCTAATTACTAAAATGGGGTTTGACCAAGGAAAACCCCTATTCCATAATAAACAAAATTTTCTCCTCTTTGATGTGTGATTGCAGGTTTTAGGTTGAAGATCATTTGGAGAGAAAAATTGTAAAATTTGTCAAAGTTCTCAAAGTTGCTAAGAAAGTTGCAAAATCATGGAAACTGAGCTACAAGATTTATTTTTGGGTTGCTGACAATGTCTGACTAGAATCTGGGAGTGCAAACATTGAAGAAAAAAACCCAAAAACCATTTTTTCAGAGCCTTAGCCAAGACCCATTCACCATAGGGTGAATAAGTCCTCAATGAGGCTCAAAAAAGAACTTTTTGCAATAGGTACACAACATTTGACCTTAAAACATGCCTTTTTATTGGTATCTGGGTTAGTATTGATTTATGTAACACATTTACACATTATAACCCTCATATTGAATGAAATTACAAGTGAAATTAGGTTCATCATTTTTTTAATTCATATTGGTTCACCTATTTTCCTCTATTTCATTATGGTAAAATCGACTTCTTTTTTATCAGTGTAGTTTTCTGATTTTGGAGTTCTTTCATCTTGGATTTAGATCTTGCATTCATTTACATTCACTTGCATTGAATTAGGTCTCATTTAGGGTGTCTAGTTTGCATTCAAATTTGTATCTCATTGAGGGTTTTAGGATTGCATTGTTTACATTCTTTAAATCTGAAAAGTATAAAAAATCATTCATCTTGCATATTATTTATATCATATTAAACTGCATTTGAAACTTGAAACAAAATTGCATATCAAACTAGGTGTTTTAGGTCATCATTTTGTCACATTTTGCACTTAAATTTCACATTGCATTCTACAAAAAATCAACTTGAAACTTACTGTAGCAAACCTGAATCTAAAAGCCACTAGAAATGAATTAAAAATATGTAAAAATCAATTTCAAAAACCTCATCTAGGGCCCATTTTCCATAAGGCGAATGATTACTTGATCAAGCCATTATCTACATTTCTGGAAATTAAAATAATATTTATGTGCTTTTTTTTGCTGCTTTCAGATTTCTATTTTAGTTTGTTGAGTTTTTGTTTCATTAATTTGATCATATCTAGCTTAATTTAGAACATTTAATGCATTGTGTGATTTCAAAATTTCATTTACAAGATTTCCTTTTTGAGATTTTTGCATAGTATAATCATAAAATCACCTTGATTAGAGTCTAAAAATTGTATTTACACAAATTACATGTTAGGTCATTGCATTGCATTTTAAGCCTCTTTCCATTTTGGGTTTGTACACTAAGTTTGTGAAACTTGTATGAGTTTTACAACTTGGTGTCCTATTAACAATACTGTTTTGAAACGTAGTTCAAGACTCATGTCATCCTACTATACACCATTCACCATGGATCTTGGGTTTTCTAACTCTCTTTCTAATAGTGTTGATAATCAACCACCTATGGATCATAGCATGCATACTTCATTTCCAATGACTTCCCTTCCTACAACCAATGTGCATGATGTTGTTCATTTCTTACAAGAAGACATAAAAAGACTAGATAAAAGCCTAGAAAAGTTACAAGAGGTTGTGCTTACTGAAAGTATGAACATTAGTATGATTCCTAATTTACAAAATCTAAGGAAAATGCTTAAAATTGCAAACAAAACATAAATTGTTAATAGCCTCAATTACTTCCTTCATGAGAACTTAAACAAATAAGAGAATAATAAAATACATGTCTTGGTCAACTTTATTGAAGCTAAACATTGTAAGGGCTCAACCAAAATTTCCCTTAACATTGATTTATTGCGAAAAGACATACTTAAACATGCACCTGATTGTCCTCTTTACATAGCTAGAAGAATCAATGACAAGACTACTAATGGGATATTAATTTATCTCGTTTGTGTAGAGAACACGATCATTGAAGAATTCCTATTTGTGCATGAACTCTATCAAGATACATATGACAAACTAAAAGCATGGATCAAAATGCATAATGAATTTTCTTGTCCTATGATGAGCTCAATAAATCTCCCTTTAAAAGTTGGACCAAAAACATTAAATGTCTCATTCACCATCATCTCGTCATTAGACTAATTTCGTGTGAAGTTAGGCTACCCATGGCTTCACTCCATGAATTCCATCCCATCAGTTGTGCATAAATGTTTAAAGTTCCCCTTTGGCAAAGATATCTTTAATATACATCATAGTGTCTTTAATCCTATGTCTTCCTGTGGGAACTTTTCATTGGATTCCTTTTGGCCTAAGCCTATTTAACCTATTACACCTCGTGAGGACTACTTTTTCAAATCATATCAAAAGTTTAAGGTGAAGTGCATAGCGAAATTATCCCTTAGAAACATTCCAAAACCAGTGATTGAGCCACCTATCGTTGAAAAAACCATGATTGAACAAAAATCCCTTCCAAATATCTAAGAGTGCTGACCTATGAAAAATCCTCCTACCATTTCCTACAAAAGACTAGGAGACGATCAAAACAATCTCATTGTGCCTCCTAAAGTAAAACAAGCTTACAAAGCTAAAGAGAAAGTGGTTGAACAACCTCCCATGGTTCCTTTCATTCCTCCCCCAAGGGAAGAGAAGAAACCTATGATTGACAAACCCATTCCTACATAAAAGAAAATTGACAATAGATTTCAAAACAAAATTGAAATGCTAGAGAGCGTAGGCATAAACGTCATGCTATTTCTTGTATGTTACAAACTAAAGAAGAAGACAACAACATAGAAAATCAAAATCCTAACTTTTCTAAAGCAATGCATGATGACTCTATACCCTCACCACAACATAAACAAGAACTTTCTAGGGACATCATCATTCTACCTCCTATTGTGATTAATTTAGATGATGACATTGATATTTCAAAGATTGATGAACAAGTGCATAATGAGTTGAATTAATTTTTTTCCTCTTCCATGAGCTTAAATGACAAATATCCTAAAAAGAGTGTTGAACTTGGTGCTTCCCCTAGTTTGGCACTTGTCATTGTCCCTTTAGCTAGTTTTCCACCTTACGTATATATCGATCGAGATTAGGATGTGACCGGCCTACTATAGGTTGACTCGCATGTGCCTTACTAATATTTTGCATTGTTTTATTTTCATGTTTCTTTATGTGATTGCATGTGCATAATGTGATTCCCTCATGTTGTTTGGTTTGATGTATATCTCTCTCTCTCTCTTTGTGCATTCCTCTATATGTATCTACATTCTTCTCTATGTTGTAAACATTTTATCTTTTTTCTTTTCTTTTTTTTTCCTTTTGGGAATGATGCAAGGCATCGAGACATTTAGGTCTCTTCCATGTTGACCCAAGAGGCTTTTTCTTTGTTTTCACTCTCTATGTGTCATTCTTCCTGTTCTTTGAGTATTTGGGGATTGATGACATTTCTGAGCTCTATGACAACATTGTAGCAAAGATATACTGACCCCGAATCCATAGATCCCTTATGTATTTCTAGGGGCAACCTCTCCCTCCTTTTTCATGACGTAGATTTATTTCAGAAACATATGACTTGGCATAGATTTTTTTGAGGAAGCTCTCATGTCTTAGGAGTAAACATTGGCTACTTTAAAGCAATTTCTCATAGCAATGGTGTTAGCAACTACTTTAAAGTGGGGGCATACATCAATAATATCTTTTGACATTTTGCATGTTTCATGGTGTGATTTCCTTTTTTTCTTGTGATGCATCCTTTTCTTGGTGGTGTCATTGGGTTTGATGTCCTCCAAGAGTGTGATATTTCTTAGCATATGACTTTCCTCTTATTGGTGATGTGACACATTGCATTCCCTAAGTTGTGAATCTTTTACAAGCTTTACGTGTCCTCTCTTGGAGACATTAGGGATGATGATCCCTAAGAAGAAGACCTTACACAAACAAAGTGAAATCCCTTTAAACATAAAACCTTTACTAGCATTGTGGGTAATTGCAAAAAGATGGGGGGCCAAAAAGGGGTCTTAAGTGGCCACTTTTTTTCTAAAATCAGGAAATACTGACCTTGGACATGAAATTGAGGATAGTTACACTCAAAATTTTGAGATGCAACAAAAAAAAGGATCGTAGTGCTCTAAGTATACTTTCTAAACTACCTTTTTTTTAAATGGTAAGATATTAAGGGGTTCAAAAGAGGGGGCCACATAAATTGGTTTTTTTTTTGTCAAAAAAACATAACATGGGGACTTTTGTGGCTCCTTCAAAAGGTTAATTTTTTTTTAGTATTTTTAAAATTACTTCAGTGAGAAATTAGCTAATAGTATGTAGTTTATGCCCAATTTTTGTGATAATTTTTTAATGACTATTTGATTTTTTTACTAATTTTGAAAGTGGACACTTCTTGAAAAATATAATTTTAGTCGTGCTACCCCTATAAATTTTGAAAACTAATTGAAAATCATTTTTTTTAATATGTGTACAATGGAGTCTAGTTTCTAAAAATGTAATTTATTTGAAGTTTCGATAAACGGTTAATTTATAAAGAAAAAAATGCCAAACATTGGTTTTTGCCAAAAAATAAACACACAAACAAAAGAAATTATAGATCAAAGGCTTAACATTGTCAAAATGTGAAAAAATTTACATCGTTAGATAGCTAAGAGAGAGCCTAACATTACCTAGGTGTTTGATTTGTTCGACCTTGAAACACATGCAAACCTGATGCTTAGCATGAACGCGATTATGTGAAATATTGTAGAATTTGCAGAAACATGTCTTTAGATGTTGGGAAGGCACTCCAAGCCTTTTGGTTAGTATTCTAAAGGAAATACCAAGCCTAAGGCTTAGGGATTCCCAAATCAAGAAATAGTGCGAGCGTGTTATAATGCGCTCACGTTATTTCATAGTTTTGACATATTTTTTGCATTTGTTCCCAAGACACACTTGCATTATGTCTTGCCTTGTGTTAAATGCTAGTCTATTAAATGTATATATATTTGTATGTTTGTATGTATGTATGCTTGTATGCTTTTATGACATGTATGTATGTATGTATATAGGATTGTATGTACATATGTATGTATGCTTGTATGAATGTAAGATTGTATGTACATATGTATGTATGCTTGTATGTGTGTAAGTATGTATGTATGCCTATATGTGTGTATGTCTTCTTATATGTATGTATGTATGTATGTATTTAGAGGTAGGGAGAATTTTGAGAGATATAGAGAGAGATTTGTCTAGGTAGGGTGGGAGGGAGAGAGGGAGGGAGAGACCTGAGAGAGAGAGAGAGAGGTAGATAGGTAGTGAGAGAGAGACCTAAGAGAGGGAGAGGGGGTGGAAGGGGGAGATATAAGAGAGAGGGAGTGGGAGAGAAGAGGTTATAGTGAGAGGGATAGGGAGAGAGAGGTGGGGGAGGTGGGAGAGAGAGACCTAAGAGAGAGAGAGGAGGGAGAGAAGGAGAGAAAGAGAGAGTAATGTAGGTAGGGTGCCATAGGGATAGACTTGAGAGTGTGATGGGGGGTGAGAGGGAGAGACTTGAGAGATAGGGAGTGGGAGTGGGAGAGAGGGATTGAGAGAGCGGGATGAGAGAGATACCTAAGAGAGGGAGAGGGTGTGGGAGGGGGTGACTTGAGAGAGAGGGAGGGAGTGTGAGAGAGGGGGTTGGAGTTAGAGATACTTATTTAGGTAGGGTGGGAGGGATAGAGAGAGAGGGGGGAGAGAGAGTTACCTAGGTAGGGTGCTAGAGGGAGAGACCTGAGAGAGAGAGAGAGACGAAGATGGGAGGGAGAGACCTAAGAGATAAGGAGAGAGAGGGAGTGCAAGAGAGATGGAGTGCAAGAGAGAGGGGGTGATGGAGAGAGAGTGGGATGGTAAAATAGATAGAGGGGGAGTGGGAGAGAGATAGAGGGAGTTAGAGAGTGGTAGGGATTTATTGAGTGAGAGGTATGTAGAAATAGGGAGAGGGTATATAGAGACAATTAGGGAGGACAAGAGAGAGGGATGGAGAGAGAGGTGAGATGGATAGAGAGAGAGATGGATAGGGGTTGATGGTATATGGTTGAGGGATTAGGGTTGATGGATTAGGGTTGAGGTTCCAATGTATAGGGTAGAGGGTTTAATATATAGGGTAGAGGGTTGATGGTTTAAATGTTTAAGGGTTGATGGGTTAAGGTTTGAGGGTTTAAGGGTTTAAGAGTTGAGGGATGAGGTTTAGGGTTTAAGGGTTTAGGGTTGAGGGATTAGGGTTGAGGGTTGAGGGTTGAGAGTTAAGTATATAGGTTTTATAGTATAGGGTTGAGGGATTATGGTTGAGGATCCAATGTATAGGGTAGGTGGTTGAGAATTGAGGGTTCAAGGTTTAATGTATTGAGGGTTTAAGGTTTTAATGGTTTATGTGTTAGGGTTTAAGGGTTGAGGGTTGAGGTACTAGTGTTTAAGGGTTGAGGGTTGAGGGATTAAGGGTTGATAGTTGAGGATTTAGGGATTGAGGGTTGAGGGATTAAGTTTTAAGGTTTGAGGGATTAGGGTTTAGGGATTAAGGATTGATAGTTGAGGGTTTAGGGTAGAGAGTTTAAGAGTTGAGGGTATATGTGTGAGGGATTAGGGTTGAGGGTTTAGGGTATTAGGTTGAGCGTAGAGGGTAGAGGGTTTAAGGGTTGAGGGTTTAGGATTGAGTGTTTAATGGTTTAAGGGTAGAGAGGTAGGGATGGAAGAATTAGGATAGAGAGGGAGGGATGGAGGGAGGGAGAGATGGAAGGAGAAGTGTGATAGAGAGGAGAGAAGAGGAGGGAAGGGGAAAGAGAGATGAGGGTTGAGGATCCAATGTATAGGGTAGAGGGTTGAGAATTAAGGGTATAGGGTTGAGGGTTTAGGGTGTTGGGTTGAGGGTATAGGGTTGAGTATATAGGGTTAAGGGATTAGGTTTGAGGGTCTAATGTATAGGGTAGAGGGTGTAGGGGTTGAGGTTTTAGGGTTTAAGGGTTGCGGGTTGAGGGATTAATGGTTGAGGGTTTAGAATTTAGGGTTGAGGGTTTAATGTATAGGGTTGAGGGTAGAGGGTTAAGGGTTGAGGGTTGAGGGATTAGGATAGATATTTTAAGGGTTTAAGGGTTTAAGGGTTGAGAGTATAGGATTGAGGGATTATGGTTGAGGGTAGAGGGTATTGGGTTGAGGGTAGAGGGTAGACAATTTAAAGGTTTAGGGTTTAAGGGTTTAAGGTTGAGATTTTAAGGTTAAGGGTAGATGGTTGAGGATACAGGGTTGAGGGATTAGGGTTCAGGGTCCAATGTATAGGGTAGAGGGTATAGGGGTTGAGGGTTTAGGGTTTAAGGGTTGAGTTTTGATGGAGTATGGTTGAGGGATTAAGGTTTGAGGGTTTAGGGTTTAAGGGTTGAGGGTTGAGGGATTACGGGTTGAGTGTTAAGGGTTGAGGGTTGAGGGATTCAATTTTGAGGGATTAGGGTTGAGTGTAGAGGGTATTGGGTTTAGAGTTTAAGGGTTGAGAGCTTAGGTTTGAGGGATTAGGGTTGAGGGTTTAGGGCATTGGGTTGATGGTAGATGGTTGAGGGTTGAGGATTAAGGGTTGATGGTTTAAGGTTTTAAGAGTTGAGGATATAGGGTTGAGGGATTAGGTTGGATATTTTAAGGGTTTAGGAAGGGAGAGAGAGGTGAGATAGATAGATAGAGAGATAGGGATAGGGGTTGAGGGTATAGGGTTGAGTATTAGGGTTTAGGTTCCCATGCATAGGGTAGAGGGTTTAATGTATAGGGTAGATGGTTGAGGGTTTAAGCATTTAAGGGTTGAGGGGTTAAGGGTTGAGGGTTTAATTATTTAAGAGTTGAGGGATGAGGTTTAGGTTTTAATGGTTTAGGGTTGAAGGATTATGGTTGAGGTTAAGGGTAATGGGTTGAGGGATTATGGTTGAGGATCCAATGTATAGGGTAGATGGTTGATAATTGAGGGTTAAAGATTTAATGTATAGTGTAGAGGGTAGAGGGTTGAGGGTTTAAGGGTTTAAGGGTTGAGGGATTAGGGTTTAAGTTTTTATGGTTGAGGGACTAAGGGTTGATAGTTGAGGGTTTATGGATTGAGGGTTGGGGGATTGAGGGTTGAAGTTTTAGGTTTTAAGGGTTGAGGGATTAGGGTTGAGGGATTGAGGGTTGAGGGTTAGGGTAGAGAGTTTAAGGGTTGAGGATATAGGGTTGAGGGATTAGGGTTGAGGATAAAGGGTTTAAGGGTTTAGGGTTTAAGGGTTGATGTTTGGGGGTTTAATGGTTTAAGGGTTGAGGGTACATGGTTGATGGATTAGGGTAGAGAGAGGTATGGATGGAGGGAGAGATGGAAGGAGAAGTGAGATAGAGAGGAGAGAAGAGGATGGAAGGATAGAGAGAGATGAGGGTTGAGGATACAATGTATAGGGTAGAGGGTTGAGAATTGAGGGTCTAGGGTTGAGGACCTATAGGCTTGAGGGTTTAGGGTATTGGTTTGAGGGTATAGAGTTGAGGGTAGAGGGTATTGGATTGAGGTTAAAGAGTATATGATTTAAGGTTTTAGGGTTTAAGGGGTGAGGGTTGAAGTTATAGGGTTGAGGGTAGAGGGTTGAAGGTATAGGGTTGAAGGTATATGGTTCAGGGATTAGGGTTGAGTGCCGAATGTATAGGGTAGAGGGTATAGGGGTTGATGGTTTAGGATTTAAGGGTTGAGGGTTGAGGGATTAAGGGTTGAGGGTTGAGAATTGAGAGTTGAGGGTTTAATGTATAGGGTAGAGGGTTTAAGGGTTTAAGGATGGAAGGATGAGGGTTTAGGGTTGAGGCTAGAGGGTTGGGTATAGGGTTGAGGGTCTAATGTATATGGTAGAGGGTATAGGGGTTGAGGGTTGAGGGATTAGGTTAGAGAGGGAGGAAGAGATAGAGGGAGAAGTGAGATAGAGAGAAAGAGAGAAGAGGAGGGAAGGACAACGAGAAATGAGGTTTGAGGATCATATGTATAGGGTAGAGGGTTAATAATTGATGACCTATAGGGTTAAGGGTTTATGGTATTGGGTCAAGAGGGTAGAGGGTTGAGGGTTTATGGTATTGGGTCAAGAGGGTAGAGGGTTGAGGTATTAGGGTTTAGGGTTTAAGGGTTGAGGATTTAGGGTTTAAGGGTTTAGGGTTTAATGATTTAAGGGTTGAGGGTATAGGGTTGAGAGATTAGGGTAGAGAGGGAGGGAGGGAGGGAGAGGGGAGGGAGGGAGGGAGAGAGGGAGGGAGAAGTGAGATAGAGAGAGGAGAGAGATGGAAGTGGAGAGAGAGGAAGTGGGAGGGATAGTGGAGAGAGAGTAGGTAGAGAGAGAGGGAGTGGGAGAGAGGGATGGGAGTGGGAGAGAGAGAGGGAGTGGGAGAGGGTCTTGTTGAGAGAGGAGATGGTGAGAGAGACTTGGTAGAGGGACTAGAGATAGAGGGAGAGAGATGAGAGGGAGACTTGAGGAGATAGGGAGAGAGGATGCTTGAGAGAGACTTGAGATAGAGGGAGAGAGAGGGATTTATCTAGTTATGTAGGTGTGCTTAAGGGAGAGACATGAGAGAGAGAGAGAGGGGGGTGGGAGGGAGATAATTGAGAGAGAGGGAGAGAGAGAGAGAGTGGGAGAGAGGGAGTGATAGATAGATGGATGGGAGAGATAGAGGGATTGAGAGAGACATGAGAGAGGGAGAGGGGTATGAGGGAGAGACTTGAGAGGGAGAGAGATAGGGAGTGAGAGAGAGACACCTAAGAGATGGAGAGGGGGTGGGAGGGAGAGACCAGAGAGAGAGAGAGAGAGGGAGAGGGGGGTTGGAGTGAGAGGGACTTATCTAGGTAGGGTGGGAGGGATAGTTGAGATAGAGGGAGTTGGAGAGAGAGGGAGTGAGAGAGGGATAGAGGGAGTGAGATAGAGAGACCTAAGAGAGGGAGAGAGGGTGGGAGGAGAGACTTAAGAGAGAGGGAGAGAGAGAGATTAGGGTTTGAGGTTTAAGGGTTGACATATCAAGGGTTTTTGTAGTACAGGTTTGATGGATTAGAGTTTAAGGAATAGTGTCTAGGGTTGAGGGTTTAGGGTTAAGTGAGAGACCTATATGGATAAGGGGGGATGGATGGCTAAGGATAGACAGACAGAAAGAGAGAAGAAACCATAGAAAATCAACATTTTCATAATGTGAGTATTTTTTTAAGAAGTTGATATGTATCCATTTGTATAGCAAGAGAAAAATCACTCACGTTATAACGTGAGCATGTTATAATACGGGCGTGTTTTGGCTTACTCTAAAAATGGTAAAAATTTCAACACACCGTGATATCTAGGCCCACATTCGCTATATTCTCTTGGTTATGTGTGTGTTTCAAAAAAAGAAGCTTTTTTATGCTTTTATGAAGTGTGCATGGAAAGTTTTCACATTCTACCACCTTTTTATGAACTTTCCACCACCTTTGCATGAAATAACAGAGTTTTCACTTCAAATTTGATATATATCAATTCAAGTCTCAATTCCATTCAAGAGTGATATACAATTGAACATTGAGAAGGAAACAAGCTTGTGAAGAACTCAAATTGTTGAGGAGTTTAATGCAAGAAGAAACAAAGGCTACATAATTGGATAGAACTCCTCTATTTGAATCTCTATTTTTTAGGTATGTGAAGTCTTTACACATTTTCTTTACATTTTCCTTAATTCTATTTTGGCTTGCTTTGATTTTGTTATTATGCATGTTCCATTTTCATCATTGTTTTTTTGTCATTATAACCTTAGCCCCTCTTGGCACATTTTAAACTACACAATTCTTTACACTTACCAATTACATTTTTAAATCACATCTCTTTGAGGAATTTTGTTAAACAATTGACCTACCTTGTGTATGCTTCCATATTTTGTATACTCATATATATTAGAGTAGTTATAAGTATGTAATATAATACATCATTTCTCAATCATTTTCTATGGATGTGCATACCCTTTTCCAAATCTTTCATTTTGTTATAGGCATGGGGGATGTTGGAAAATGTAGTGGAATTTGGTTTTACACCTAGAAATTTCATTTTCTTGAAATTTTATAAAGCCTTTTCAACAAATGCATTTTGTGCATATCTTGTAATCATTCTAGTCCATGAGGACATATCTCATTGAGGAATTTTTTCAAATAGTTTTACCAAGCAGCTAATTGCCTTGTCTATGCTACCAAATTTTCCATACATGTCTACCAAAGAATTTTATCAAATAGCATAGACAAGACAATCATTTGTTTGAAAAAATGCCTCAAAGAAATGTGGTCTCATGGTGATGTGCATTTTTTCAAACAATTGATTGCCTTGTCTATGTTGTTTGATAAAATTATTTGGTAGACATGCACAAAAAATTTGGGTGATGCACATCACCATGAGACCAAATTTCTTTGAGGATTTTTTTCAAATAGGTGATTGCCTTGTCTATGCTACAAAATTTTCAATACATGTCTACCAAAACATTTTGTCAAACAATCCCCCTTTCTTTCAATGATTTGATTGATGCCTGGATACCTTGTTCAATAGAGGGAGTGACCCTCATTCTCTACAAAATTGGAATATACTCTTCCCACATTAATAGATATTCATATATTTTGGTTTTCATCTCTATTTCTTAGCTTACCTCATCACTAAACTTACCTCATCACTAAAATTACCTCATCACTAAATTTACCTCATCACTAAATTTACCTCATCAATAATGTTGTGATATATTTGTATTTTTTTCTTGATTACCCTACCTACAAGGGATTGTAACCCTTCTCTCCACTCTTTCATAGCTAGGATAATTCCTTTTGGGTTTGGGTTTCATGTCTCTTTATTCAAGGCTACTATCAACATGGGGAAAGGTGCAACTAAGTCAATAGGGACAACTAGGTGATGTAAGTATGAAGTTAATTTCCCTACTTTATTTTAAAGTTCTTCCTTTGTGTTCTCATCCTTTTTCATTCTCTCAAGTATAGTTTCTTTTGTTCTTGAAGATTCTCTAGTTTTTTTATTTTGTTCTTGAGCCTTAGGGTGTAGCTCCAACATTGGGTATGGTGCTTCTAACCATCTTATTTATCCAACCACCATGTTTATAGCTTTATTGTCAATATAATAATCCTTTGTATTTGACCAATCCCCTTGCTCTATAGGGTGTTCAAATATCCTTGAGCTATGTTGTACATGGGATGTATCACTTTCCTAGAGACTTTGTATTCCTTTGACATCATCGTGAGCCTCCATTTCTATGAGGCATTTTTTTTATATAGTCCACTACCTTGTCAATGCACATCACCATGAGACCCCATTTTTATGAGGCATTTTTTCAAATGGCCCTATACCTTTTCAATGCTACTACATTGACAAGATAGTGAGCTCACTGACTTTTCTATGGTACCACATTTTGCATACATGTCTACCAAAACATTTTTGTCAAACAATTCACATGCCTTGTCCATTGTTCCATTATCTGCCTATCTTGTAGTCATGGAATTCCATGAGACCACATTTATTTAAGGAATTCCATCAAAAAATTCATGTGATCTTTGAAAATCTAGTGTACATCACCATGAGACCCCATTTCTATGAGGCATTTTTTTAAAATAGCCCACTACCTTGTCAATTCTACCACATTGACAAGCTAGTGAGCTCACTAGCTTGTCTATGGTCCCGCATTTTGCATACATGTCTGCTAAATTTTTTTTTCAAACAATTCATATTCCTTGTCTATGCTTCCATTTGGTTCCTATCTTGCAATCATTGCATTCCACAATACCGCATTTCTTTAAGGAATTCCATCAAAAAATTCATGTGACCTTTAACAAGCTAGTTAGCTCACTTGCTTGTCTATGAGCTCACTAGCTTGTCAATGCTACCACATTTTGCATACATGCCTACCAAAAAAATTTGTCAAAAAATTCACATACCTTGTCCATGCTTTCATTTTTTTCCTATCTTGCAATCATGGTATTCCATGAGACCACATTTCTTTAAGGCATTCCATCAAAAAATTAATGTGAGGTTTGACAAGCTAGTGAGCTCACTAGCTTTTCAATGCGGTAGAATTGACAAGCTAGTGGGCTCACTAGCTTTTCAATGCAGTAGAATTGACAAGCTAGTGGGCTCACTAGCTTTTCAATGTGGTAGAATTGACAAGCTAGTGGGTTGTTTGAAAAAATTCCTCATAGAAATGGGGTCTAATGGTGATGCTAGTGAGCTAACTAGCTTGTCTATGGTACCACATTTTGCATACATGTCTACCAAAAAAATTGTAAAACAATTCACATGCCTTGTCCATGCTTCCATTTTGTACCTATCTTGCAATCATGGAATTCCATGAGACCACATTTCTTTAAGGCATTCCATCAAGAAATTCATGTCAGCTTTTTCTATGCTATAAATACTCTTCTATAGGATTATTGTAAGTATTTTGTATGAAGGGTTGAATGCCATGTATTTCATTTATTTGTATGGATTCATTTTTTAAGAAATAATATTTGTCTCTTTGTCATGCTATATATAAAGTTATTTGTCATGTCGAGGAAACGATCAAGGATTTAACCAAAACAGGAAGAGGCCCAAGCTAAGAATGCAAAGAAAGCAACATTGATGAGGGAACATCGTGAGAAGAATAAATTGGAAATGATTGATGAAGATATGCCAATTGAAGAGGAACCTCAACCATCAAGAAGAGAAATGGAATTAGTGGCACAAATGGAATGAATGTGAAAGCATCGTGCTAAGAGAGATTTGAATACTATAGTTGGAGACACACCTTCTATGACAACTGAACATGGAGGGACACCATCTACCATAAGTGAATATGGAGGGATACCATTTACTGCATCTCAAGTTGAGAGTACATCATCACTCACATTTGAGGAAGGAGGAATGCCATCATTCCCATCTCAACCTCAAGGTATGTCATCTATTCCATCTTCGATCAAAGGTATGCCATCTAGCCCATCTCATTTAAATATTTATGAAATTCCTAATGTTGAGATGAATGTACCTATGAGAACACCACCTAGAATTTTACATAGAAAGCCAAAGTTTTTTATTAATATTGATGAGAATATTTTTCAGCCAATGGAAGGTAAGATTCCACAATGCACTTGTAGAAGATATGCTCATAAGATTTGAAGATTGTTCTTTGAAAATTTAAATGAGACTGCAAGATGTCAACTATTTTTTGAAATGATGCGAAGTATAAAGTATAGGTCCATCATGAAGATTCTTGGGTTGAGAACATCAGGTGTTTCAAGTGAAAATACTATTGTTAAGAATCTAAAGGATGCTTATGAGAGTGTGGGTAAGACCTCACGCTCAAAAGATAGTAATTTCACCTGACATATCATTACATTGAATTTAGTCTTAGTAATCAAAAAAGTAAATCTCATCTCATTAGAAATACAAGTCAATAATTGAGAATTAATAGAAAAACTTTATCAAGAGTCATTGAAAGGCACCAAAGAATTGAGTACATTGATTCCATTGAATTATGGGCATTCTCAGGGAGACTCCCATGAAAAGACAAACCAATTTTTGAAGCATTGAGATCCCTAATTGAAGACTATTGGAAGAATAAAACAAGGCTATCTCCAAATCAAAGGGATGTGGTAAGAAGGAGAATCGGTAGTCAAAATCGTGAGCCACATCCAAAGGATTTTTTGGATATGACTCAAACAGGGTTTTTTCATAAATTTCTAGAGGATTATCCTCAAATTAAAATATGTCAAATATATTTTGAAATTCTTAAACCTTTTTATGTCAAGATAAATCACACACGTACTACTTGTTGTAGATTACATATTGAATTTTCTAACCGTTTTGACGTTTATCGTTAGAACTATATGTTTAGATTTGCATACTAACAATATTTTCTAGGATTGTGGCATACATTCCCCACCATCTTCAAAATACTTCTTATCAAAAAAATTATGTGAAAGAGAGGAAGGCCAAATATTCTATAGGAAACTATGCTTGGATGGCACATGTCAGCATTGTGGTAGCTTGTAACATATGCCAATATGTGAACATATGGAAAGCACACATGTAGTTGGAAAGGAACTAGCAGAGTTTGGAAAGTATAAAAAAATGGCATACAATAAAAAAGATGGTAATCAAGCAAAAAGGTGTGATTTGGTTATTCAAAATATTCTAGTGTATCAGTTTATGTCTACATTTCGTGACAGTATAGTGTATGAGTATGCAAGGCATATGCATAGAGCTCGATGGTTGGACTTGCAATTTGTTATGCAAGGACACCTTTCCAATTGGTAGCATAGTTTTAGTGGTCAACTTTGTAGAGAACTACACTCTACAGCCACAGTATGAGGTGCAATCACAATATTAAAACTCCACACAGGTTTCTATATTTGTACACATAGCATTCATTCATGGAGCTGATAGTAAAAAGCATAACAAGAAGGTATTGAGGGAGTACCACTTTTATATTAGTAATGATGGCAAACATTCTCCAGATTTCGTGAAATGTTTCTTTTAGTTGTATTACAATAATTTGCCTAGGAGGGGCATAGAATACATTCATCATTTAATATGGTCAGATAACTGTGCATCATAGTTCAAGAACTCATGGATGTTCTATTGGTTGAGCAAGATGCATGTTATTATAGGTGTTCAACATATGTGGAAAATTTGTGAGGTTGGACATGGAAAGGGGGAGCATGATGGTGCAAGAGTATGTGTCAGAAGAGCATTAGCATGAGAAGAGTTAAAGTATAAATACAATGCAAAGTTGATAGATGCAAAATCAATCATCAAGTGGTAATTCTTTGATGGGTCTAGGTAATGAAGGTAAGTCTTCAGTTCATAGATTTTTTTGGTTGATCTAGATGATACTAACATTCCACCATATGAGGATTATTGTACACTGATAGGATAAAGTGAGCTACATTCTTTCCTTATCTCAAATGCAGGTTCATGGAGTATCCATATGTGGAAGATGGTATGCTCTTGTTCTTCGTCTACAATTCAAGCCTAGAATGAGTGCAAGTCAAAGGAGTGGGTTGAAAAATGGTGGTTAAGTTATCTTAGCCCACTTCACATGTATCAACCTCTGACAGAATTGGAACTAACATAGATGGAATCATCAGTTGAATTTGACCACATATCAAATCTAGTTCAACCAGATAATATATCTACTTGCATAGTTTTGAAATTCCTATTGTTATCTTACTTTGTAGTGTATTTGTAATGTTGACTAATTTCATCTAATTTGTTGCCATATCAATGTAGGGCATGTTTATACAGTTTTTGTAGATGAAGACAATAAAGAGGGAATGGATTATTTCTTTTGTTGTTATGTTGAGTCCAAAAATAAATTGGAGGCCCTAGATATAGATGGAGAAAACATCGAATACCCTATAGGCTCAGTGGTTGTTACTAGATCGTGACTTAGAAGGTACCCACATAAGAGTGTTAATGTTTGGCTATTTTAGGACTTTGACATGCATCAGAAGATTCTTCATTACTCAAACCTTGTCATGGCATCCAATGTTCATTTGATCAAATATGGGGGTAGATCTTTGAACAAGACCTTGTGGAAGGTGTCTGAGTCTAACCATGAGGCAATACTTGACACAATAAAGAGTAGGGCGAACCCAGATGGTTCATTGGATTAATTTGTAAGTATGCACATTGGTTCTTATTCATTTGTAAGTATGCACATTAATTTGCATTAAAATTTAGAGTATGCACATCTAGATTAGTTGATAGTTAGACCTTTCGTTTCTATATTTCAAGTTTACATATGTTTTGGTTCGAAGTTACATATGAATATTGGGAAGATTATATGTTTTGGTTCCAAGTTTGTACATGTGTTTTGGTTCAAATTTTACATAAGAATATTGGGTAGATTATATGTTTTGGTTCAATGCGTAGCATAGACAAGGTAGTGAGCATTAACAAGCTCATTACATTGTCAATATGGTAACATTGATAAGGTTTCATAAAATTCCTCTAAGAGATAGGGTTTCATGGTGATGTACATCACCATGAGACCCTATCTCTTAGAGGCATTTTATCAAACCTTGTCAATATTGCTACATTCGCAAGGTAGTGAGTTGTTTGAGAAAATGCCTCAAAGAAATTGGGTCTCATGGTGATTGTAATCACCATGAGATCCCATTTCTTTGAGGCATTTTCACAAACAACTCACTACCTTGATCAACCAAGAAGAGTCACACAACCCTCAAAGATTCAAATAAATCAATGTTGTATTGAGTGCTTTGACTCCATTAAAATATTCCCCTTCTATATATTAGGAAAAATTTATCATAATTCTTACTTTAAGCAACACTCTCTAATATATTTGGTAAAATTCAGTTTCAACACCCCTTCTTTGGCCCCACTAGCTTTCCAATTTGGTGAAATTGACAAGGTGGGCTATTTGAAAAAATGGGTCCAAGAAATGAGGTCTCACGGTGATGTATGTCACCGTGAGACCCCATTTCTTGGACCCATTTTTTCAAACATCCCACTAGGTTGCCAATTTCACCAAATTGGCAAGCTAGCCCACTAGCCACCAAAGGAAATTGGCAACCTAGTGGGATGTTTAAAAAAATGGGTCCAAGAAATGGGGTCTCATAGTGATTACTAGCTTTCCAATTCAGTGAAATTGGCAGGGTAGTTGTTTGTTTGAAAAATTGGGTCCAAGAAATGGGGTCTCACAGTGATTAATCACTATGAGACCACATTTCTTAGACCCATTTTTTCAAACGGCTCACTACCCTGCCAATTTCACCAAATTGGCAAGCTAGTGGGCCCACTAGGTTTGCAATTTGGTGAAATTGGAAATCTAGTGGGTTGTTTGAAAAAATGGGTCCAAGAAATGGGGTCTCACGGTGATTACAATCACTATGAGACCCCATTTCTTCGACCCAACTTTTCAAACAACCCAGTACCCTGCCAATTTCACTGAATTGGAAAGCTAGAAATCACCATGAGACCCCATTTCTTGGACCCATTTTTTCAAATGTACATCACCATGAGATCCCATTTCTTAGAGGCATTTTCTCAAACAACCCACTACCCTACCAATTTCACCGAATTGGCAAGCTAGTGGGCCCACTAGCTTGCCAATTTGGTGAAATTGGTAGGGTAGTGGGCTGTTTGAGAAAATTCCTCCAAGAAATGGGGTCTCATGATGGTGTACATCATCATGAGACCCCATTTAATTGAGGAATTGTCTCAAATAGCTTAGGAACAAATTAGTTAGGTTTATTGTTGTTGATTATAGAACATTGTAATCAATATTATGTATCAAATTGCTTCTAGTGTTGACCAAGCTATGTTCCTTTCACATGTACATTTTACTTATGTAAATTCTATACTTCTTATTTTCTTTAACTTGAAGTCTTTATTTTGATATTTACTTATTCTTCCATTCTATAGTGTTGAAGAAGTAGAGAGCTACAAACATTATAGATAGGAAATATTGTATGAATTTTTGTCATGCTTTGTTAGCTTAAAAAATGTGATTTCTTATGTATTTGTTCTTATTTGTTTGTGTCTAATCATATCATAATCTCGTTGGTTATTCATGCCTCATTTTCTATGATTTCATGTTGTTATATCAAATTTAAGGTATAATAGGTACATTAGATTATGTTGATTGAGTTGTAGGGGTCCATATTTCATTCAATCATGATAGTTGAGGTTGTGGTCTAGTAAGTATTTTTTGAATGTTTTCATTCAAGGTACATTAGATTATGTTGATTGAGGTGTAGGGGTTCATATTTCATTCAATCATGATAGTTGAGGTTGTGGTCTAGTAAGTATTTTTTGAGTGTTTTCATTCAAAGTACACTGGTAATAGTATTAGGTGTTCCATTGTATTATTTCATGAGCTTATTAATGTTTCTTGTAGTCATATTGATCTTAGTTTCAAATCCTTTCAATCCTTGTTATAGAACTTTGTGTGTGATTCTTGTTTGAAAACTTCCTTTTTATTCTATCATTATTTATACCAAATAAGATATTTAATTATTTTAACTTTACATTATGTCCTTTGACTTCTACTTACTAAATAGACCCTTGAGTGATCCGTAGTGCTAACCTATATTTTATTGTTCATCCTCATAAGTCTTATTAGTACCTTTGACTTCAATTACTTTTTATGAGTTATGCATGATCACAGTCATAAAAGGGGCAGCAATCTGATGATAGCCATGAGATTTTAATAACAAGAGTTATAAGGGAATGCTTGAAGGTGTTTGAACATGGTCATTAATGGAAAATTTCACAAAAGGTTGCAGGCCTTAGTTAAAGGGAGTGCAATTACAAGGGGAAAGATGGTCCATAAGGATTCAAGAGGCTAGTCCTTAGGTCTTAAATACAATGAGTTCCATATAAATATTAGAGGATAGTCATACAAATGATAGTAAATAGAAGGAATCAAGAACAATTCATAGTAAAATAATATAAGGTCTAATATACTCACAAAGGGGTAGTCCTTTATCAAGTGAATAGGGAAAATAATTAATTTGAAGACCTCAAGAGTCATGTCTTTGAGGCATTCTCTCAATCATGCAAATCCATACAAGGAAAGGGTTGTTTATGAGGAGTTGTAAAATATTTACAAATGGTAAACAATAACAAGAAAAGGAAATTTTTGTAATGGATAAAAAGTCTTTGTGTTGGTTTAGCATTGTTAAGAATTCATTTTAGTTATTTTTTCATTGTTATGCTTGTGCAAAGTGGTATGTGATATGTAAAGAGGATTTTATTTCCCAAATCGCCAAAACAATGCAAATATTAGTGGTTACATAAGTCTTACCATTTTAAAAATTCAAGAGGTATCATTTTTTATAATTTGGAGGCAATACATTCAACACTTATATCAGAAATGGAATCCAAGGATATTCAAGTTCAAAGGCATGTCAGTGGTTGTTCCTCACTTCAAAGAAGATGTTTCTCTCTGATATTCAAGTTCAAAGGAATCTTTTCAAGGTTGATATAGGTTCACATGTGATATCAAGCATCCTTAGGCACCCTGTTATGATTTTGTAGCCCTTCACACCAAATCACTCTAAGCTACATTCAACTGGCTCAATCCCTTAAGAGTCTAAAGTAAAAAAAGAGATGTAATATTTGACGGGCTAGTACTCAGAAACTATGATGCTTAGAAACTTTTTGTCTAAGGCTATGAGATGGTATTGGGCCCCTCTACAATAACCTCTCTCATTTTTTTCTATCTCGGAGGCGTTTTCTCATGGTGATGACTTTTCAATTGAGGAAAAAGTTGTCAAAGGCAAGTATTGTAAAGTTGTAAAGTGGTGCAACTTTCGTTCTGCAACTCATGCAACCCAACCAACTATTCCAACACATCCATATGGGTAATTTTACGCTATGCATGGTCCTCTTTTTCACCCAAACACGTTGAATCACTTTGGGCTACGTTGTACCAGTTCGATCACTTAAGAGTCCAAAGTGCAAAATAGTTGCAATATTTGAAAGGATATTAATTGGAAACCATAATGCTTACAAACTTCTTGTATGAGGCTAAGAGATCATGTTGGGCCCCTCTACAATAAATTATCTTAGTTTTTTCTATCTCAAAGGATTTTATCCTGTGGTGACGACTTTTCAGTTCATGAAAAAGTCAAATGCAAGCAATGTAAAATTGCAAAGTGGTGCAACTTTCATTCTACAACTCATGCGACCAAACTAATTGTTCCAACACATACAGATGGGTACATTTACACTAGTAATGGTCCTCTTTCACACCCAAACACTTTGAATCACTCTGAACTACATTCAACTAGCTTGATCCCTTAATAGTCTAAAGTGCAAAATGGTTGCAATCTTTGACATGCTATTACTCAAAAACTATGATGCTTACAAACTTCTTGTATGAGGCTACGAAATCATGTTAGGACCCTCTACAATAACCTATCTCACTTTTTTCTATCTCAGAGGTTTTTTCCCATGGTGACAACTTTTCAGTTGAGGAAAAAATTGCCAAATACAAGCAATATAAAGTTGCAAAGTGGTGCAACTTTCATTCTTCAAATCGTACGATCAAACCGACTATTCCAACACATCTAAATGGGTAAATTTACACTATGCATGGTCCTCTTTTGCACCCAAACATGTTGAATAACTCTGAGATATGTTGTATCGGCTCGATCCCTTAAGAGTCCAAAGTGCAAAATGGCTGGAATATTTGATGGGATATTACTCGGAAACCATGATGCTTACAAACTTCTTGTCTAGGGATACAGGATCACATTGGGAATCTCTACAATAAATTCTCTTGGTTTTTTATATCTCAAAGTTTTTTTCCCATGGTTACAACTTTTCAGTTGAGGAAAAAGTTGTCAAATGCAAGTAGTGTAAAGTTGCAAAGTGGTGCAACTTTTGTTCTGCAATTTGTGTGACTAAACCAATTGTTCAAACACATCCAGATGGGTACATTTATTCTAGGAATGGTCCTCTTTCACACCCAAACACATCAAATCACTCTGAACTACATTGTACCGGCTCAATCCCTTAAGATTCCAAAGTGTAAAATAGTTGCAATCTTTGACGAGTTATGACTCAAAAACTATGATGCTTACAAACTTCTCGTCTGAGGCTACTAGATCACATTTGGCCCCTCTATAATAACATCTCTTATTTTTTCCCATATCAGATGTGTTTTCCCGTGGTGATGACTTTTCAGTTGAGGAAAAAGTTGTCAAATACAAGTAGTGTAAAGTTGCAAAGTGGTGCAACTTTCATTGTGCAACTCGTGCAACCAAACCAACTATTCCAACACATCCGAATGGGTACGTTTACACTAGGCATGGTCCTCTTTCACACCCAAACATTCTGAATCACTCTGAGCTACGTTCAACTAGCTTGATCCCTTATGATGGCATGCAAAACAAAGAAAAAGAGAAAGATTCCAATGATAGTTGAAAAGTCTGAGTTTTCCACAACAAAAGCATATGATTGCATGAAAGAGGTAAAACATTTGGGTGTCAAAATAGTTGAGGAAAGCCTAAACCTTTTCGTTCTCGAAGGGGTTATGATCCAATTACTATGTGGATCTCATACTTACATCGAATGGATTATTATTAATATTAGTATTTAGGTAACTTTCTTATTCCTATTATGGCTCTAATCATAAATGAGAAGGCTACATGACTCTTAAAATCTTGTATGATCATCCTAAATTTTAGCAAGGGAAGGACATTTTTTAATTATCCTCCTTGCCCTTACAACAATATGGTTGTTATAAAGAGGAAAATTTTCAATATTCTAGAAAAAAATAGAAAGCTTTATAGCTAAAAATAATGATAGGTCAATTGAAATATGAGCCCACATGGTGGTTTATGACCTAGCTAAAGAGAATCAAGAACAATGATGTTAATAAGTTCACACTAGAGCCTCGACCATAAGTAGAAGCTAAAAATAGCCCAAAGAAGAGGTATAAATATATGTTGATACATGAGATATTACAACCCCTATTCCTACTCCTTCACAATCATATCAAATGTTCTAGAAGAAATTTGTTGCATATCACCTATAATTAAAAAATGCATTCTTTGAAGAAGCTAGGTTGGAGTGAATATATAATAAGTAATGTTTGAAAATATGGGCAAGAAGTTGGACACATGGTGGACAAACCAAGTCACTTTTCCTTGGGTAATAAATGGGATGACATATATGAGAAGGATCATTTCAATCCTACCTCTTCCTTCACTCCAAAAAAGCCTCAAATCCAAGTAAGTGAAAAAACAATAATATCATTTGGTGATGAAAAAGGAGTAAAAATCAAAACCTCCAAGTTTCCAAACCAAGTAGCTAATTACATAGGTAGATTTGGTGCCAGAAAAATTCACAACCAATGCATCTAATCAACCATATATTTCATTTAAAAGTATCTTGAACCCGGTCCAATGATTATTTCAAAGAAAACAAAAGAAACAATTAAATCTAGCTCTTATTGAAGAGGAATCTACCTAAAATGTCCTACTACAAAGAATGAGAGGTTTCGTCTCCACAAAATTAACTATCAAATACATTGTAACTAGCCAAGAAATAATAAAATCACCCAAAGACAACTAAGGGGAAAACTAATGACTCCTTTGAATCTTAGTAGGTGCCCACCACAAACTAGAGCTTATTTTAGAATACCAAAAGTGGAGGTGAGGACCTCGAAGAGGAGAAGGAAAAAATTAAGAGAAGTGATGATCCACCTATGAAAATGGGATATGAAAAGTAGAAAATGGAATAGCAAAGCATACAAGAGCCATTATAGGTTTTCATAGAGAAGATACAATAGGTTACACTATAAATATCTAACTTCCCTCTCCTAGATTT
Organism: Sequoia sempervirens; assembly: GCA_007258455.2. NCBI lineage: Eukaryota > Viridiplantae > Streptophyta > Pinopsida > Cupressales > Cupressaceae > Sequoia > Sequoia sempervirens. The sequence goes on along the minus strand of VDFB02026320.1, from coordinate 51,025,847 downwards.
ATCCCTTTTAAATTCTTCCTTGGATTCCATATTGAATTAGCACATAAGTAAATGATAAATCGTTGGTGAATCATTTTTGGAAATATTGAAGTTGTTTAGCATCAACTAATAATGTTTTTTAGCATCAATTAATAAATAATCAAGACAAACCATGAAGGACAACAATGAGCAATACTAGGGCTAACCAATTAATAATTATACTTGTGAATAAGTAGAGAATACATGTGAATAAGTGTAGCACAAGTACTCAAATACACTTAAGCCTTGAAGTATAGACATGAATACAAGTATACACTTTAATACAAAGTATATGCATGAATACGAGGTATACACATGAAAACATGTAAGTTGCAAAGTATACATTGGAATACATGTAAGTCACAAAGTATACACATAAGTTGTAAATTATACACTTGAATACACGTAACTCATATCTATTGAAGTGTGGATTTAGAATGCAAATATGGACACCATCAATAAAAAATATTTGTATTAACCAAATAACCATGTAGTCATACATCAATATATGTCTATATAAGTATTAAATATATACAAAAGATACATATAGGCTTACAAGAATGTCATATAGGTATACAATGTCGAATATATGCAATACAAAATATGTCCAAAATGCCATATAGGCATACAAAAAAGGACCATGGAATCAAAAGTCATTTCCCTCCAAGATCTCAAAACAAACTCTTGCCCTTTGTTGGTCAGGTGGATGGCGATGTGTCTATCACTCATTTACTCTGAGTTTGAGGGGTGCTCCTAGTGCTCCTCTTAGGGTTTAGTTCCTCATCAATCCTCATCTGTTACAATAACAAGTAAAGACATTAATATATAGAAATTGCATAATTAAAAATGATATATTTAACAAAATAATCACTTACCACCACTAGACAATCACTCTTCTCAAGGTAAATATTTGAATTCCCATGTTGTGGCATGTTGAATTCCTATAGAAACCATCTAAAGAGAAATTAAACTACAAATCAATAATTGTTTGATTTTTCACTAACAACTATAACAATGAATGCAATTTGAAATTTAGTAATCTGCCTCACACCCCTGTGAGAGGAATTGAGGAGTCTATAGCAAAAGAAAAACCAAGCTCCATTTCCCTATGAACATTTGGAGGTGTTTTTTGCTTCCAACATCTAAAAATAAAACAACAAATTATTCAATCATGAAAACTACAATAGTGATGTAGGTCATGGCTTATAATGTATGAGATAATGACCAAAATTTTGAGTACTTATATATATTTCTTACTATCATGCTTACTATTTTCCCTATCCATAGCTTGTTCAAAAGAACCTATTTTAGGCTTTTAGCCATAGTAGCAAGGTGGTGAACCATTTGATAAAATGATTTGGTAGACATGTACGAAAAATGTGGTAGCATAGAGAAGGAAATGAATTGTTTGAAAAAATGTCTCAAAGAAATTCCATGAAAAAAAAACGTGTCATGGCATTCCATCACCATGAGACCGCATTTCTTTGAGGCATTTTTTCAAATAGTTCATTTCCTTCTCTATGGTATTATGTTGGGATGGGATGGATGGTATAGTGTGGTCTTGGTTATGAGATGGAGGGGGGTCATGACATGAAGAGGGAGGGGTGGGGGTATGAAAAAGTGGAATAAGAGGTGGAAGCTTCCATGGATTGGTAAATTGAGGATGAGGATGAGGACCTTGAAAAGTATTTGGAGGGTAATTTTGGCTAAAGGATTGGTTTCTATTCTTAAGGTAGTGAGTTTTTTGAAAAAATGCCTCAAATAAATGTTGTCTCATGGTTATGGAATGGAATTCCATCACCATGAGACCACATTTCTTAGAGGAATTTTTTCAAACAACTCACTATCATCTCTATGTTATTGCTTACTATAATGCTTTGATAGATTTTTTCCAAGCATCCATAGTTTGTTGGAAAGTACCTATTTTAGGATTTTAGCCATAGCAGCAAGGAAGTGAATTGTTTGATAAAATGCTTTGGTAGACATGTATGGAAAATGTGGTAGCATATACAAGGTGGTGAGTTGTTTGAAAAAATGCCTCAAACAGATTGGGTCTCATGGTGATGGACATCACCATGAGAGCACATTTATTTGAGGCATTTTATCAAACATCTCATTGCCTTCTCTATGCTATTGCTTACTATTATTATTTCATAGATTTTTTCCAAGCATCCATGGGTAAGTGCACCAAGATGGTTCCCAAAAAGGGAGCTTAAGTGGCCACTTTTTTTCTAAAATTAGGAAATGCTGACCTTGGATGTGAAATTGAGGATAGTTACACTCAAAATTTTGAGATGGAACAAAAACAAGGATCGAATTTCTCTGAGTCTACTTTCTAAACTACTAATTTACTTTGAAAATGGTTGAGATTAAGGGGTTCAAAAGAGGGATGTACACAAATTTTTGTTGTTTTTGTCAGAAAAACATAACATAGCAACTCTTGTACGACCTGAGCACGGTGAACTTTCTTGTAGCATTTTTAAAATCACTATGGTCAGAAATTAGCTAACAAAATCTAGTTGATGCACAATTTTTCTAATAATTTTTTAATGAATAATTGATTTTTTTCTAATTTTCTAAGTGGGCACTTCTTGAAAAGCAGAATTTTGGCCATGCTCCCCATACAAATTTTGGAAAATAATTGATTTTTTTTTTCTTTCTTTTTAAATTTGTAGAATGGAGTCTAGTTTCTAAAAATTTAATTTATTTGAAATTTTGATGAATGGTTAATTTATAACAAAAAAACACCAAACACTATTTTTTGGCAAAAAATAGACATACAAACAAAATAAATCATGGATGAAACGTTTAACATTGTCAAAAAGTGAAAAAAATTACATTGTTGGATAGCTAAGAGAGAACCTAACGTTACCCATGTTTTCGATTTTGTCGATATTGAACTAGATGCAATCTTGATGGTGAGCATAGACCCACTTATGTGAAAAATTGTAGAATTTGCAAAAACACATCTTTGGCCTTATTGGGAATGCCCTCCAAGCCTTTGGGTTGGTATTCCAAGGCAAGTACTTTCACTTTTTTCTTTGTTTTTAACGCAAAATAATGCGAGCACATTTTTTAAATTTTTTTTCAAAAGTGGCCAAAAAATTGGTACCCAACTTCATGCACCCGCCCCCATAGCATAGATAAGGCAGTGAATTGTTTGAAAAAATGCATCAATAAAATGTGCTCTCATGGAATTCCATGACAAGAAAATACAATCGGTAGTTGCTCCTATTTATTACTTATGCTATGTGAAGTAATTGCATCACTGCTTGTGTTAACTTTCTACAATCCTATATTGTAATTGAATTTTTTTCATCTATCAATATGTAGTTATTATTTATGCAATGTGAAGTAATTCTTTAAGTTTGAAAGATTTGCAATGCAATGTAATAAATGATATGAATATAAACTACACAAATATATTAAGTACAATTCATTAGCTAAACTCTTTATTCTATTACCTACGTGAAGGTTTGTACTCCACTGGCACTAGGAGGTGTTGTCATGAAACCTCCAATATTAACCTATTCAACATCCAAAATCAGATATTAGAATACCATTCATATGAAAATGCTATTCACATGTAATATTTATAATTGTTTACTAGCTACATACCTTAGCAGTAGATGCAATGGATTAAAAAACAAGTGGAGGGCTGATGTATTCAGTATCAACACTATGACCCTAAAATTTTGTTACAATCATTAAAATAAATTAGTTAATCTTGCATTTTAAAAAATTAAATTTAATGCACATGCTAACATTTACCTTAGTATCGAGGCCAAAAGCCTCATTCAACATGGCATCTATCATCACCAATTGGGAAACTACATATGAATCCTACACACTAGCCTCCTGACTGCCTATGGGGTCATATGTATAGGTTGGCCTACAAACTTGATAAGAATGGGGTGGAACCCTACCCCTCAAACTCTCCCTTGGTTGGTGTTGTACTGTAGGACTCAGATGTTGGATGATACCCTGGGTCAGAGAGCTAATAGACTATAGAGTGTCCACCTCAACACTCTCCTTCTTGATGGAAGGGATAGTAATGTGCTCATAAGCCGGCCTAGCAAGTGCTTGTCTCCCTTGCCACTAAGGATCCTAACATGCACTTGGTCTATCATGTGTTGATCCACCACCTCTCCCTTGAAAGTCTTGCATATCAAAATAGTTGGGGATTTTGTTGAGGATGAACTCATAGTAGAGTTTCCTCAAGAAATACCAGGGGACCTCATTACTATTGCATGGTGGATGGTCAAAAATCATCCACCACCTCTTCCAAAAATTATTCCTAATCCCTTGGTGGTTACACCAATGGATAGGAAACCTCTTTCTATTAAGGTCAAGAGTTTTATTTGTACGTGGGTTAGTGAATAGTGAGCACAAATCATATTTTGTAATTTTTTCATTTCTTACTTGTTTGTATGATAATTTATCTACATAAAAATCCCTACACTCCTACCTCTTATCTACCCAACTACTTAATTTCTTTCTAATTGCATCTACATGTGTTAACATGGCTTGAAGTGAATTTTCAAGAGTGGTTATTTCCAAGGTTGAACTTATAGGATTGATCAACCTCCCAATTAACTCCTCAATTTGTTTATTGTTGTTTTCAATTTCCCACATTAAATTTTTTTGAGTTCCAAGAGGATGTTGAGGAACTGTTTGAGGAGTTTGTTGTTGTGAGTTTTCATTAGGGTTTCATTTTGTTAGATTCTTCGAGAAGCGAGAAACGAGCCAAGATCCAATGTTGGTCATAGGTCACATGAAACTCCAATCAGCAAAAGATCAAAGATCAAAATAAAAAAATGAAGAGAGAATTTGAAATGAGAGAACAATAGAGAAAAAGAAAGAGAATTTTGAGAATAATCTCGTGACTCTCATTTAAAAATCACCAAACTAATGGAGGTGAAAGGAGAGTGCTCAATATATAGAAAAATAGGGGCATCTACATCCAAGAGGTGCATTAAATCCTACTACCCATAAAAGGTGGGAGGTTTTACCTACTTGGGAAATGCCAAAACATGTGGCATAACCTCCTCAAGTGAAGACAAGAGAGAGGTGGTACATAAATCCAAAAGAGGGTGAGAAACCCAACTACCCCATAAACTACTTAGGTAAATATTAAATTGTGGTTATGAGAGGTGGCACAACAAACCAAAAGAGAGTGTGTAACTCAACTACCCATGATGTGTAGGAGAGAGTGACACATGTAGCAGTTGTATTTTTCCATATGTACTCATATTACCATATCTAGTAAACCTAAGTAAGCTTAAATAATAATGTTTAGGAAAAATAAATACCCCCTAACATAAGGAAATTAACAAATCCTATACTAACACCCCCCCTTAAGTGTAGCTTAGGTGGGTGAAAAGATGGGTCCCAGAAAATGAGGCCATGTTAGGTACCCATGTACATAGAGATCCCCCTAAAAAGAAGAATCCTCCCAATAAGAGGAATAGCCCTCCCCTAAATATAGAGAGAAAATAGCCCCCAAAGTAGAGAGAGTAGAATGAAGGACTAAGAAGCCCCTCCTAAAGTAGACACCTGTCGTACCCCGAGCAAAGCTCGCCAATGAAGGAACTTTCTCTCTATGAAGGGTTTGGTGAAGATGTATGTAGTCTTCTCTAATGTAGAACAATACTTAAGATCAATAATGCCCTCCTGAATTAGCTCCTGAATGTAGTGCATATGAATCTCAATGTGTTTCGTCCTTTGATGATGAACTAGATTCCTTGAGATATGTATTGCACTCTGGTTATCACAAAAGATGATTTTAGGCTTTTTGAATGGAATGCCAAACTCAATGAGAATATTCTGAAGCCATATATCCTCAGTGGTGGAATTAACTACCCCTTGATACTCAACCTCTGTAGATGAAAGAGAAATTGTAGACTGCTTCTTGCTCGACCAAAAAACTAGACCAGAACCAAGTGAGAAGCAATGCCTAGAAGTAGAGTTGTGATCTTAAGAATTTCATGCCCAATTTGAATCTGTATGTCCCACCAAGTCAATATCCATGCCTGCTGCATAGTCAATCACATAACTATGAGTACCCTGAATATAGTGGAGGATCCACTTAGCTACCTTCCAATGCAACTCATGTGGCTCCTGCATGAATCTAGAGACCATACCCACAACATATGAAATGTCAAGTCTATATGAGTCAAGTAGATGAGACTCCCAACAAGTTTTTGGTATAAAGTTCCATCAACCAAAGGTGAGGAACACTTAGCCTCAAGTTTGACCCCAAACAGAAATGGAGTCGGTGTAGGCTTACAGTTAGCCATGTGAAATTTGGAGAGCATATCAAGTGCATACTTGGGTTTTCCAAGAAAGATTCCTGAAGATGATTGAGTGATCTCAATCCCCAAGAAGTAATGCAAAAGTCCCTAACATAAAAAATCTATCATGTAAAGAAATTTTCACCCCCTTGATGGTGGACAAGTGACTCCCTGTGATCAATAAGTCATCAACATAGAGAACCAAGAAAGTGAGAGTGTCATCCTGCTACAAAATGTATACATTATGATTAGAATGGAATTGTTTGAACCCAACTATCAGAAGGAAGGAGTTCATCTTGGCATACCAATCTTGAGGAGCTTATTTAAGGCCATAGAGAGACTTCCAAAGTCTACACACAAGTGAAGGATATTGTATGAACCCCTATGGATGCTCCATGTAGATTTCCTCTTGAAGGTCACCATGAAGAAAGGAACTCTTCACATCCATTTGATGAACTTCCCAACGATATGCTACAACTATCGTAAGGAAAATTTGGATGGAATTCATCTTAGCAACTGGTGCAAAATTCTCTAAGTAGTCAATCCTGAGAACCTGGGAGAATCCTTTTGCTACCAAGCGAGCCTTGTGCTTGTCAATTGAACCACCTGTTGAAATTTTTTTCCAATAGATCCACTTGCATCAAACAAGTTTCCTTCCCTTAGGAAGAGGGACAAGATCCCATGTATGATTCCTCTCTAAGGAATTGAACTCTTCTTCCATCGCAATATCCCACTTGAGAATACCTGAAGCTTCTCAAAATGACTATGGATCAGAAGCTAAAGCAACGAAGAGATGTGGAGCTTGTTGAAACCATGACCTTTTTCTTATAGTATCCGATGGATCACCAACCCAATCACCAGCTGACACAAGTTTCTGACGATCCCAAAGAGGAGCAAGGGCTAGAGATTCTAGAGGAGAATCATGAACCTCTGAATGATGACTAGGAGAAGAATGTGAATCCTCATCATCCCTGTCACCATCTGAAGTGGAGGAAGAAGAATCCTTATCAATATTAGGAGTATTAAGATCTTCTAAAGAACTATCATCATGATGCACGGGGTCCAATCTGATAGTGGATTGAGAAGTGGTAAGAGAATAACTAGAAGGGATCTCCTCAAATCGAACACACATCTTAATGAACAACTCATGAGTGGTAGGATGGAGAAGCCTATAGCATTTGACATCATCTGGATACCTAAAAATATGCAAGGCTTGCTCTGTGGATCCATAGCCTTGCATTAATCTACTGGAATATGGTCCCATGCAAGAGAACCAAACACTCAAAAGTGATTAACTGTGGGTTTCCAACCAGTCCAAGCTTGAAAAGGAGTTACCCCCTTCACAAATTTATGAGGAATGCAGTTTTGGATGTAACATGCATAGTTGATGGCCTTTTCCCAGTACTAAGGTGCCAAATATTTGGAGTGTATCATGCAATTTTCCATCTCCTTCAAGGATTTATTTTTGCATTCTATGACACCATTATGTTGAGGACTGTATGGAACTATGTGTTGCATGTTGATTCCTTTTGAAGCACAAAATTGTTCAAACTGATTGTTAACATATTCTCCCCCATTATCTGTATGCAAAATCTTGATGAACTTCCTAGATTGTTTCTCTACAAAAGCTTTAAAATCTAGAAAATAATCAAATACCTCAAACTTCTATTTGAGAAAATAGACGCAAGTGTATCTAGAAAACCCATCAATAAATATCAATACATATCTATCCCTTCTGAAAGATGGTTGTGGAAATGACCCAGCAAGTCACTGTGTACCAACTCCAATAGTTGTGTATCCCTCCATGCTTTTCCTTTATCATATTTCTCCTTAGGATGCTTACCAAGAATGCATCCCTGGAAAACTCCATCAGAAAATCAAATAGAAGGAAACCCTAAAACCATGTCATGTTACTAAGCTGATGCAAGTAACGATAGTTCAAGTGGCCAAACCATTGATGCCACAAACAACTAACCTCATTTGCATGAGTAAGTAAGACTATCGAAGGAGAGTCAGGAACAAAGTGAGAAAACTGATATAGTCTAGACCGATGATCTACTTTTCCCACAACAACTGTAGACCCATAATGCATTTCACTGATTACCATTGTATTTGGAGTGAACTCAACTCTCTTACCAGTACCAATGTGATTGATCTGATAAACAGATAGGAGATTACTTGAAAAATATGGAACACAAATAACATCCTCAAATTTCTCTTCACCCACATTAATATACCCTCTCCCATGCACTTCAACAGGAGTATCATCGCCCATAAGTATGGTAGGCATAGAGTATGGCTCCAAAGAGGTAAAATTATCCTTTGATGAGGCCATGTGGTGTGAAGCACCTGATTCAATGATCCAAGACTCTAGTTGTGAATAAACAATAACTAGGACATTTCCCTTTCCTTTCCCCTTACTTTTTTATGTGTCCTTAGAAGAACCTTCTAATGAACTATGTTTGACTGACTTTGGAACCTTGATATTATTCTTTTCTAGAAGATGTGAAAGGTGGTCAATTTATTTATTTAAACATTCATGTTCATCATTGCCAAGCCTCTTACAATAATTTCACTTAACCTTCTCCTTCTTAGGTTGTTCACCTTTTGATGAAAAGGTCTGATTATCTACTTTTGAAGTAGCAGATTTTTTATCTTTCTTCTCTCCTTGGTTATTTTGCTTCTTATCTTTCTTATTAGACCCTTTATGTTATTTTGTGCCCTGATTAACAACCAAGTCATGTGACTTAAAGGCTTTAATTGTACCCATTAGAACTAGTTTGTCCTGCTCCCTAGTGATTTCTACAGCAAACCCGTCTAAAGAAGCCATTTTACATGTGGATCCTAGGGCACATTTTGTAGCATAGAATGTATAAAAAAATATAGAATTGTTAGGACCAAGCTTAGAAAGAATACTCAAGATCAGTTGTTTATCATCCTTCTTGATTCCACACTATTCTAATTGCAATTTAATCACCTTCAATTTTGTGAAGAAGTCTCGTATAGTGTCAAAACTACTAGGACTTAACCCTCTGAGTTCATTCTCTAACTGATGACCCCTTAACTCATCCTACTTACTAAAGAGGTTTTCCAATGTTTTACACACATCATTTGGTGTTTAGCAGACTCAATATGAAAAAGTAGGTCTAGAGATACTGACATACACAAAGTACCAAAAGCTTCATCACATTTGTTGAACCATTTAATCTTTTATGCATCATCTTGTGGTTCAGTTTCAAGTCCCATTATTACACGATGATATCCATGTCTTTTAAAATATATTATCATCTTAGATTTGCATTCAAAATAATTATATGGAGTTAAAACTGGAACTGTAGATGCATCCATGAGAGTAGAAAAGAAGATTGGAAAGAAGAAAGAAAGTGCAAAGAAAGAAGACACACGAGACACCCCACCTTTCCACTAGTCTCAAAAATCACCCCCTAGATATTACAGTGTTGGCACTTTATGATTAGTGCTATTACAAGGATTTTCCAGATTAAAAGGATTTTAATGCTCTTAATAGCCAAAATTACAATATTTGATACAAATTAATATTCAAATAAAAATCTAAAAAACTAACCATGTAGCTGTTTTTTACTCTTCAATATCTTTCTAACACTTTTTTGTTTTTTTTTTTTTTTACGAATAGGAAGCTATATATATTAATTCAAATATAAAGATACATATTCACAAAAAAAGGGTGGGTGGTAAAAAGGCACACCCCAAGATTCAAATGGGAAACGCTCAGAAAAAGCAACAGATCACATGGGCTAAGCCCAAAAGTCCCAAAATACAAAGTAAATAAAAAGGCCATTAAGCGGTCAGAGTAGTGCCAACAGAGCCAGGAGGGTCTTTGTCATCCAAATTTTTGCCCCATACATCAGCAAGGTCTAGAGTGATGTCAGGAGGAGGACCCCAACCATCATCAGTATCTTTTTTCTCTTAATCTTCTTCCTTGCACATGCAAGATTGCAAGTGCCAGATGTGGGAACATTTTACCAGTGACTGGCCAACCAAAGCTAGAAGTAGGAGGGTCATCAGAGGGCCACCTGAAACAACCACCACCACTCCCTGAAGCACTGACAGAAGGCCACCCTTGGCTAGCCTACGGCGGAGGAGAATGGTTTCGCCGAGGAGTGCGAGAATCCCACTAAGGCGGGGGCTGGGAATGGGGATGCACAAAGCCACTCTACTACCAGCCCCTGGAGGGCAACAGGCTGTGGGAAGAGGTGGGCGAAGCAAGGACCCGAGAAATAGTACAAGGGGCATTACCCCAGTGGTCTAGGAGAACCTAGAGTTGAGCAACCTTAAGGGCAACTTTGTTAGCTTTCACTTGAACCTATAAAAGCACATTAGAGCAAATCATAGCTTTAGCATATAAAGATACATGAATATCCATTTGAGTATGTGAAAAAATGCATCCATTTTGTCTTTCCAAATATTGAAGAGAATTTCCACCCTGAAAGTGTACTAAAGCTGGGTGAATTTTGTAGAAATCTGGGAGAATCTCCTAGCAACACTTTTTTGTTTTTGAAAAATGGATTACAAAAGTGAAAGATATGACTTATTGAAGATTAAAAAATGCATCAGATTCAACCTACAATATCTAATTGAAAAATGAAAAAAAAATTACTTAAACCTTCGTGGATGGAAAGTACTCATTTCTAGCTTTTAGGCAAGTACTCGTTTGTGAAAATCTGACACCCAAGGCAAAATTTATACAATTTTGAAAAAAGCTGCAAAATTTTCCTATGAAAAATGACTCACGCCTTTTTCTAATTTGATTTCTGCAAAATTTATCAACTTTTTGCAAAATGTAACGACTACCCAGATGGTTTTTCGATGTTGGGAATAAAATCCAAAAATCATTTTTTCTTGAAAATGAGTGGAAGCTAGATTTCAAAAGTCAAAATGAAAATAGCTCTAGTAAAAAATTCAAGTTTTTAACTTTGATTTTTTTACTGTATCCTCCAATCTTTGATTTTGGTGAAATAAAAGTCAATTTTGACTTTCATAAACCTTTTGGACTCTCTAGAAATGTTGAAAAAGTCTCCAATATTACCAAAAAGCTACAAATCACCCAAATCTTACAGGAATGGATATGTAATCCAGATTAAATACATGCTTATTTTTCCTTCAAACTATTCTGATTCTCCAAGTCATACGAGGATGCAGGAGAAGAGCATACTTGGTTTTTAAGGAAAAATATTATCTTTCTATTAGTCTCAAATCTCTCAAAAAAATAGAAAAAAGAATGAGCTATACCAGACAACATGGCTCTAATACCATGTTAGATTCTTTGAGAAGCAAGAATCGAGCCATGATCTGGTGTTGGTCGTAGATCACATGCAATCCTAATCAACAAATGATCAAAGATCAAAATAGTAGAATGAAGAGAAAATCTGAAATGAGAGAACAATAGAGACAAAGCAAGAGAATTTTGAGAATACTCTCATGACTCTCACCGAACAATCACCGAACTAATGGAGGTGAGAGGAGAGTGCTCAATATATAGAAAAATAGACGCATGTACATCCAAGAGGTGCATTAACTCCTACTACCTATAAAAGGTGGGAGGTTTTACCTAGTTGAGAAATGCCAAAACATGTGGCATAACCTCCTCAAGTGAATATAGGAGATAGGTGGCACATAAAGCCAAAAGAGGGTGAGAAACCCAACTATCCCATAAACTACTCAGGTAAATACAAAATAGTGGTTATGAGAGGTGGCACAATTAACAAGCCAAAAGAGAGTGTGTAACTCAACTACCCATGTGTGGGAGAGAGTGACACATGTAGTTGTATTTTGCCACATGTCCTCATATTACCACATCTAATAAACCTAACCAAGCTTAAATAATAATGTGTAGGAAAAATAAATACCCCCTAACATAAGGAAATTAGAAAACCTACACTAACATGTTCAAGTGCTTGTTCATGAGGTGGAGAAGGATTTTGAGGAGGATTTTGAGGTTAATTTTCAACTCCTGTAAATTAAAGAAATGAACATAAAAAATAATCTAAATTTACCTATTTAACAACAAACTCATAAAAAAAAACAATGCTTACTCCTTCAACCTCCCCGTTGATGTGGTGGCATCTTGACAAAGAAATTGTAAAGATTCGATGAAAAAATTGAAAATTCATAAAAAAAAAACTACACTAACATGTTCAAGTGCTTGTTCATGAGGATGAGAAGGATTTTGAGGAGGATTTTAAGGTTGATTTTCAACTCTTGTAAATTAAAGAAATGAACATCAAAAACAATCTAAATTTACCTATTTAACAATAAATTCATTAAAAAAAAAATAATGCTTACTCCTTTGACCTCCCTGTTGATGTGGTGGCATCCTAGTGAAGAAATTGCAAATATTTGATGAAGAAATTGCAAGATTTGACCTCTCCAAAATGTGAGCGCACTTTTATAGGGTTTGTTGGCTACGAGCTAATAAAATATGACAGTGAAATGAAATGAATTCAATTTGCTTTTTTTTTGTTATACCAAACTATAACACACTAGTGTTATAACAAGAGCATGTTATAGGCTCTGTGTGATTGAGCCTTAGGTTTGGTCACACCAAGCCATAACATGCTTACATTATAGCCTTTCAAAAAAAAAAAAAATCTGGCCACTTTTTGGCCCCCAACTTTTTGTACTTTCCCTTATTGTTCATAAGTGTTTGGAATAATACAACTTGCTAACCTTGTGAAGCTCAAAACCCTAATTCAAGGCCACCTAGCATAACACACCTTACTTTCCTATGGAAAATTGTCATGTGCATAGATTCTTAGCATAACACAACTTGTTAAGCACGAAATAGGAATGTGAGTGGCACCCTATTGGAGTTAACAGAGGGATAGCTTTGGTATGGTAGTAAAGTGAGAGGTGACACAAAGGCATGAATTTCTCACTAAGCCACCTTCCTAGGGGAAGACTCACCTAGTGGATGGCCTGAGGTTCCACTACCTCAAAGTGAGAATGCATATGGTTTGCATAGTGAAAATTGAGTTATGCTTGTGAACGTTCTTGGACAAACAAATAAGACATGTTCCACATCGCGTTGGATAGTTAAGGCTTGATCCTCCCCCCTTCTCTTGGAAAAATAGTTGAGACATGTTCCACATCACATTGGATAGTTAAGGCTTGATTTTCCTCCCTTTTCTTCTTGGCCTTTGATGTTGTATGATTATGTATCTTTTTCATTGTTGCATACATAAGTGTCTTGAATCTCTACTTTAGTATGAGTTGGCATGGGATCATACTCTCACTAAAGTGGTGGAAAAACGTAGTAACAGAAAAAGTATCCCTTTTTCCTTAGTTTGGTAATAATCAATAAATTAAAATGAGCTTAATGTTGCATTGATTTAGTGTTGTAATGTGTTTTACACATTCACATTAAGTTTAGGGACCTTTTTAACTAAATGGGCTTAATTGTGCCTTATTTAGGGTGTTGTAAGGTGTATCTTTACACTTTCACACTAATCTAGGGCTTTATTAATTAATTGAGATCAAATTTTCCTTAATTGGCCACTTTAATTCAAATCCAAGCCTAATTAAACATAAATTATGAGGGATAAAACCCGACATTCATAAATGCCATAACACAACACTTAATTTTTGAAGGTGTGTGTCCTAGGTTAGTTACCTAGGACCCATTTTCCATTTGGAAAATGGCTCCACACTAGGTCCTAAGATCCTATTTTCACATGATCTTTCACATTGTCCGAAGTGTGTCCTAACTAAGTGAGTTAGGACCCATTCGCCACATGGCGAATGGGTCCTCACTTAGACCTAGGAACCCTCTTTGAAATATTTTTTTGGTGGTATTTTAATGATTTCAAATCCTAGATTTGATGGCAGCTTGTGATATTTTAATTTTGGGATTTAATGATAAAATAAGTATAAATACAAGGCTCTTTCACTTAGTTACACCTAGCAATTTTGATCTAAGCAATCCTAGAATTCTTATGTAAGCATCCTAATAGAAATTTTATGAGATCAAGAGTATTTAAGTGCATTTCTAAGGAATTCAAGGGAAACTTGTTGAAGGAATAATACATAAATCAAGGTTCATTTCATCATGTCAAAGGAATAATGCATCATGCATGTTGTTGAGCTAATGTGTTGATGTAGCATTTCAAGATCAATCAAACATATTCAAGCATTGTTTCACATCAAGTTTTATGATCAAGATCTACATTCATTAAGGCCACTTCATGTCGGTTTACATATCTACAATCTAAGGTTTCAATTAGGTGTGGTGAGTTGTGATGTTTCATTTGTTCATTCATCATTCCTTTATGCAATGTTTCATTTCAAGGTTTAATTACCAAAACAGGGTTTGAACAAGGAAAACCCTATTCCATAACAAACAACATTTTCTCCTCTTTTATGTGTGATTGTGGGTTTTAGGTTGAATATCATTTGGAGAGAAAAATTGCAAAAGTTTTCAAAGTTGCTAAGAAAGTTGCAAAATCATGGAAACTAAGCTACAAGATTCATTTATAGGTTTTCGATAGTGTTTGACTAGAATCTAGTAGTGCAGACATTGAAGAAAAAAACACATAAACCATTTTTCCAGATCCCTAGCCAAGACCCATTCACCATAGGGAAAATGATTCCTCTGTGAGGCTTGGAGAAAGACTTTTTACAATAGGTACACAACATTTGACCTTCTTAAAACTTACCTTTTTAATGATATTTGGGTTAGGATTGATTTTTGTAACTCATTTACACAATAACCCTCATATTAAATGAAATTATAAGTGAAATTAGGTTCATCATTTTGTTAATTCATTTTGGCAAACCTATTTTCCTATGTTTCATTACCAACTAAGCATCTTAACAATTAAATCATAAGCTTCGATTAACAAATTTAGTCTATCCATCTGTTTGAGGATGATATGCAAAGGTCAACTTTAAATAAGT
Source organism: Sequoia sempervirens (assembly GCA_007258455.2). Classification (NCBI taxonomy): domain Eukaryota; kingdom Viridiplantae; phylum Streptophyta; class Pinopsida; order Cupressales; family Cupressaceae; genus Sequoia; species Sequoia sempervirens. Next base: position 51,010,605 of record VDFB02026320.1, on the reverse strand, counting down.
GCATAATTTCTTCCAAAGTGTCCAAAAATATCCTACAAATTTAGAGTCACAATCTAGAGCTATACTTCTCAATAAACTATGTAGCCTAACAACCTCCATGAAAGATAAATTTACAATATGTGTGGCATCATTGTCTTCTTGCAAACTACAAAGTGAATCATTTTCGAAAATCTATCAACAACCACAAAAATAGAGTCCCTACCTCGATGTGTTATTAGCAATCCAAGCGCAAAATGAAATCTTATATCATCTCATGGTTTCTCTGGTATGAGAAATGGTTGATATAATCATGTATTTAACTCCCTAGTTTGGAATTTATATAAACTTGATATCCTTGTACAATTTTTTTTATTTCTACCCTCATCATTGGCCAATAATATCTTTCACTAAGATGTGTCATGGTCTTATTAGCTCCAATCTAGCTAAACCACCACAATGATTTTCTCTTATTAAATTATGTCTCATTGATCCTTGAGGTATGCATAGTTTTGGCCTTTGAATAATAGTTCATCTTATATAAATCAATCCATTCATGGTGTCCTATCCACACTAGTAGGATCCATACATGTTGTTCATGCATCTTTAAATTTTGAATCATCTTTATATAAATCCTTCATAGCATCAAATCCAACTACTTTAGCTCTCATTTTAGTCTATAATATTGCTCTCCTACTCAAATAAAATGCCACTTTTTTTGAACTTCCACTTTGATTCTTGAAAAACAAAACTTCATATGTCACTAGTTAAGCTTGGTTTGACTATTAAATCATGATGATCTTTGTAAAGAAAAAACTCCTTTGGAAGAAAATAATGTCACCACTTCTTTAAGGTATACACTATGGCATAAAAATCTTGATCATAAATGAAATACCTCTTCATGCCATCATTAAGCTTCCAACTAAAATATGAAATGGGTTTTCCCTCTTAGCTAAGAACCACTCATATGGCTATCAAAATTGCATCATAATCTACTTAAAATAATTTTTTAAAAGCGAGTAGTGCCAACACCAATTCCTACATGACCTTCTTCTTCAAAATCTCAAATCTTTTATTTGTAGCTATTGTATATTTAAACTCCTTTTTATCTCCCCTTATGGTTTCAATTATGGGTGCAAATATACCACTAAATTTTTTGATAAATTTGTGATAAAATTTAGCCAAACCATGGAAACTCTAAACTTCATGCACACTCCTATTAGTGTTTATTATATTACTTTGATAGCAGTTATATGATGTTTTCACTAGTTATAGATACATTATTGGTTAGTTATATTAATTATTTTTATTAAAAAAGTAGGGTAAGGGACCTAATCCCAAACACAATAGAAATAGAAAAATAGACCACCTAGCCACCAATTCAAACCAAAACAAGGCCAACAAGCCAACCAAAGAACAATAGGTCAAGTTAAAAATATATAGTCATAACCTAAAAACTAAATGATACACAAGCATTTAAGAGATAGGCATGTAGGCCCCAAAACCAAAAAGAAACAACAAAAAAACCAAACTATTCCTTTTGGTATTTAACTGAATTCCATTCCTTTTTAGTATCTCTAGTTCATTCCACCAGGGATCCTCCACTTTGCTAGTAGTGTCCTCATTAGGCATGTTAGCATCTTGTTTTCCCTTCATTCCACATTTCATTTTTCTCACTTTTGAAAGCTTGGACATTGTTCCAAATATTTCTCTATTCATGATTCGATAGGTAATGGAAATCATGATACTAAAGGCACTATCCATTTGGATGACCTTCTCCTACATGGAATCACTCTAGTTTTTATAATACTGGAGGGTTCTACTCCCCAGTTCCTCCTCAACCTTCAAGCTATCCACTACCTTAACATATTCTTCTTCTTGGTCTTTGTTCCTTCCTCAACCTCCTCCAAGATAGTTTTCATTTCATTCCCCTCGTACTCCTTTTCCTCTTCAAGTTCTTGTTTCTCCTCCTATGCCTCCTCTTCCTCACTTGTCATGTCATCTCCATGATCCTCCCCTAAAACAACTTCCAAATATTTTTGGATCAATTCCACAACATCCACCTCCTACATTGGGATATATTCTTCATTCAACTACCCCTCCTCATCATCCTCAAAAGCAAGATTCTTTCCCTTAACATTCTAATTAGCCAATCTAGAAGACCTCCTTTCCCCCTTGCCACTAGTAGAATCATCTACATAGCCTTCCTCCCATTCATACATAATTTATATTGTTACCTTCTTAGCCATCCTAGATTCATCAAGGTCAAATCATTTACGTTTGGAGCTAGAGGGATTTTTTAGAGTTTTCATTTTTTGAGAGGGAGGCATAGAAATTTCATCATCAACAACAAGGTATTTTGAGAAAAAGGGATTAGCCTTAGTTTTATTTTTTTGAGAGGGAGGGTTATACTTTTCTTCTTCAGCAATAGGGTCTAGAAAAATAGTAGAGTGTTGGGGAATGATTTTTCGCAAAGCTGTTGAATTCTGGAGAGCTAATTTTGGATTTTTACTGGAGCTAGGGTTATGTTGAAGAAAATGAATATTTTCCTTTATGGGTTTAATTTGTAGATCTTTTACAATATTCATCGAGCTCAACAAAGGGGTTAGGGAAAAAAAAAAATTGTAAAGTCTTTGAATTAGGCCCTGATGCACCGAGGGGAGGTCCTTTTGGACCTACACTAATGTAGAGAGGAGAGAAAAAAAGAAGAAGGGAATATTGATTTATTCTTTTCTCTTAATGTGATTTAAGAAAGGAAAATGATAGCCATGCACCATAGTATATCTGCCCTCTAATGTGAAATATTTCATTATATGGACACTTACCAAACCATATGAAACTAACAATTTCTCTTTGTCACAACCATTCTAGAATTGCTTTAGCTTCTCATCCTCTTCTAGAAAATTTTCAATGAAGTGCTGGTAATTTCCATTACTTACTTTCACAACCTTCAAGCCCTTGCACTCCAGACACATGGCCTTTGTGATTAGTTTTAGGGTAACCTCAAAGCTAACACTCCCAATAATCACCTTTCCCTCCCTCCACGAGTTAAAGAATTTTGAGGTGAGATCTTCATTGAAACCCTTCATGGCCAGAAAAAATGGCATCATCCCATTTTCTTCAAAAAGCTTCCAAAGCTCCACATTTTATCTCAAGGAAACACAAGACAAAGGTTTTGAACACTTTCTGGGACCACCCATCTTAATTCTACAAACCATCCACCTCCTTTGCAAGGAATTTTGGGACACGGGAACCACACCCCAACTATTGTTATCACCCAGGAAAAAAATACAATTAAAGAAAGCTTTGGAAATGTTATGAGGGTAGTTTAATAACACAACTTTCATGAGACAAGTTGGACAATAAAAACCTTTTTTTTCTGGAAGGCTCACCAAATTTCTTTAATTATAAATCTTGTAATTAATGTGAACTAAATATTATGCAAGATCATCATAATCCTTGAACAAGACCTAAATCTTGTGTGAACCATAACCTCACCTTAAGAAATCATAAAGGCTTTGAAATTAAAAATACTGTCAAGGCGAGGAATGATATGATGCCAACCTAGTGATGTCATATTAATCATTTTGTGGGACTCCCTTATATTACTCCAAATCACATTGAGGATGTAATCTTTAATACTAACTGTAGCACAAAAAATTATATACTCTTGAAGAAAGAAGAAATTTCACGCTTAATTTGAACCTATTTTGGCATCCTTGCATTAATCATTCCTTAAAACTTATCATTTATAGGCCCTAAGACTCATTATATCAGACCTTGAGGCTTATTCCACTCAAAAATCATACAAATCATGACAAATAACATTCAAATTATTCAAATTCTAGAAAACCCACCTCAAAAATCTCTGGTGGGACTAAGTCGCCCAGGGTGGTGACTTAGTCCCTTTTAGGGGATTTTTCAATTTTGAGCGGGAAAATCATCGAACTAATTCAAATTTTTGATGGATGTCAGCCTGTGAGGTATAAATAATGATTAATTAGGTATGAATGCATATAAATATAAGTTTTTAGGTCATTTTTCACAACATTTTAGTCATTTCAACAAACAAATTCAAGAGTCCAGTGTTGAATATCTTTCATAAGGAGATTAATTAGTCTATCTATAGCAAAGTTGAAGCTTTATGGGAGCAAGCTAGGGTTTTTGTAGGCCTTCAAGCTCACCTTTTTCCCAAGATATTTCATTTTCAAGGGTTGATCATGGATGCCTATGGAGAATCATGAAGAATTCTAGGTTAAGGAGAAGCAACTAGCCATCAAGCCAAGCCTAAGGACTTGTTTTCTAAGTGATTCCATCTTCCATTTTCTCTCTATGTTTAGCCTAAGGAAGGTTTTCATGTTATTAAGATACATTTCTAATGTGATTTAGGGTCTCTTGGAATGAGTCTTGCATCATTCTAATTTCATTTATGCATCTTATTCTTGCATGTTAGAGTAGGGTTGCATCTTACTTCAGATTTCTAAATCTTAGATGCACTTAGGGCTAGGGTTTTACAACACATTTCATTATCTCTTTCAAGGATTAAATACCAACTAGGGGTTTGAATGAAACAAAGAACCCAATAGAAACCAAATTATTTTATGTTTTGTAGGTGTTTTTGTAAAATTGGGTCCGGATTTTAGTTGGAGAACAAAGTGTAGACCGAGAGCTTCAATTTTGACTTTCAGATTTTTAGAAAAGCCAAGGTGGAATAAGTCACTATTAGTGGAAACTTAGTCCCACTGCACATGTTTTTCAAAAGTTTCTATAGATCTAGATACCCATTTGGATGAAATGAGCTTAGGAGTAGTTTTCAAGACTGGGACTAAGTCGTCCAGCTTGGTGTAAGTGTCCTAGTTGGCCAAAAAATTATATTTTCTAGAATTTCAAAAGCATCTGCATTCTTCACCCCAACCTCTATCAATTTCCAGGTGCACTCTTTCTATTTGGCTTCTTTTTCTTGTATTATATTGCATTCCATCCATCTTCTACATATCACAATGTGTTTTCAAACATCTTGCATTTCTTAAGTTTCTCTTTAATAATCCATCTCTTTTATTAGTTCTTTGCATTTAGGACATTCTACTTAGACATTTTTTAATCATATTAGCATTATTCTTGAGTGAACTGCCTAGATTTTTGGGATACCTTTCTCCTTTTAGGTGTGAAACCCTAGAAGTGTAAGAGATCCCCTATCCCCAAAAATTTACTGTTCATTTTGGTGAACCTACATTTAGAACATCCTATTTCTGATTTAAAGTGCACTTACATCCTAGGAATAGCCTACATTAACACTACATTGCATGTTGCATTGTTTAATTTGCATCTTAGGGTTTTAAAACTTGCATTAGTGAAAATAATATTTAATCTTGCATTATTGCACTTCATTTCCTTGAACAATAGTGAATTTTTTTATATTTGCACTCTACAGTACAAAACACATAAGAATCCATCAAAAAATTTAGAAAAACTTAAAAAAATACCACTACTGGGACTAGTACCAGTACACATTTTGCATCTCTATTTTCATAATTCAATTTCTAGTTTCTTAAGTTGTTGTCTATCTCAATTACTTTTTTGTTTCAATTCAGTTATTTTCGGTTACATTGCACTCATTAGAACTAGTATCATTTACTTTCATGGCCATTATGGATAGCATTAGATTTTTTGCAATTAACATTTTCAACACTAGTTCTTGGTTCATTTAGGTCACATTCATCAGAAAGTGAAAACAAAAAACTAGAAACATCAAATGAAACAATAAAAAAAATGCTTCACTTTAGAAAAACTATATCATCCAAACCTCTTAGTAGTGATGACTTGGATATGTTAGATGAAGCCCTCCAGGGCTTCCTCTCACTAATATCATCCACTAAATTTTTTGATAACAAACACAAACTAAAAAAAAGTAACTTACCTCCCAAACCTTTTAGTAGTGATGATTTTCTATGTTAGATGAAGCTCTTTAGGACTTCATCTCACAAAAGCCATCCATTGAGGTTTGTTGTGAGAAACCTAAAACAAAAGATGTTAATGTAATTCAACCTCAACTAGTCCTTTACCCACCTTCACATAAATCTCAACCTCCACCTAAACTCGAGTTTATTCTTTATTCACCTATGCATGATGTTGTTTATCACACACATTACACTAGAAATAATCCACACCCACAACAACCCACCCCAACACCCTTACCTTTACCCAATCCCATATTTCCTAGTGCTCTTCGCTTAAATTCACACCTCAGGGAGTACGATCTCATTGAATAACTTAAGAACACTCCTACAAAGATATCCCTTTGGGACCTTCTTTAGAATTCACCAAACTATCACACTATGCTCCAAACAACATTGCAACAAATAGTGGTTCCTTCTGGTGCAAATGCAAATGATGTGGCAACTCTAATACAAGGAATGAATATAGTTAATGTAGACATTACCTTCCATCAACATGAGCTCCCTTCATTAGAATTAAAGAAGAAAAATGAATCCTTTATGATAATAGCCCAATTCAATGGAATAGGCATCAAACAGACCCTCATTGATAATGGCTCTACCCTTAATGTGTGCATTGTGAAAATTCTAGAAAAATTATGTGTGGATAAATCACAAATCAAACTTGATTCCTTATCTATTAGAGGATTTGACAATAGCAAAAAGCAACTGCTTGGTGTAATTACCTTACCTATTACAGTCAGAATGGCTACTTTGCAAACTCCTATTCATGTCATTCCCTATGATCTTTAATACAATATTCTTTTGGGAAGACCATGGATTCATGAGATTCATGTAGTTCCTTCAACCCTTCATCAAATAATGAAATATACATCTATAACAACAAAGTTTATCAAGTTGAAATAGACCCCAAGCCTGAAATTTGCTTACAACTTGAAAAAGGAACAAGTCCTCTTAACACATTGATTCCAACATCTTACATAGAACCTCTTGATACCAACAAACAAGAAGAACCCATGTCTAAATTGCTAGGTGATGATTGGGGATCATTATAATTCACACCTTTATTTATGGGCGAATATATAATCACATGAAAAGAGGATGACAAACAAGAACAACCAATAGTTATGTTAGCTCATAATTTAGAAGAATCTTCCCAAGCATCTACCTCATCTACTTTGGAAGAAAATACAACTTACACAAAAAAAATTGATGAGATAGATTATCAACATCTGCCTAACCCGAAGGAAATGGAAAGAATTTATGGAAAAGGTTATGAACTCATGAAACAATTAGGATACAATGGTAAAGGATGTGGGAAGCATGAACAAGGAATTTGAGTTCCTATAGAACCTAATACACAAGAGATAAAGACTAGTTTGGGATATTTTTTTTTCTAATATAACCAAAACAAATCAACGATCGCTAAACATCAATACCATCACATGTAAACCAATAATCAATCTCACACTAAAGCACTTGAATTACTTGATATGGATTTTCCAGCATCATGGGAGTACTTTTAAAATGATGAAGCTCTGAAACAAATGTTAGGTACTTTTGATAATATATCGTCTTCAAAGAGAAAAGTTACATGTGCTATGATCAGTACCAAGAAAAAAGATATTGATACCAATGAGAAATAAACAAGCATAGAGCCATATGATCCTGAATTTTCTCAATCAAATGTGCTTCCCTTGGGAGATACAATCGATATACCAATGGACGTAGATGATAAAGAAAAAATTATTAAAATTGGGGATTTCCTTGATGATGAAGAGTAAGAGGATACTACAACGTTGCTTCATGACTTTCTTGAGATTTTTGCTTGGAAATATTCAAACATGCTATGAATATATCCAAAGATAGTGACACATAACATTGTTCTTGCTGAAAATGCTAAGCCTGTTCAACAAAACATCTGAAAAATGAATCCTAAGATAGCCTTTCTTATTAAAGGAGAACTTGAAAAATTCCTTGACATGGGTTTCATTCGACCTATTGATTATTCTCCTTGGATCTCAAACATTGTTGTAATTACAAAACCTGACAATCATATTAGGATGTGTATGGATTTTTCATGATTTGAATAAATCCTCTTTAAAGGACAATTTTCCCCTTCCTAATATTGACATGATAGTGGATTCAACTGCAGGACATGCTTTGTCGTCATTCATGGATGGATTTTTTTGATATAATCAAATCTTCATCAACCCACAAGATCAATATAAGATAGCATTCGCAACCATTTGGGGGACATTTTGTTGGATTATGATGCCTTTTGGATTAAATAATGTAGACGCAACCTATCAACGAGCTATGACATTAATATTCATGATTACATACATAAAATTTTGGAAGACTATGTTGATGACATCCTAACCAAATCATTAACAAGAAAAAACAATGTCAGTGTCCCTCAAAAAATATTTGAATGGATGTGCAAATACAACACGAGACTAAATCCAAAAAAGTGTGTCTTTGGAGTAGATGGTGGAAAATTTTTAGGGTTTATTGTATCATAGGAAAAATGCATGGGTTAAGCAATTCAAAGCATAAACAAAACTTAAACCTAAGCTAAAAATAAAGAACAATGGAATATAAAGCATGAATAAAAGAAAGATCTCACCTTCATTGCATGGATCACCTTCATTGCACTTCTCCATTTTGTTGTTGTATAAATGCCCTCATATTTCTCTTAAGAATGTAAGTATGGCCTTATGCATTCCATGGATCACCTTCATTGCACTTCTCCATTTTGTTGTTGTATAAATGCCATCATATTTCTCTTAAGAATGTAAGTATGGCCTAATGATAATGATAATAGTAAAACATTGAATATTTATAAAGTTGCTTCCAAAAAGTTCTCATAAGATTTCAGGAGGAGTAATAATGATGAACGTAAAGCCAATTTATAGAAAATATGATTTTCGAATGACAGACTCAAATTAAAGATAAATAATTTATGATTTAGATTAAAAGGTGTGTCATGCAATAGGGTTAGGGTTGGATTAGTGTGAGTGATAAAGCATAAAAGGTGGGGATTAAATTAAATAATAATTTAATCTTTAGTGGAAACTGGTCGAGACAGAGAAAAATAAAGATTGCATGTAAGAGATAAAGATTGTCATGGATAGAAGATAAGAATAAATTAATTAAATAATTAAATTTATTTAATTAATAGAGGTTTGCATGTAGAAGATAAGGATAAATCTAGATAACGGACTGATTAACCCAAAAAATTTGTTTGTTAAAGATAATTAGATATTAAATCACCAGATAACTGAATGATCAAATTATATCTAGACTTAAGTGATAAATGACTAATTAGATAACAAAGAGATTATCTAATTATAGAGGAATATGCCAAGGATAAACCTTTAATGAATTAAATTTAATTCAACATTCAAGATTTTAGGATTAAATTAAATAAATAAAGATTTATTTAATTAAATGGAGAAAAGGTTAAAGAATAATTAAATAATTAAAAATGATTATTTAATTATAGTTGAAAGTGTCATAGGAGTAAATTAAATAATAGTTTATTTAATTTTAGAAAGAAGATAAATTTAATTAGCGACGTAATTAAATAAATAATAAAGGTAAGAATAAATATTTATTTAATTAATCAAGGAATAATAAAGGTAAGAATGAATTAATTAAATAATTAAAGTTTTTTAATTAATAGAGGACAAATGACTTTAGAAAATAATTAAATAATTAACATTATTTAATTATGAAAATGAAGACAAGAATTATGAAGAAATTAAAGTCGCAAGCCTAGGACAATTTTTAGTGTCTACAGTTTTCCCCTCTTTGACATAATGTCATTTTGGCATTTGTGTCAAAGAATAATAAATAACATGCCCCAGTTGTGCCTCGGTGTGAAATAGGTAATGGTATGCCCCCTTGGGAAAAATGACAAATTTTTGAAAAATTCTGTAAAATTTGGAAATTGTCCCAATTAGGTAATTGGATAGCCATAAGTTCAATGGTGGCAAAAGAAATTAGTTTCGACAAGGTTTGGCTTATGCAATGATCATTGGAAGTGTGTAAATAGTGCATTCAGTATAGTAAGTTTGAAAGAAAACCCCAAAAAACCCTAGGTATAAATAGGAATTGGGTGAAAAATGAATTCATTTTCACCCTTCAAGTTTGAAAACCATTGAGTTTGCTCTAGAGCCATTCAACAAAATGTCCCATGTTTTGTACACCAAGCATCATGGATATTGTGTTAGGACTTTTCGATGACCAGCCGATGCAAGACCTCCAGTATGTACCCCAAAACCGACTTTTGAATTTTTAATTTTCATGCATTTCTAGGACATTAAAGTTAATTTTTGCATATGCGTCATTTCGCTTTCGCCGCAAATGTGTTTGAATGCGACGCATCTGCTCATGATACGACCATTTGTGGAAACACGTCAGGGCTCATTTTTGCTTTAATTTTGGATTCACATATTTGTTTAGGTTTCACCACATTTGTGGTAGCGAGTTGCATTTGATAGGTACAATGTCGCATTTGTTATTATGCATCACATTTGATATTTATGTGATGCATATGCATGATTGATTGTTTTTGCAGCCTTGTGTGATGCATGTGTATTATTGTGATGCATGTGCAATGTTAAATGACACATTTGAATTTCCGTGACACATTTGATAATAAAATGACACATTTTCTAGTCAATTTTTTTGAAATTTTATTGTGTAAAAATTGGTTGTGTACTTTTGACACAAGGTATTTTTTATGCATTTGTAGGTTGTTTTGGGTTTGATATACACCCAGAAGTCAAGGCTAGTGACATACGAGTTGCTGAACCAGTTGCACAGTGCAGAGAAATGTTTGATGTGGAGTCTTGGATTACATCATGTGACATTTATGCCCACCAGTTGGGAAAACCGAGGTATGCTCACCGCACTTGTTGAGCGATGGCACTCAGAGACTTCGTCTTTCCATTTTCCCATAGGAGATGTGACTGTTACATTAGAGGATATTTATAGGATACTTCAATTACCGATCAAGGGCGAGAGGGTCTGCTATGATTCCTAGAGGAGTTACAGCAAGATCACCTATTATTGTGCATGAGGATGTCAGACAACTCGGTATCGAGCATTATGAGATCAGATAGCATGTACTTGCAGATATATATGAGCGAATTGATTGTTTGTTGTGTTCTTTGATTGGTGGGATTGTACTACCAGACCATCAAGGGCATGGGTTTCCATTGGTTTAGGGGAGATGTTACTAGGGATGTTGGAGAGGAAGGTTGTGTATGCATGGGGCCCATGTCTATTAGCAATGTATTTTCACTTGCACGACATAGCTTATAGGGAGGAGTAGTCCATGAGCTATGGGACTACCTTATTGATGATATGGGCATGGGAGTACATTGTTGTTTTCCATCCACCAGTTGTATTTGATCTAGATGATCGATCTCCTTATGTATTTTTTTATGTTGGGACCATTACACAGACTCATGTTGGAGACATAGGATACTGGAGACACACAATTGATACCCTTGTTCAGTTTATACGGAGGCCATACATGGAATGTGTGCAATGGCAGGAAAAGCATCAACACTTTCCTTTCTACTGATAGACATGATATTTGATTGGTATGAGTGTTTCAAGAGTACATATCATTGAGAGACACCTACCTAATAGAGTACTTTAGCAGTTTGGTGAGGTTCAAGGTGTGTCGCGGGGCTGAGCTGAGTTTGCTAGATCTTCAAGGGAGGTTCCTCTATGGGGTCCCTAGATTCTTGTAGTGATAGTGGAGGTAGATATTTGGAGGGGAAAGTTAGAGTTGTGATGGCAGAGAGAGATGAGATGCAGCTAGAGAGGGACAATTCCTACTTGGAGAGAGATTAGGGGTGGCACGGAGGTAGGAGACTGGGTAGAGATTTGTGGAGTTTATAGCTCTTTTCACTGGACCAGCTATAGCTATGGCTCGAGAGTTGGTTAGGGTTGGTGATAGAGAGTGATATTAAGGAGATTTGTATGAGTAGGAGGTACCTCCAAAGAGATGGGCTCCTAGTGCTTCTCAGGCGCTTAGCAGCATATCACAGAGTAGGTCATCCTACAACAGATCCTAAAGCACTGGTGGTGTCCTTGGACCTCACAGGTTAGGACCTTATGATAGGCCATCTTCCACACAAAGATCATCATCCCCTCCCCGTCAGTCACCTCCTCATTCTTTGCATGGGAGCAGTCAGAGTTTAGCCTAGGGAGATGTTTTATATTTGTAGACATTGTATTTTGATTATAGAGCCTAGGAGATACATTCTGACATTGTACTGTGATACTTTTTTGAGCAATATATATATATATATATATAATTTTTTCTAGTAATTATATGATATGCAGTTCTTTATATGATTATGTAGTCTTTTGTATGATATGCAGTCTTCTATTTGTGCATGTGTTATGGATGCCAATGTTTATTTTATGATGTTAATGCAACCTATGATGTTATGTTGATTCTATATGATGATGTATGCATTCACTTTTATGGTATTATGGATGTCATGTATGCATTTATGATTATGAGATGTAATGTGATTTATGTATTTACCATGCCATGCAAATGTATTTATTGTGATAATATGCTATGCAGTTTATGATGGTAAATGCATGTTATGTCATGGATTCCTAGTTGCAATGGATGCCTATTATTTTTTTTGTTTTCAAATGAAGCATATATGTATGATTTAATATGTACATATGTATGGAAATGTCTAAATGATGTTTTTAACATGAATGCATATGTAGGATGCTTTATTTTTTTTTGTCATAGGACTCCATCATAATGCAAGGAAGAAGAAATGTTAGCACGAAAGATGTGGATATTAGTGTTAGCAATCTTTGATATTTTTCCAAAACATAATAGGCCTTGCATTAAATCATCATTGGGCATTGAATGATACAAATGAAAAAAAAACACCATGATATGAGATATACCAAGGTGTGCAAGGTCATCCACCTACTAAAAATAGACAGTCACAGACAAGGAATGTCCTAACTCATACTAAGGGAAAATTTTCCTAGTATTTTTTTCAAGATAAACCGCAAATAGAAAACACATAAAAGATGAGTCATGAGACATCATCGCTCCTCTAAATCCTTCATGGGACATCCTCGAGGAAGATAGTAACCTCACTCAAAGACAAAACCAAAAGACAATTGACAAACAACAGTCAAATAAAAAAGAGCCCCAATACATCCTTCTCTAAATCCTTCATGGGACATCCTCAAGAAAGCTAGTAACTGGACTCAAAGAGAAAGCCAAAAAAGATAAGATAAGAAAAACAAGCCACAATGTTAATAGCCAATAAGAATATTTGCCAAAATTTGATCATGTTTATTGTTTAATTTTCTAGGGGATTGATAAGATGATTTTTTGATAAAGCCTGGTTTCAAGAATGACACATATTGTATAAGATGTTGAGTCTGGTTTCGATCATGTGACCACCTGTATAAGGAAATGATGAAGATTGACTAAATGACAATGTTTTTTTTAAGAAAGACACATCCTATATAATACATAGGTTGATTTTTTTGGTTATTTGAGTGTTTTAGCAATTTGTTTGACTTGACTTGATGACCTTGTTGACTTGTTTGTCTTGTTGATGTGTAACTTGTCTTGTGGTTTTGACAATTGTGTGTGTTTGATGAAAATTTCCAACTAATGTTGACTGACACAATGAACCCTAAAGTACTAACCTAGTGTGGCCTCGAGGGCTCATCGATTTATGGCCTTGCCTATGTTATACACATAGCGGCCTTGTAGCTCAACTAGAATTTTACCGACAAGACTAACTAAAAAAGATTTTATTTACTTGAAGATATCTAATGTGTGTGATAGTGAATGTGACGAACCCTAATGTACTGACCTAGTGCAGCATCGAGGGCTCATCGATTGATGGCCTTGCCTATGTTATACATGTAGAGACCTCGTAGTTCAACATGACCAATGACTTTGTCTTATTGACTAAGTATTGAGTCATGATTTTATACAAACAAACCTAAAAGGAATGACCTAATGCCTTGGGGGCACATCAATAGATGGCCTTTCCTACGTCCAATCATAGAGGAAATATAGTTTGACAATGACAAAGATTGATTGGTGCGACTGACTCTAACTCTATTTTTGGGTTTTTGGCATGTTTTGATTTTTTTGTCTTTTTGAAGTTTTATGATGTTTTTGGATTTTTTCAGGACATTTTGTGATGTTTTTATATTTTTTCAATGGTTTTATGTCCTCAGAACAACCACTATAAGAACAAAATGGTGTAAGACAAGTGCCTGCCCCCAGTTGGGTATAAGACCAATTTATTAAGAGGATGGAATGGGGATGCGAAGTGTGCTCGATGTCAATCATTCCAAGTCAAGGAAAGGACAACCATTTATTATGGGTGTAAAATCAGGAAGTCAAATTGGAATGATGGTAGATAAAGGAGAAGAGTCGACTACACATGGCACCTATTTTTTAGGTTTTCGCCATGGCACTTATCTAAAGCACCACCGAAGTAGTTTTCACTATTGGTCGAATTATTTATCTTTACTATTTTTTTATTTTTTCAATTTTTTTGATATAACCAAGACCCCTGTTTGTCAAGTTTTCACCTAGGTAATGATTTTTTTTGGTTTTTGCATTTTTTTGTATTTTTTATTATTAAGACAAGGCTCTTAGAAGCTATGTGTAGAACCTCTTCAGATGAAGTTTGTTAATTGGCACTGATAGTGGTTCTCCTTCAGGAGTAGAGAGCTGGTATGCTCTTGATCCAAAAGCTTTTGTGACAATATAAGGTCCTAGCCAGTTTGATTCAAACTTTCCTATTTTTTCTCTTTCTACTTGATTCTTTGGATTTTCCATTCAAACCAAGTCACCAATGTCAAAACTTTGATTCAAGACTTTCCTATTATAGCTGCAACAAAGACGATTTTGATATGCTTGAAGATTATCTAGTACCTTTTGTCTGCGTTCGTCCAAGAACTCTAGCTCATGTAACCTTGACACAAGGTATTCTTCATCATCAATATTCCCTTTCAAAGATACCCTTAGGGAAGGAATCTCAACCTCAATAGGCAAGATGACCTTAGAACTGAATACCAAGGAGTACAAAGAGGTGACAGTGGGAGTGTGGATGCTTGTGCAATAATCCCATAGGGCGGGGTTAAGTTGTAAATGCCAGTCACAACCAACATCATTGACAATCTTTTAAGGATTCTGAGGATTGTTTTGTTAGACACCTCAGCTTGGTCATTACCTTGTGGGTAATATGGAGTAGAAAGTGGTGTTGGATATGGAATTCTTTGTAGAGGGTGACGGAATTCTTGATTTTTAAATGGACGGCCATTATCTATGCTTATGGATTGAGGAATGCCATACCAAAAAATGATATAGTTAAGGATAAACTTAGAAATTTGTGTGTCAGTAATGTAGGTCATAAGAATGGCTTCGATCCACTTGGTAAAATATTAAGTCGCAATAATGATGAATTTATGACCATTGGAGGATGTAGGATGTATCTTACCAATGAGGTCAAGTCCCCATTGGGAAAAGGGCCATGGTGATGTTATTGGAAGGAGCTCTTGTGCTAGTGCATGTATCAAGTCTCCATGAATTTGGCACTATTGACATTTCTTGATAGAGACATATGAGTCCTTTTCCATCGTAGGCCAACAATACCCTAGTCTCATAATATTCTTGGCTAAGGTGGGACTGCTAGAGCGGGATCCACATATACTCTCATGTACCCCATGCAAGGTTTCTTGTGCTTCTTTAGTATCGAGACATATTAATAGGGTATTGTCTAGGGTGCATCTATAAAGGGTATCACTGATGATGGTATACTTGGAAGACTTATGGATAAATGTCCTATGTTGGTTGTTCGAGAGGTCAAGGGGTAGGATTTGGGAATGGAGGTAGGCATAGATTTCTTTGTACCATGGGGAATTGGGACCAACAAGTTCACATACCATCTCTAAATCTAGGACGTCAAAGGTAGGGACCAAAAGTTGTTCTACCAAAAACTCGAATTTAGGCATGTTGCTAGGTATGTCCAATAGTGAACCAATGGTTGCCATGGCATCTGTTGCCATGTTTTGAATGTGGGTTATTTGATGAAAGACATTTTTTTCAAAATATTGTTTGAAACTATCTACCATCCACTCATATGGGGTGATCTTTTCATCTTTGGTTTCATAGTCATCATTAACTTGTCAGACTACCAACTGAGAATTACCATAAACTTGTAGGTGCTTAATCATCCATTTGATTTCCATTTGTAATCCTATTACAAGATCCTCATATTCTGCTATATTTTTGGTGCATGGAAAAGTAATCCTGAATGACTTAGGAATAGTGTCACCCTGTGGTGTGATAAACAATATGCCAGCCCCTGAACCGTGATTTGTGTGGGACCCATCAAAGTATAACTTCCATTTCATTCATGTATCAAGAGTGAAAATGAATTCATTAGGAAAATTTGAAACTAGAGGATGATCTACCTTAATCAGTACGTCTACCAGCTAGTCAGCAATAACTTGTCTTTTATAGTTTTTCTTTCTACATATTGGATATTGTATTCACTGAGTAACATTACCCATTTTTCCAGGTATCTTGTTAGTGCTACTTTACTAAGGAGATACTTCAAAGGATCTATCTTTGCAACCAACATTTTTTGGTGGTTTAACATGTAGTGCCTAATTTTTTGAGTAGAAAAAACTACTGCAAGACAAGCACATTCTATTGTACTATAATTTAGTTCATAACCTACCAAAGTATGGCTGATATAATACACTACCCTTTCATGACCCTCACTATCATTTTGTGCAAGTAAGGCTCCTAGCACTGATGTAGTTGCTGAAATATAGAGTATTAAAGGTCTTCCATCAACAGGTGGCATTAACACTAGTGGTGTAAGAAGGTAATCCTTGATCTGTTGAAAAGCTTCTTGGCATTTACCTGTCCATACAAACGGTACCCATTTTCTGAGTAGATGTTGGAAGGGATGTGTTTTATCTACTAACTACACTATGAATCATCTAATAGACTACAATCTCCCTTGTAGTGTCCGTAGTTGACTTATATTGGCCAGTGGAGGCATGTCCATTATAGCTTTCACTTTTGTTGGGTTAACTTCAATGCCTCATCTAGAAATAATGTATCCTAGAAGTTTTCCTTATTGCATGCCAAATACAATTTTTTTGGATTTATCCTTACTTTGTATTCTTCTAGTCTTTCAAAATATTATCTAAGACCCATAAGTGATCAGCCCTTGTCAATGATTTAGCTATCAAAACATCCACATAGTCTTCCATGAGAGTGTGAATGAGATCATGGAAAATAGTTGCCATGGTGTGTTGATATGTTGCTCTGGCATTTTAAGTCCAAAGGGCATGACGTTCCAAAAATAGGTTACCCATGGACAAGTGAAAGTTGTCATATGTTGGTCTTTAGGTGTGATTATGATTTGATTATATCCTAAGAAACCATCCATAAGGGATAGCATTTCATATCCTGTTGTTAGGTCCACAATCATGTCAATATTTGGCAGAGGAAAGTCATCTTTAGGACATGCTTTGTTTATATCTTAGAAGTCTGTATAGATGTGGATTCCCCTTATTCTTTTTGTCACTAACTATTACAATATTGGAAATCCATTTTGCATAATCAATTTATCTGATAAAGCCGACATCCAACAGTTTCTTTAGTTCAGCTTTGACTAATAAAGCAATTTGTGGGTGCATTTTTCTTAATTTCTACTTCATGGGTTTAACACCTAGTTGTAATGGAAAATGATGTAATACCAAGTTAGGATCTAGTCTAGGAATGTCAACATATGCCCATGGAAAGTTAATCTGCATGAAGAAGTTACGAAATTCAAGTTGCTTTGATTTTGTCAAAGATGCTACAAAATAGATTAATCGAGGATTATCTTCAGTGCCTATGTTGATCTCTAAATATATTCCTCAACCAACATTGGTGACTTTTCCTGAGCAACAGGGAGAATTTTTAACCCTCCATCCTTGGGTGCCTCAGATAGGTTTTCACCCTTGGATGCATCCTTATTTTTTTCTTTTTCATCGTCCAAAGGTGCCTTTCGATTTTCACCTAGGGAATTGTCATTTTTTTTTTCTTTTTTTTTCTTATTTTTACAATTGGAGGGATGAACAGACTCACCAAAATAAGCCATGTTATCCAATTCTATGGTAAATCCAGCCTTATGGTCACCACTAGGTATTCCTTCTCCCAGTCCCATGAACTTAGCTATTGCTTCACCATTTTCGAAGACATCTAAGATAGCGGTGTCTAGTTGATCCCAATCGATAAGTTGGGGATATACTAAGGGCATGTCATCATCAGAAGTATCAAATTTCAAAGGGGTCAAGGTAAAGGTTGAGTTTTTGACATAGTCAGAAAAGTTTCTTACCAAATCCTCCTTATTCTTTTTCTTGGGAATATGTATATTTTGAGATGGGCCCACTGTAAAGGTTTGGTTATCTGAAGTGGGTTTTTCGGGTTCCCAAGAGGCAGGATCAAGGGATTCCCAAAATTAATGTTTGAGCCATTCCTCTTTTTTCAAAGAAATTTGTGGATGGGAATTTGTTTATTTTGCAAGGAATTAAGCATTTGGTCAAGTTCCCCAAATAGTTTATCGATGTCCATGAAAGAGGTGGAGGAGAGGGAATCCCACTCATATTCATTAGACTTGGGGGAATGGTAGTAGCATTAGTCAGATGGCTCATTGGATGTCTCAATATCTTCAAAAGCATTGAATTCCTCTTGTAAATGTGATGTGGTACTAGAATCACCAATCTAGAGTGGTTGAAACCCAATCCATGGGCCTTTCATCCATTTAGAGACAATTATAGGTTCAGTCCTCCCATTCTAATGTAATCCCAACCCGCTATGTCCATTATATCCTTTGCATTGCATTATCTTGAAACCTTTTCCATATTTATCTGTGGGTATCTAAGTAGGCAAAGGAGTTTCTTCATTTTCTTCTTTATATAACAAAGAGGTCACATCTTCATTGTTTATAGCTTCTTTACTTACTTCCCATCATTTTGTGAAAGTCAATGTGGGAGGGACATGTATGGTGACAATGGATTGTATCCTATCTATTGTTGGTTCTAGACCATATGATTTCGGAGGAACCAAATGGATGACACAATAAGATGCTTTCATATGATACTCTCCACAACCTTTATCTTGGATCTTGACCTTAGGAGTAGAAGGTAGTGATTTGGAAGTAGATTTTTTGGAAAATGTGGATGGATCGACATACTGGGATGAGTTGGATGATGAAGCCTCCTTGTTTATAGGAACCTATCGTTGGGGTATCCCTCATAGGCTAGTACAATACTGTAAAGGATCAAGATCACCATCTATCATGATCTTGGTGCCATTGTATGGGAATTTAAGGAATTGATGATAAGTGGAAGGGACCACCTTCATAGCATGTATCCATGGTCTTCCGAGTAAAAGGTTATATGGGAGGATGAGATCCAAGACTTGGAATTGGGTATCCATAACTGCAGGACCAATTATGATGGGGAGTGTTACAACTCATTTAGATTATCATTCTTTGTCATCATATGCCTTAATGACAATTATCTTAGTAGTGTCCACACATGCCTCTGAGAAGCCTAATGTCTTAACCAATTTCAAGGTGAAAACATTCAACCCTGCTCCTTCATCTACCAAGACTCATCTAACTTTTGTTTTATGAACAGGAACTTCTAGGTGCAATGGATCATTGTGGTGTGTCTTTTCAGTTGAGTAATCTTGTTCAAAGAAGGTAGCATGATGAGAGTTAGTTATGTAGCCTACCATCTCTTGGAAGTGATTAATATCAAGGTTGGTGGGGATGGTCATGCTTTGAAATATTTGTCTAAAATAGCTCGATGATCGGGTGATATACTCAACAGTTCCAAGATAGAAATTTTTGTTGTGGTCTTCCCTAACTGGTCAAGTAAATTATATTGAGGCTTAGAAGACTATGTGTGTTGCTGTGATGGAGGACCTTGGATGGTTATCTTGGTTTGGCGAGTGTTGATAGCACATTTACGAGTTTTCTTTATCGTGATAGTGTTGATATGTTCATGGTGGCTTGAATGTGATTTATGATTGGGCTTTGGTTATAGTCATACTTGGCATTAGCATAGTTGGTTGAATTATTGGTCTTATTTCTTGAAGTGGAGACTTTTCCTTTTCCATGATTATGTAATGGATCAGTAAATACCTTGCGATTGTTGTTTGAGGATTTTTTTTTCTTTCCATTAACTTCAATAGTTTTTTTCCACGAGATCCTATATAATGTTCTTCAACTATTAGCATTGTTGTAGACTGTGTCCCTTAGTTTAGTGGAAATTGCAAAAGGTGTTTTCATCCCACCAAGAGGGTTTAAATTTTCTAGGATCATATTGTCTTGGCTCAGGAAGTTGTATGAGGTTGTGATGCATCAGTTGTTTAAAGATTGATTCAAATGGTTCGCCTAGGCGAGTGAATTTCCATTTTGGAAACCTCCTTTATGGTCATGATTGTTGGGTGTTTTGGACAGTGTTGTAAATTTGATCGATGTTGTTGAGTATGTTGTTAGAGGGGTTGTGTCCTCTAATTGTAATGATTGGTCCTACTTGTAGGGTTTTAGCATCAACGATCCCATCATTGGTTACGTTCTTGTTTCGAAACCAAAATTTGTTCCTATCATTAGGGGTGTTTTGAACATTTGGATTTCTATTTGACATATTGATTTCACCTTTGTCAATGAGATCCTTTTCAAGTATGATACCCTTTTCTACTAGTTCCACAAAAGAAGTGCAACAGTGTACTCTTAGGTCACTTCTTAATTTTGTATTAAGATTTTCGAGGAATATGGTGACCTTTTCCTTTCCAAGTATTTGAATAGGGCATTGACTAGCTAGACTCCTCCATCTCTAGAAGAAGGTGATAAAGTTATCTCCTTCATCCTGTATGGTGTGACATAAGGATGCTATTGTGATTTCATTATCAATGTTAAAGGATAAATGTTAAATAATTTTTTTAGCAAGTTCACCCCATGATCTTATGCCATATGGAAGTTGAGAAAACCATTCAAGTACTATTCCAACAAGGCTTCGCAAAAAAAGTCTCATGAGATATGTGGGGTCATATGCGACGTCTATGCACATTGTAGAAAATTCCCTCATATGTTCAATAGGATTGTACTTCCCATTATACTTAGTTATTTTTGGTATAACATATCTATGTGGGAAGGGTGTCATGTATAAAGCTTTGTCAAAGGGAAATGGACATAAGTCTTTTGCTGAAAAATTATTTTTGCTAGACATCACCATGTTATCTATTTATTGTTGAAGGGCTTGCATTTGTGTTTGCAGAACATCTACTTATGTCAATGACGTGTTGGTTGTATTCTTAGGGTCTATGTATGTGTTTTGAAACTCAATGTTATGTGACATATTTTGGTTCAATGTAGGAATGAAGGGTGGATTTTCATTTGGGATGTGAGAGAACAAGTTTTAGTTTGATGCTAGTTGATTGGTGTAGACACCGAAATCTGGTTTAGGCCTGCGACTTCCATTTTCTTCGAAATTTGTATTCTTCATGGTCATTGATTAAATAATCTTAATTATTTAATTAATTCATCTTCTATTAATTCATCTTAACATTAATTATTCTATTAATTAAATAATCTTAATTATTTAATTAATTCACATTTTTTTTATTCTATCTGATTAATTAAATAAACCCTTTTTATTTAATTATGTTACTAATTAACCTTATCCGTCTTGTCAAATTAAATAAATTCTTATTGAATTTACTCTTTATCATATTTCAACTATAATTAAATAAATTCACTATTTATTTAATTATTCATTTAAATCCCTTCATCACTTAATTAAATAAATATTATTTATTTAATTATTCTTCAAATATCGAGTCTTGAATTAAATGAATTATTTAATTCATTAATTCTATTTTAACGCATTCCTCTATATTTAGATAATTGTGTGAGTTATCTAAGTATTCACTTTTACTCAACTCAAAGATATATTTTAATCGCTCAGTTAACTCTTGATTTAATGTTTGAGTGGCTTTCTCAAGTAATCTCTTCGTCAAATCATTCAATCATCCAGTTCTAACTCAATTGCGTGTACATGCATATTAATTAAATATTCCTATTTAATTAATTAAGTGTTGTGTGTGCATTCGAACAGAGAGCCGTTTTAATCAATCTTCATCTTTTTCATGCAAAGATATTTCTTCTATTTTCGAATGTCGAACTAAAGATTAAATCATTTATTTAATCTTTAATTCTATTTCTAATTTGTATCACTCATGTCATTACTGACAGTTATCAGAATGCATGTCTAATCAGTCAATCTCAACCGTCCGTTGATCTTTCAATCTTGATCTATCGTTCAAATAATCAATTTTCTATAAATTGATTTGTTATTCTTCATTCCAATCGCTCGTGAAATCCTATGACTTTTGAGAGCACTTTGTCTTGAATCTTTGATATTTTGCTAATCACTATCTTAGGCTATACTTGCACGAATTTATGAAAAATCTGAGGGCAATTATACTACACAAGCAAAATGGAGAAGGGCAATCAAGATGAATCATGGAAATACATTCGAAATGGGTGAGATTGTTCTAGTTTTTTTTATTTTTTGACTTCTTATGTTCTTTGTTGCTTAATGAATAAATTTTCATTTTAGATTTAGTATTGTATGCATGTGTGCTTCTAATAATCTTCCTTGTTGTCTATTGTGCAAGTGTTTTATTTTGGCGTTACATTTTGGTGAACCCGACGTGAAGACACCATCTTCGCGGATCCGTAGATCTTTTATTTTTGGTTTTTGTAGGTTTTTCGTATGGAACGACGCATGTGAATTTTTATGAACCGCAATTGACTTTCTGAACCACATTTGAAAATGAAACAACGCATCTAAAATTTCTTGAACCACAAGTGATTTTACGAGCCGCAACTGAATAATAAACGACGCATCTGACTGGTAACAAAACGACGCAATTGACTGGTAAAATTTTATTTTTGTTTCCCGCAATCTAAAATTTTCAATTGATTTTTGTGTTACTAATAGCTTATTTTCAGCGTGTGGCCTTTTCGGAGTTAACAAAGCTTTTGCAGGATGATTGACGAAGACAATATAGAAAATTACTAATGAGTTTTTCTGCAAGACGTTTGTCGAAGACTCTAGTTAAATTTGAAACAAATTGTTTGGTAGCATAGAAAATCTTTTGTTTGGTTAAAATTAATAAGTGTCTACTGTGTTTGGTGTGAAAGCACAAGTTTGGTCACCCTTACGACTTGGTACATCGAAGTATCCTCTCCCATTACGCATACATGCGATCTTGGGTGTAAGAGAAATGGTTACCAACTCTAGAACTTGGGCCTATTATGGTGGGAAAGAGTACTCATCCCAGGATGACTCAGACCGGTAGCACCCTGAACCCGAGGGACTTTCAGCCGGTATATAAAAGTGGGTTCTTGGGGAAACCCCAAGAATCACGAGTGTGGTTCTGACAAGATGGATCTGAAAGGGGACTCGCGCCATATGGATCACACCCCATGAACAAAATGCCTGAATTAAATACCTTTTTGTTTTAGAGACCAGCCTATTTGTGGCCATTGCTTGGTATTAGTGCAAGGTACAGTATCATGCCCGAAGATACTCACTACTAATCCCCTTGAGTAGAGATAGCAGTTCTTGGAAGGTCATTGCCCAAAGAATTTAGAATTGGTGTGCTCGAAAGACGTTAATGAGCCGTGGAGGGGAGCCAATGCCACCAAATTCCTAAGCTATCCACTCTCGAGAAGGAAAGGTGTTCATCACCAATCCGGGGTATTTAGGTGGGCTATACCAAGTATACAAACCCTAGGCCTTTGGCCTATTAGGATGTGCTTGTCTGTTGTCACTTTAAATGTTCTTTGAGTCCAAAATCAAAATTGAAAACACTTTTTCTTACGATTGTCTTTGATTGTCAGATTTTGATCATAGAAAACTGAGTCAGTTTAAATTTCATATCACTAAAAATTCACAGTCGCAACTATTCACCAGAAAAATGCATCTAATTTTTAGAGTCGCATCTGTTAAGTTTTGAGTCACAACTGTAATTTCGAGTCGCATCTGTTAATTTCTGAGTCGCATTTGTCAGTTTAGCTCGCATTTGCTTTGGAAAAACCGCATGCATTATATTCTGAGTCGCATCTGTTAGTTAGAGTCGCATTTGTAAATTATGAGTTGCATTTGTCAGGAAGACCGCAATTGTTAAATTCTGGACCACATATGTTAAATCCTGAGATGCATCTGTCTTATTACCAGAAAACCAGAATTCACAGTTACTATCTAGTCAGCACGTTGCACTAGTTTCAGTTGTCTTCACACAAAACGGTCCTTGAACAGAAACCTGAAATGATTTGCTCAATTTTGCATCCTTTAGGGTCATTTAGTCATTACCATAGTTGTCTTCATTTAGAGATTAGCTTTATCCTAGAGTACATATTACCTTGCATTAGACTTCTAGAAAGGTCACTTTTACAAACTTTAGGAATAGTCCACCATCAGTGCTAATGTACCTCAACTGTACAGCCTTCCACAGTACCATATCTCTGATATAGTGGTACTTGATCTCAACATGCTTGGATCTGTCATGAAACATAGGATTGACAGAAAGTTTCACACAACTCTGATTATGACAATGAATAATAGTAGGCTCCATTGATTGCCCAAACAATCCTGCAAGGAGCTTACGAAGCCACACTGCTTCCCGAGTTGCCATGCAAGCTGCAATGTACTCAATGCTACCGAAGACTGCTTCCTGCTGCACCAGGAAATCATAGCAGAACCCAAACTAAAGCAACAGCCAGAGGTTCTTTTCCGATCTGTGACACAACCTACCCAATCAGAATCAGTGAAACCAAGTAACTCCAAGTCTGCATCTGAAGTATACTTCAACCCATATCCAACTGTGCCACGCAAGTATCTTAGGATATGTTTAGCTGCAACAAGATGTATCTTTCTTAGATCACACATAAACTGGCTAAGTGCACTCACTGCATAGCAAATATCAGGTCTAGTGTTAACTAGATACATCAAGGATCCAATCAGCTATCTGTACAACGTAGGATCCACCAATTCTGAACTAGTTACAGCCTCCTTCAATTTATGAAGATTGGTCTCCATGGGAGTAGACATGGATTTGCAATCCATCATGCCAAATCTCTTAAGTATATCAATGGTGTACTTCCCTTGATTTAAAATCATACCATCTGACTTCTACCAGACTTCTAAACCAAGGAAGTAATGCATGAGCCCAAGGTCCTTCATCTCAAATTCAGAAGTTAAATCCTTCTTGCATTCAAGAATCAGGTGATCTTCTCCAGTGAGGATTAGATCATCAACATATAAAACCAAAATTAATGCATCACCATTGATTACCTTGAAGTAGAGATTTGATTCAGCATCATTCTTCAAGAAACGCAAGCTTGATAGATACTGATCAATCCTTTCGTACCATGCACGAGGAGCCTGCTTAAGACCATACAAGGCCTTCTTCAGCTTGCAAACATGTGACTCCTTCCCATGAATCTCAAATCCATCAGGTTGCTCTATGTAAACTTCTTCCTCAATCACTCCATTGAGAAAGGCTGTCTTCACATCCATCTGGTGAATCTTCCATCCTCTAGATGCAGCAATAGCAATGATGGTTCTGACAGACCTGTAACGAGCAATAGGAGCAAAAGTCTCATCATAATCAACTCCCTCTTTCTAAGAAAACCCATGAGCCACAAATCTTGCCTTGTACTTCTCAATGCTTCCATCTGCAACATGCTTAATCTTGAATAGCCATTTAGAAGATACCACAGACTTGCCCTCGGGTCTAGGAATGATATCCCAAACATCATTCTTGAGAATTGACTGATGCTCCTCTGTCATAGCATCTCTCCAGACTTGAAGACTAGATGCTTCCTCAACATAGGAAGGCTCAGATTCTATAATCTGACTCATCAAGGCAACATAACTGGAGAACTTATGTGGCCTTTTGCTTTCTCTGAATGTGCCTCTAGGAGCTGCAAAGCTTTCAGCCTCTTGCATAGTGTGACTAGCCCATAGAGGTCTCTTTCTCCCAATAACAATGTTAGTAGGCCCATCAGTAGGTTCCAAGGTTTCAACTGGATCAAGATCTTCTTTTGGTTCCATTGTCTCCCTCTGAATCTCAAGAGTATGGTCAACTTTCATGTCCTGAGGAGACTCTTCATTATCAATCTCCATATGAATCCCTCTGGATCTCTTGAATGCAACATCTTCCTCGAATGTGACATCCCTACTGATCTCTATCAACTTCTGACTTGGAATGTAAATTCTGTAAGCTTTTGATGTCTCACTGTAGCCCACAAATATTCCCTTCTTTCCAGAAGGCTCCAACTTGGTTCTCTTTTCTTTGGGAACATGAACATAGACAGGACAACCAAAGATCCTCAAGTGACTGACTTCAGGCTTCTTCCCTGTAAAGGCTTCTTCTGGAGTCATATTTTCCAAGATCTTATGAGGACTTCTGTTTTGAACATATATAGCTGTCCTGGAAGCTTCTGCCCATAGGAAAGTTTGCAAATATTGATCATGGATCATGGCTTTTGCAGCTTCCACAATTGTTCTATTCTTTCTTTCTGCAACACCATTTTGTTGAGGATTATAGGGAACACAGAGCTCCCTCTTAATCCCTGCATCAATACAAAAGTTTCAAAAACTTCCAGAGGTGTATTCTCCACCATTGTCAGATCTGAGGACCTTAATTCATTTGCCAGAAAGATTTTCTACCAAAGCTTTAAACTCTTTAAACCTATCCAATACTTCCTCAGATTCTTTAGATTTCAAAAAATAAATCCAAGTCTTCCTAGAGTGATCATCAATGAAAAGAACATAATACAAAAAACCACTCAAAGAAGGAAGAGACATAGGACCACATAAATCAGAATGAATTAGATCTAAAATACACTTAGATCTATTTTCTCTACTATGAAAAGGGGTTTTTATGTTCTTACCTAATGCGCAGCCCTTGCATGTACCTTCGTGCTCCTGGTTGAATTTAGGAAGGCTCGTCACCATCTTCTCCATAATAGGTAGGGCTCAGAAGTGTAAGTGAGCCAATCTCCGATGCCAAAGATCACAAAGACTGGAAGAGTCATGAACCAATGCTTGAAGAGGATGTGAGCAAACCTTGTAGAGGTTATCATATCTAACTCCAATTACTTGAGCATCCTTGAAGCTAGAGTTCTGCATCCACACTAGAACTTTGCCTTTGGAGAAGGCAACTTAATATCCTTTATCTTCCAAAGCTGAAATAGAAATAAGATTACACTTGATTCTGGGAACATAAAGAACATTACCCAATTGAAACGATATGCCGAAATCCAAGTGAAGTGTGGAGGTCCCAATTCCCTTTACGGAGTCGCTGGCATCATCTCCAATGATGACTTGTTCAGAAGATTCCTTTTCCACCAAACTCGATAAGTGCTCCTTGAATCCGGTTATGTGACGAGAGGCACCACTATCAATTATCCAAGTGTTGGTGTCGGAAGGTACACAGCTTGATAATGCTGAATGAGACAGATATTCACTTGAATCTTCAACCTTCAAATCATACACCATCTTGACAAACTGAACAAATGAGATAATCTGAGTGCAATAATCTGATCACGATCCTCAAACCCGCTCTGATACCATGTTAAATTTATGTGAACAAATTAAATGCATAGAAAATTAATTCAAAATCAGAGAAAATAACACAGCATATACCCTGGGAAAACCCTCCTCTTGAGGGAGAA
The DNA here is from genome assembly GCA_007258455.2 of Sequoia sempervirens. Lineage (NCBI taxonomy): Eukaryota > Viridiplantae > Streptophyta > Pinopsida > Cupressales > Cupressaceae > Sequoia > Sequoia sempervirens. Next base: position 50,982,812 of record VDFB02026320.1, on the reverse strand, counting down.
AAACCCAGCAACAAAGATCTCTCTTATATTTGATGTAACAGTGGCAATTTCACAAATTACAATGAGGTCTAACACAAGACTGATATACAACACCTGGCAATATTGAATGACAGATAACAACCTCGAAATCACACCTGGCAATATCAGAACACAGATCTGGCAATGTTCACTTTACACTCGAAGGTCTTCAATCTGCGTTAGCTCAACACTATGCAATGTTTGCCCTTGTATTCTGAATTCACACTTTGCTTGTTATATTTGCACTTGAGTATATTTCAAACTGACGTCAATTTGTACCTTGTATTCGCACTTGATTGGAATCACTGAACTGGTATATTCGCTCTTAAATCTCTGACAAGTTCGCACTTGATTGATATCACGGATCTGGTAAATTCGCTCTTTAATATCAGCTAAGTTCACACTTTATCATCGATTGTGTTCGCATTGGAATAATAGCTAAGATTACACTTGAGTAAAATGATCGAACTAAGCTGGAATGGATGAACAAACTGAATATATATACAAATGAGTGGGTTGAAACTAATCCTTCATGTCAGCCTTAAGAGATTGCATATCTTGTTGAATGAAGTCGGCCTAGATAAATATTATACACGCCTCTTCACAAGAGGTCGGCCTCAAATAATAAACACGCATTAAATGTCTTCTTGATAACAAAACAAGATGAGTTCGAATTTACTCGGCTATACAATGTGAAGATAAACAATAACAATAATAATAAATATAACTTGAATAGCCAATGGCTATCATTCAATTATATTTCCACGAAGGAGCTGAGCTGGAAGGAGCTACCAAAGCTGCTATATCATTAACACCCTGGACCTCTAATTTGAACGATCAATTCGTAAATTTTGCCTCTTCTAGAAAAGAAAAAAGCAAAAGTAAAAAGGAATAGAAGGGGTTTTGACATACCTTGAACAACTTTTTCATAGCACTCCGGATTGGAGGACAAGAGCTTAAATAGCAGCGTGATAGTCGAAACTGTGATCCCATATGATGCATGAAGTATCATAATGAAGTTGTCAAGGATCTCCTCTGTGAATGAATTCCCTCTTTCATCTTTGAATGTAAGCAAGATGGAGAGCAGATCATCATCACTAGACGCCATTTCTGAACGCAACTTGGCTCTTCTATTCTCTATTAAAGAATAGAGAATTTCATCAATCTTAGAGCGTGCTACAAGGGCTCTGCGATAACGAGTTCCTGGAAAGTCTAGAGGAACAGACATAGTACCTAGAACAACAGTTTCCAAAAGATGATAAACCTGCCTTCTCACGCTCTCATCACTTAAATCCAAAAACAAAGTAGTCACAATGGCAAAGACGAGCTCCCTCACCAGAGGAAGCATCTTCACTTGGGCTACCCCCACCCATTTTTCATTAATATGGCGTTGGATCTCCAGACTCATTTTGGGCATATACCTATGTAATGCCTGAGGACCCAGAAATCGGGCTAGTGCAGCGCGTATGATGCGGTGCTCCTCTCCACTTTTGGTCCCTATTGAATCCTTCCCTAAGAGCTTCATGGAAGAGTTTGGCCATAACATCTGCACTAGCTTCCCCTCGTTCGACAGAATCAGACGGTTTCCCGCTGGCCCACATAGTACTACTGTGGGATGCCCAGTTATATTTGTCTTGAAAACAGGCCCAAATTTCTTCACTCTCTCGTCGAAAAACTGTTGTGGTGTTTCTGATCAAAGCACCTTCAAGAATTGTCTTGTCTCTCCAATCAGAGGCAAGCCCAAGTTACCAGGGGGGAGTTTTAGGGAGGACTTGTGTTAAGAGCTATTGAGGGAGAGAACAACAATTACAATAATGGTGGAGAGGATAATGGAAAGAGTTGCAAGGTCAAAGAAATGAGGTATATCTGAGGCTGTGCTTGTTGGAAAATTGAAGGCATCCATTTGGGCAAATAGTGGTTGAGTTTACTTGTGATTGAAGAATGGATGAATGGTAGTCTCGATAGTATAGGCTTAACTCCTGATCTTAAATGGCTGATCAATTATTCAATCATACCATGTATTTAGTAATGGCTTCTCAATTCTTTATTAATGGTTTCTCAATACTTGGCTTCTCAGTTCTTTATTTATGGTTTCTCAATACTTGGCTTCTCAGTTCTTTATTAATGGTTTCTCATTTATTATCATTTGAAAAATGTTTCCAGCCAGAGATGCCGCCAATGATTCTTTTTAACACTGTTTTGGATTGTACCCAATATTTAGTGATGGCATCTCAATTATTTACGGAGCATAAATTTCATAACTTAGTAGAAAGCGTACAAATAATATTAATATTAACAGTATAGATATTTTATGTATATTTTTTTTTATATTAATATTATATTTAAATATTACTTTTAAATTTTTTATTTTAATTATAATATATTAACTTAAATATAACCTAAAAAAAAAATTTAAAAATTATTTATTGGATATCTTAAATATATAATTATATCAATATTTTTAAAATCTATTTTAATTTATTTTTTTATTCAAGGGGTAAATGCTTTTGACCAGAGCTATGAACGAGAATACAACCATTCAACAATACCACCCCAATGGGATTTGAACCTTGGTGGCAAGAACAACAATGCCACCGATAAACCATCACACCATGCCAATACTGGCTAAAATCTATTTTAATTATTATAATTATTCAAATAATTTAAATTACTAAAACTTATTTTGTTTTAGAGGTGATATTTTTCAAAAAGTTAAATGAAAATAAAATATTTATTTATTTTTGTTATGGATAAAAAGTTCGATGATTTATGAATGCGTTGTTGGGTTTTTCAAAAGATTCAAATTATTTTGTACAAAGCAATAAAAATAGATCAATAATGCTCAACCAATTCATTTATTTGGTGCAAAATTGGGATGTAATCCGCCCAAATCAATAACTCATTATCAATGCTCAACTCAATTTTCTAAGATGCATTGCCTTCATCACTAATTGAATCATAATAATTTATTATTTCCTTTAGGACTTTGTTTGCTAAAATAAAAAAATCTTCTTTCCACTGTGTGTTGTAGGGATCCAACCATCTGGGTCAGAATGTCTTCTCACCTTTTAGAGTAGCCTGTAGCACAAACTCAAGATTTGTAGCATCAACTGGTCCAATCAAGCTATTAATACATGTTGTCAATTGAGCTACTTGAGCCTTTAATTCCTTTTTTGTATTTTCATCCTTTTCATTTTCTTCAAAATTGCAAAAATGGACATTTGGAGAGACCCCTTCTCTCCCTTTCTATTCTAGACTCCAAGATCCACTTGCTGGATTTGGTAGTCCTCAGGCCTTATTTCAAACTCAAATTTATCAACCAGTGGAACAACAATCTCTGATGTTCTATTCCCTTGTTCATCCATTGTGATGGTTGATATCCTCTGGGCTCTCTTTCTTCTACAAACCGAAGATTGGAAAGCCTATGATAATATTCTCAAATTTTGATCTAGGCTTTCCACATATGTCATCTACCTTCTTTGGATTGTATGATTTAACTAGACAGGCACATCTGTAGACGTTACTTTGTGAGGGGAAGTGAAGACTTCAGTATTGTGCGAGCCCTTAGTATCATCTTCTTGTTTGGCTTCCATTTGTCTAGATTCTTGTGCAACCTTTTCTTCTCCCTCTATCTTCTCTTCACGTAGTACTTCTTCATGAGGTTGTTCCTCATGAACTTATTTTGTTTGATCAATCTCCTTCTCCATATGCTCTTCTTGCTCATTTTCCTTAGCAGGTATTTCTTCAACATGGGTCTCTTCTACATGGACCTCTTCTATGTGCACTTCCTCAGTACAAACCTCCTCCATATGAACTTTAGTATGTACTTCCTCCTCAATAGGAGGTTCTTTCTCTATCTCTCCTTCTTCAATTACTATGTCAATAGGAAATCCCTCTTCATGAGGTGGCTCATCTTTGGGAAGAGGAGGAGGAGGTGGTGGAGTATTAGGTGGAGGAGATGGAGATTTATTTTGTGGTGATAGGGGAGGGTGATGGTAATGGAAATTCATGAAGGGGAGTGGAGGAATATGTTTATTTGGCCCTACCTCTAGGAAACTCTTTCTCTTATAGCTTCAATGGTTCTCTTTTTTCAAACTCGAGTCTCTCCCTCTTGTTCCTCACCCTCACTTGAGGAAACATTGATGGGATATTTTTATTTTCTCTTCTTTATTGCTACCTTGGTAGGTTCATCCCTAGTCTTTTCTTTGGTTGGGGCATCAACGGTAGATGGTCCTTTCCCAACCTTATCTTTCTCTTTAGTTGTAGCAGATTATCCATATCCTTTCTTAGTGTTCTCAACCTCCTTTATAGGTGCTAGAAATTTCATCATTGGGAAAGGTCTTCTCAACCATCAGAGAGAACATGTTGTAACATCATTTTCTCTTGTTTGAATGCCATCATTCTCATTCGCTAAGAAATCTTAATTAAAAATTAGTTGATCATACACCTTTTGATTTTGGTAGGCAAGGTCAAGTACGTTTCCATCATCAGGTAGGTGCATGAAGATGGGTAGCCAATTTGTAGACAACTTTTTAAAAGAGTTATGAAAACTCATACCGCGAGCGCATTATAATATGCTCATGTTATTGCTTGGTGTGTCGAGCCTAAGGCTCAGTCACAACAAGCCCATAACGCGAGCGCGTTATAACATGCCCGTGTTATGACCTATTAAAACTAAAAAAATAGTAAAACAAATTCATTCTTTCATTTCAACTGTGTTTTTTCTTTTGCCCACAGCCAAAACCCCCATTACCAACGATTGCTATTTCATCACAAGGATGCTACCACATCGACAAGGAGGTGTGATAGGTAAGGATTGCTTTCTTTTTGTTTTGAATTTGTTAGTTTTAGGTTATATTTGATATTTATTTTTTTGAATTTGTAGGAGATGCAAATCAACCTACAAATCCTCAAAATCTTCAACAAGAAGACCAATAAAATCCTCAACAACAAAATAAACCACAACAACAACCTCCTCCACCAATCCCTCAACACCCTCCTGGCACTCAACAAAATTTAATGAGTGAAATTGAGAACAACAAAAAACAACTTGAGGATTTAATCAGTAGGTTGAGCAATCCAAATGGTTCAACCACAGAAAGAATGACCCTAAGAACTTCATTGAAAGATATGTTAAAAAATGTAGATTCAATTAGCAAACAAATAACTCGATGACAAGATAGGAGGCAGGCATCTAGGGCTTATTACGTGGATAAGTTATCATATAAATATGTAAAGGATTTAAAAATTACAAAAGGTAATTTGTGCTCCTTATTCACTGACCCATGCACACATCAAAGTATTACCCTTAATGCAAAGAGGTTTCTTATTCATTGGTGCCACCACCAACAGATTAGGAACTTTTTTTATGATAGGTGGTACATGGTTTTTGATTACCCACTATGCAACAATTATGAAGTCCCACAATATTTCCTTAGGAAACTATATTGTGAGTTCATATTGAATAAAATCCCAAATTATTTTGATATGAGAGACTTCCAGGGGAGAGGTGGGGGGTCAGCTCAGGATAGACCCAGTGCACAGCCGAATCCTATGCGGTAAGGCAGATGACCTCTCACTAGGCCGCCTCATGAGCATGTTGTTATCCCTTCCATCGCAAAGGAGAGTGTTGACATAGAGACATTGCGGGTGATCAACACTTTGGCTTAGACTATCATCGAGCATGCTAGCCCTATTCTACAACGCCATCCAAGGGAGTCTTTGAGTGGTGGCCTTCAAACCCATGTGTCTCAATCTTGCGAGGTGACTTGTTCATATGACCCCACCGACACTTAGGAGGCTGCTACGTAGAATCTGTCTGTAGCTATGGAGATGGAGAGGGAAGCTGACATTTTGCATGATGCATATGACATTGATTCTCAGGTAAAAGTTAGCATGTTCATTGAATTTAATTTATTAAATTTCAATTTTGAAATGCAAGATTACTAATTTAGTTTTATGATTTTAATAAAATTGTAGGGTCATAGTGTTGAGATTGGATACACCGACCCTCCTGCTTTTTTTTGCAGTACACCTATTGGTGGGGTATGTAACTAGTAAAAAATTATAAATTTATTACATTTTAATAGCATTGTTTTCCAAATGGTATTTTAATATGTGATTTTGGATGTTGAATAGGCTAATATTGGAGGTTTTGAGGGAACACCTCCTAGTGTCAGTGGATTTACTCAAACCTACATGTAGGAAATAGAATAAAGAGTTTAACTAATGAATTTTATTTAATAGATTTGTGTTGTTTATATTCACATCGTTTATTACGTTGCATTGCACATCATTCAAACTCAAAGCATTACTTTACATTCCATAACTAATAACTAGATGTTGATAGATGACAAAATTTCAACTACAATATAGTTGTTTAGAAAGTCAACATAAGCAATGATGCAATTACTTCACATAGCATAAGTAATAAGTCTAGGAGCAGCTTCCAATTACATTTGCTTGTCATGGCATTCCATGAGACCACTTTTTATTGCTTAGAATATTTTCAAATTGTTCACTACCTTGTCTATGTTATGGATGCTTGGAAGGAATATATATGAAAGAATAATAGTAAGCAATAACATAGACAAGGCAATGAGTATTTTGAAAAAATGCCTCAAAGAAATGTGGTCTCATGGTGATGTCCATCACCATGAGACCCAATTTCTTTGAGGCACTTTTTCAAACAGCTCACTGCCTTTTCTATGTTGCCAAATTTTCCATACATCTCTACCAAAGAATTTTATCAAACAGTTCATTTCCTCACTGTTATGGCTAAATGCTTAAAAAAGGTGCTTTCCAACAAACTATGGATGCTTGGAAAAAATATATCAAAGCATAATAGTAAGCAATAGCATAGACATGGCAGTTAGTAGTTTGAAAAAATGCCTTGAAGAAATGAGGTCTCATGGTAATGGAATTCCATTCCATCACCATGAGACCACATTTCTTTGAGGCATTTCTTCAAATAGCTCACCACCTTTTCTATGATACCACATTTTTGATACATGCGTACCAAAGCATTTTATCAAACTACTCACTTCCTTGCTACTATGGCTAAAAGCCTAAACTAGGTGTTTTCCAACAAACTATGGATGCTTGGAAAAAACTCTATCAAAGCATAA
>VDFB02026320.1:50960990-50975567 GCA_007258455.2 Sequoia sempervirens | reverse complement strand
CAAGCTATGGTATCATGGTTTTTTTTCACGCGAAAATTAGTGTGATTTTATTCACATTTTTTTGCAGGTTATAAACACTTTTTTTTTGCCAATTTTGTTGTTTTAAATGACATTCAAGTTTATGGTGGTTTTTGTGTTTATATGATGATATGTGATATTCTAATCCTAATTCATGCTTCTAGGTTGCATAGATATATATTTTGTTTTTACATGTTTTTTGTACCAATGAAACCAAAACGAACTGAACCCCCCTCCAAATTTTTTTGGCCAAACCGGTGATCGAACCCCCAAACTTGAACCTCAAAACCTATTCCAACACTCTTCATTTTTCCTACACAAACTTAATTGACCACCAAATTATGTTTCCCGTTGACTTTACCCACGTTTACTCCCTCAAACCTCTCTTTTTCATTCAAAACCCCTATTTTCCCAACTAGGGCATGTCATGCCATAACATACTTTTGACCTCCCCTATCCTTGCAAACCTTTTTTAACACATCAAACTCCACAATCTCACCCTATTTCCAATCTATTCTAACTTATTTTGAAGCAATTTCTTCTTTTCACCTCTTCTAGCCTTTCTTTTAAGGGGCCTCAATTTTGAATTTTCAATAGGGGCAGTGTTAGTAATCTCTTCCAATGCCCTTACTAATGCTATTTTCTTATTCCTACTCCCTATCCTACTTACATCAGACCCATATCAGGGACATAGCACGAGACAATGGAGTGGAATGGCCTATTTCAACATACTACACTCAAACCCTTAAGGGATTGATTCGGTTGAACGTAGCTCAAAGCGATTCCGCGTGTTTGGGTGAGAAAGAGGAACATGCCTAGTGTGAACATGCCTATTCGAACACATTGAAACAGTCTGTTTGGTCACACGAGTTGCAGAATGAAAGTTGCACCACTTTGCAACTTTCCACTGCTTCCATTTAACACTTTTTCCATCAATTGAAATATGGACACCACGAGAAAACCACTCCGAGATAATGAAAATAGAGAGAGGTTATTATAGAGGGCCCAATGCAATCCCATGGGATCAGAAGAGAAGTTTCTAAGCATCACAGTGTCTGAGTAACTTGATGCTGAAGTTTGTAGTCATTTTGCCCTTTGGACCCTTAAGGGATCGATCCGGTTGAACATAGCTCAGAGCAATTCTGCATGTTTGGGTGTGAAATAGGACCATTCCTAGTGTAAAAATTCCTATTCGGATGCGTTGGAATAGTTTGTTTGGTCACACAAGTTGTAGAATAAAAGTTGCACCACTTTGCAACTTTCCACTGCTTCCATTTGACACTTTTTTCATCAACTGAAACTTTGACACCAAGGGAAAACCACTCTGAGATAACGTAAACCAAGAGAGGTTATTGTAGAGGGTCCCAATACGATCCCATAGGATCAGACGAGAAGTTTCTAAGCATCATAGTGTCTGAGTAACCTCATGCTAAAGTTTGTAGCTATTTTTCCCTTTGGACCCTTAAGGGAATGATCCGGTTGAACGTAGTTCAAAGTGATTCCGCGTGTTTGGGTGCAAAATAAGACCATTCCTAGCATAAAAATACCTATTCGGATGCATTGGAATAGTTTTTTTGGTCACACGAGTTGCAAAATGAAAGTTGCACCACTTTGCAACTTTTCATTGCTTCCATTTGACACTTTTTCCATCAACTGAAATCTAGACACCATGGGAAAACCACTCTGAGATAACAAAAACCGAGGGAGTTTATTGTAGAGGGGCCCAACATGATCCCATGGGATTAGATGAGAAGTTTCTAAGCACCACAGTGTCTGAATAACCTCATGCTGAAGTTTACAGCCATTTTTCCCTTTGGACCCTTAAGGGATCGATCTGGTTGAACGTAGATCAGAGCGATTCCGTGTGTCTGGGTGCGAAAGAGGACCATTCCTAGCTTAAAAATTCCTATTTGGACGCATTGGAACAGTCTGTTTGGTCACACGAGCTGTAGAACGAAAGTTACACCACTTTGCAACTTTTCACTGCTTTCATTTAACACTTTTTTTATCAACTGAAAACTGGACACCACAGGAAAACCACTTCGAGATAATGAAAACTGAGAGAGGTTATTATATATGGGACCAACTTGATCCCATCAGATTAGACAAGAAGTTTCTAAGCATCACGGCGTCCGAGTAACCTCATGCTGAAATTTGCAACCATTTTTCCCTTTGGACCCTTAAGGGATCAATCTAGTTGAACAAAGGGTCTATACTGTAAACTTATCCAAACCTTACCAACTCTTGAGGCAACAATTATAAGGTGTCAAAACTTCAAAATACATAATTAGATCTCAGTTATACCACCATAAAGTGGGTAAACTACAAAACCTTCTATTGTAGCCTAAACCCTAGGGGTTTATTGAAAATGATACTTCCAAAGCTAACCACAACCTATAAATTACTCAAACAAGTTTGTGATACCATACACAAGCTCAAACAATCATAAAATAATGCTTCCCTACTCAAAAAAACAATTTAACTCTTCAAAACCACCATTTTTCTTAAAGAAAACTCACTTTTACACACATGGGTTTCACACCCATCTCACTTTCAGACCTCCCCAACACTAACACATCATTCCCACACCTTAAAAATGTTAGTGAAGACCCATTTCTCAAGTTACAGAGGCTACAAAAATAGGAATGGGTCAAAGAGCCATTTTTATTGACTCAAAACCTTTAAATGTACAAGTTTGGGCTAGTTTTAGTAAATTGATGATATTCTACTCCTTATTTTCCTTGATGAACAAAACCTACTGAATGGTGCTCCTGCACCAATCATACATCAACCTTCTTGTCCCTCCTAAAGTTTGGACCACATCCATTACCTCCACATAAAACTCGACATCCTTGGTCTTCTTGGTTCCCATGCCTTGATATGGTTATGCAAATGAAAATGAAGCAAAGTAATCATCTCCTTCTCTGCTCACTGGAAGAATGCATGCTTAATGTTTTTATACATGATATCAACTCTCTCATCTACTCTCATGGTTGAACACCAAAATCTAGTATGGTGGGCCTCTAGAGTTCCAGTCATCTTTCTTCCTCTTCCACCAAATGTTGGCCCGATCCACACGTCTGCCAACCTAATTGACTTTGTTTTTGAAAGCTGAAGTTTCTTCTAAGTCACCAGTGTTGCTCTGTCTGCCTTTTCAGACTCTTTCATTGCTATAGATCGTCTCTAGGATTTAATAATTTATACCACACATGGTTGATGTACTTTGAATCCTTGCATCTAAAGGAAATTTCCTCAACGTAAATACTCTCTCACGGTTAACAATCATACATTGACCTTCTTGCCCATCTTAAAGTTTGGACCACATCCATTACCTCCACATAAAACTCGACATCCTTGGTCTTCTTGGTTCCCACACCTTGATATGGTTATGCAAATGAAAATGAAGCAAAGTAATCACATACTTCTCTACTAGCTAGAAGGATGCATGCTTAATGTTTTGATACATGATATCAACTCTCTCTTCTGTTCTCATGGTTGAATATCGAAATCCAGTATGGTGGGCCTCCAGAGTTCCAGTCATCTTTCTTCCTCTTACACCAAATGATAGCCTGATCCACACATCTTCCAGCCTAATTTCCTTTGTTTTTTGAAAGATAAACTTTCTCCTGAGTCACCAATGCAGCTCTCTCTGCCTTTTCAAACTCTTTCATTGCTACAAATCATCTTTGGGATTTAATCATTTGTACCAGATGGTTGATGTGTTTTGAATCATCAGTAATAGTCTTCAAAATTGGCTGCTAGTACAAGTTCATTCTACTTTCATAATACTTTATAACCATGGAGTTCACCCATTCCTTGATTCCATCAAGTGAAGATTGAGGAATGGCGTCAATGCAGAGTACATCCCGCTTGAAGTCTTTGAAATAAATAGCCATATCAAATTCCTTTTTCCCAAGTCCTACTCTCTCAAGGTTAACAATCTCAATCTCACTAATAACGATTACCACTAAGAAAGGTAATTCCACCAACTCTACCAATCATTTTACCATAAGAATAATAAAAGAAGAGGCTTTGAAAGGAAATCCATGAAAACCAAGCTCTCTAAATGGTACATATCAAAGTCTAGTTCAAAATATTTTAGATGAGGCTGCTCCCATAGCTCTCTTACTCACTTGACAAAACCTTGAAACTTTGTATTGATTTTATTTTTCTTGTCCCTCTCTTGTTGTTCTTCCTCAATTTCATCAAGATCATACATTGACCTTCTTGACCCTCCTAAATTTTGGACCATTTCCATTACCTCCACATAAAACTGTGCATCCTTGCTCTTCTTGGTTCCCATGCCTTGATATGCTTATGCAAATGAAAATGAAGCAAAGTAATCATCTCCTTCTCCGTTGGTTGGAATTATGCATGCTTAATGTTTTGATACATGATATCAGATCTCTCTTCCACTCTCATGGTTCAATACCAAAATCTAGTATGGTGGGCCTCTAGAGTTCCAGTCATCTTTCTTCCTCTTCCACCAAATGCTAGCTCGATCCAGATGTCTGCCAACCTAATTGACTTTGTTTTTGAAAGCTGAATGGTGGAGGAGCACCCACACCTCACCCTCAATTTGTGATTGTTTGATGGTAAATTGGGAGGAAAGTTGGTAAATGTTAGTATGTTGAGGTCTTTTTTTCTTGAATAAGTTCTAATAGACCATTCTTTTATGTACTTTGGGAATTAGTAGGTTAGGGTGGAAAAATGTGCAAAATCACTCTTGAATTAAATAATTGTTGACATTGCCATAAATGAAAATTATGTAAAAAGTAGGTGGGAGTGTAGAGAAAGAGTCTACAAGTCATGTTATAAGGGTGTCTAAGTGGTCCTAGGCCTTTAGAATATTAAATTTGCATGATAAAGCTTAGTAAGCAAAACCATTCTTAAATAATAAATACTAGTATTTGTAGGCTTAATAAGGGTTTGGTGGTTCAAAGGTAGTTATGGGAATTGAAGGGAGATGATTATCATTTGAAATGTATTAAAAACATCATTCAAGCCTAAATGGGGGTTCAATCAATAGTTTTTTTGAAGATTGGTGCTCTTCACAAAGCCTAAAACTGTGGAATTTGAACATTTTTATGAGTTTTCAGTTTCTTTTGTCTATGTACGGCCTAGTACACACCTCTTATGAAAATAAATTCATGAAATATTGTGGTGGCAGGTCTTAACCTAGATTTCAATCTATTTTGATACACCTTTGGTTGTTTTAGTGAAAGGAAAATCCATTTTTCTTTATTCGACCTGTAAAGACTAGTAGGGTCTGAGTTTACTTTAATTTTTGTGATGGAGCCCTTCCTCCTACTATGCTGAATTGTGACTCAGAGGAAAGGTTTACAATGTTCTTTTTTCAAGTTTCCTTAACTCTTTTAATAATGGTAAGGCATTTATAGGGTTGGTGATGTTTTTTTAGGTTGAGAATGTCAGATTTTGGCTTGAAATGGAGGAACCAAAGTGATGTTTTTGAGATCTACTGAGTCTAAAGGCTAGGTGAAGGTTTATTATGCGTGTTTAGACCCTAAAAAACTTTTTTTATGCTTTAGTGAGGTTTGGAAGGCCTTGGAGTTATGAGATGCTAAAAACCCTACGTATTTGTTAGAAAATTAAGGGTTTTAATCAATTATGGCTTAGAGGTTGAGTGCTTTTCTAAAACCTATGAAATTGGGAGTTTTGTTACCTATTTGATGTCTTTCCAAGAGCTTGTGTTGTTACAAGAAGTTTAAAGAGTAGTTTGTTTGTAAAGTAGGGCTACTTTTGTAGCCTTTTTGTAGGGCAGTTTGAAGGATCTCGAAGAAATTGCAAAGAAACCTTGTATGTTTGGCTTGGGAATGGTGTTGGGGGTTTTAGTAGATGCTATATTGATGATGAGATGGTCCTTGAGAGGCATTCTCAAAAATTTTAGCCAAATTGTTCAGTTTCAAAGCATTTTTGTTGGTAGTTGTTCCAAGATGGCCAAATGAAATAACAAAGGTTGTTGATTTACTAAAATCTGATTTGTTTGAGTCTTCTCCACCTTGACTTTGCATCACTAAAGTTTCTCTTGAGTCACTAGTGTAGCTCTCTTTTCCTTTTCAGACTCTTTCATTGCTACATATCATCTTTGGGATTTAATCATTTGTACCACATGGTTGATGTGCTTTGAATCCTTGCATCTAAAGGAAATTTAATCAACATAAATAATGCTACTCTCTGAAGGTTAACAATCTCAATCTCACTAATAGTACATTTACAACCATATTCAAATAGTTTCCTTCAAAAGGCTACAAATTCAAATATTGACTTAAATAGCCTTCAAGAGGCTTTAAATAACCTTTACAAATGATTCTACATCTTTCCAATCATGCCTAACTGTTCTTTTTGTAACTAACATGACTTATTACATTATAAATCAATTGTGGATGTGTTATGACCTTATTCAATTGACAAAACTCATAACAAAAAACTATCTAAAAAGATTTCCATGAACCAAATTTGCTCAATAACCTTGGTGCCCCTACACCAAATTTCATTATTTCAGTAAATGTCATTACAAGTAAATCTCATTACAATGCCTTAGGTACTCTGTTCTCACATATATTTTACAATGTCACTCATACATTCGAGATTCTCTTATAATGTCTACATCATAGGTTCTCATTTAGAGGTTAACTTCAAATGAGAAACTTGAGATTCCCTCACAAAGCTTCACACACTCTTTTATAATGGCTTGAAATCAAAATTGATATTTGTCAAGATCATCAAAATAAGGATGTTGCATTGATTTTTTGGCTGAGATTCTCTTCGATGGCTCCAAAATCAGCATTTTCTGCAAGGAGAGACCAGTCAATTTTTACTAGTTTAGTTACAGATAGGCAAAGTAAAAGAATAAAAAGAAACAACTCATGTCCAAAATGGAAATGAAATGAAAATAGATGGAAGGCACTTACAGATAGGCATGGCAGCCTGTCAACTTAGTCACTCCTACTCATACATCTTCACTGCGAGCTCCAAGATACCTATTGCACACAACACCTCTCATGAATCTAGAATATCTTGAAATTTGAGATGCTCCTATAATGTCTACATCATAGGTACTCACGATAAGGTTAACTTCAAATGAATAACTTCAAATTCCCTCACCAAGCTTCGTACACACTTTTGTAATGGCTGAAAATGATAATTGAGATTTGGCTTCATAATCAAAATAGGGATGTTGCATTGCTTTTATGCCTGAGATTCTCTTGGATGGCTCATAAATCTGCATTTTCTACAAGGGGACACCATTCAATGTTTACTGGGTTACTTACAGATACACGAAGTAAAATAAGACATGATATCATTAGCATCAAAAAAATTAATGTGGCTACAAGTATAAATTAATAAGAACCATTGTGCATATACTTACAAATTAATCTAATGAACCATCTAGATCTATTCTACTCTTTATTGTGTCAATTATTGCCTCATGGTCAGACTCATGGACCTTCCACAAGGTCTTGTTCAAAGGTCTTCCCCCATATTTGCTCAAATAAACATTGGATGCCTAAGCCATGTTCCAGTAACAACAATTGAGCCTGTAGGGTATTCGATGTTTTCTCCATCTATAACTGGGGATTCTAATTTAATTTTAGCCTCAACACAATGACACAAGTAATAGTCTGTTCCCTCTTCGTTTTCTTCATCTGCAATAACTACATAAACATACCCTACATTGATATGTGCATAAAATCACTCAAAATTAGTCAACATTATGAATACAGTACAAAGTAAGATAACAGTATGGAATTTGAAAAAATAAGCAAGTAGATATATTACTTGGTTGAACTAGATTTGATACGTGGTCAAATTCGACCGATGATTCCATCTGTGTTAGTTCCAATGCCGTCGGAGGGTGATATGTGTGAAGTGGGGTAAGATAACTTGTCAACCATCTGTCAACCCACTCCCTGACTCACAATCATTCCAGGCTTGCATTGTACATGAAGAACAAAACCATGCAATCTTATGTGTATCAATACTCCATGAACCTGCATTTGAGCTAAGGAAAGAGTATAGCTCACTCGATCCTATTAGTGTACAAAAATCCTCATATGGTGCAATGTTAGTATCATCCATCAACCAAAAATATCTACGAATTGAAGATGTACCTTCATTACCTGGACCCATCGAAACATTACACCACTCGACGATTGAACTTGCATCTGTCAACTTTGCACTATCTTTATACTTTAACTCTTCTCATGCTAATGCTCTTTTCACGCATGCTCATGCACCATCATGCTCCCCTTTTCCATGCCTGGCCTCACAAAAGTTCCACATATGCTGAACACCTATAGTGAGATGCATCATGCACAACCAGTAGAACATGCACGTGTTCTTGAATTGTGCTGCACAGTTATCCGACCATATTATATGCCAACTGTATGCTATGCCCCTCCGAGCCAAATCACTATAAAACATCTAGAAGCAACCTTGCACGAGCTCTAGAGAATGTGTGTGATACTCCCTCAATACCTTCCTTTGGTCCTCTGTACTATCAACTGGATGAATGAATGCTATGTGCACAAATATCAAAACCTATGTGGAGTTGTAATACTGTGACTACACCTCACACTGTGGCTGTAGAGTGTAGTTCTCTGCAAAGTAAACCACTGATACTATGTTGCCAACTGGAAAGGTGTCCTTGTATAGCTTGAATTGCATGTCCAGCCATCCGGCTCTATGGGTATGCCTTGCATACTCATACACTAGATTCTCATGAAACATGGACATAAACTGATACACTGGAATCTTCTCAATAACCAAATCACACCTTTTTGCTTGAGACCCATATTTTGTAGCGTATGCCACTATTTTATACTTCCTAAAATATACTAGTTTATGCCCCACCTCATTTGTGCTTTCAATATGTTGACATACTTGCATTCGTTGCAAGCCACCGCAATGCTCGCATGAACCATCCAAGCATGTTCTCCTATAGAATATTTGGCCATCCTCTATTTGACATAAATTTTTTGATAAGAACTCTCTTGAAGATTTTGGTGGGGCTTCTATGTCACAATCCTACAAAACATCATTAGTATGCAAATCTAAACATATAGAATGATAAACACCATAATGGTTAGCGAATTCAGTATGTAGTCTATAGCAACAAGTAGTGCATGTGTGATTTATCTTGACATAAAAAGGTTTAAGCATTTCAAAGAATCTTTGAGAAATACTAATTTGAGGATAAGCATTTTGAAATTTATGAAAAAATTGGGTTTGAGTCATATCCAAAAAATGCTTTGGATGTGGCTCACGGTTCTGACTACTGATTCTCCTTCTTACGACATCCCTTTGATTTGGAGATGGCCTTGTATTATTCTTCCAATAATCTTCAATTAGTGTTCTCAATGCTTCAACAACTTTTCTATCTTTATGTGGTAGTCTTCCCGAGAATGCCCATAATTCATTAAAATTGGTGCCCTCAATTCTTTGCCGCCTTTGAACGACTCTTGATAAAGTTTTTCTACTAATTCAAATTTGTTCACTTGTCTTTTTAATGAAACGAGATCTCTTTGTTTGATAGCTTACCAAAGTCAATGTAATGACACGTCAGGTGACATTACTATCCTTTGAGCATGATGTCTTACCCACACTCTTATAAGCATCCATTAGATTCTTCACAATAGTGTTTTCACTTGATGCATTCGATGTTCTCAACCCAAGAGTCTTCATGATGTTTCTGTACTTTAAACCCCGCATCATTTGAACAAATAGTTGACATCTTCCAGTCTCATTTAGCCTTTCAAAGAACATTTTCCAAATCTTATCAGCATATCTTCTACAAGTGCATTCTAGAATCTTACCTTCCATGTGCTACAAAATATCCTCATCACTATTAATCAAAAACTTTGGCTTTCTATGCAAAATTCTAGGTGGTGTTCTCTTAGGTACATACATCTCAACATTAGAAATTTTATCAATATTTAATTGAGGTGGGCTAGATTGTGTACCTTTGACCAAGGGTGGAATATAATACATACCTTGAGGTTCATGTGGGGATGATGGCATACCTTGTTCATCAAATCTGAGTGATGATGTACTCTCAACTTCCGATGTGGTGGATGGTGTCCAACCATACTCACTTGTGGTAGATGGTGTCCCTCCATATTCGCTTGTGCTTAATGGTGTCCCTTCGTATTCACTTGCGGTAGAGGGTGTGTCTCCAACTATGATATCTGCATTTCCCCTAGCACAACTCTTTCGCATTTGTGCCCTTTGTGCTGCCAATTTCTTTTCTCTTTTTGACGGTTGAGGTTCCTCTTCAACTGGCTTATTTTTGTCAATCGTTCCCAATTTCTATTTATCTCGATATTCCCTCATCCATTTTTTCTCTTTATCTCTGAAGGCTTGGAGCTGATCATCTATTAGTTTTTTCCTTTTAACAGTTCATTTCTTCGGCATGACGAATAATTTTACCTGTGTAAAAAGTGCTAAGTCAAGTCAAATTAACTAATAGTGAAGGGTTGTAAAAGTCTATTAAAGAGGGAGACCAATGGTCACCTCTTTCAAATGTTAGTTTTCAAAGTTGAAGTGGTTTGTTTTTTATTATAATATTGTGAAAGATGGAATCAAGTTCAAGCTAACCCCATTGCAGGGAGATGATAGGGAACAAAACAAAATGGCAAGGATAGTGATGATGGGAAGGAAGGAGTTCTTCATGAGGAAGATAAACATGGTGAACGTGCAGCTACTTACACAAAGAAAAGAGTTAAGGTAGAAAAAGTAGACAAAGGAGTAATGTTAGAAAGGAAAAAGGATGGAGAAATAGTGATAAGAGAAAGGGAATCCTTTATACAGGATCTAGACATGTTTGCAAAGCAGGTTGGAGACAAGAAAAGGACTGATTTCAGTCAAGAAAAGGCAGGAACAGGTGTAGGATAGTCTAATACTATCATAAAAAAGGTATGTAGACCCGATGAAAAGAAATGTGAGGTGAAGAACCTTGGGGAAAAGACCGTAATGCAAGGAAAAGGAAAGATAAGTGTAGACAAGATGGAGAAGAGGCGAGAATGGCCTAGTAAGGTCATGGTGGAAGAGATGGATTGTCCAATGAAAGGGCAAGATGGAAAGCAACAGACTGATGACAAAGAAGATGGAAGACCACATGATGAGAAGGTCTCAGAGGCAAAGGGAATGAAGGCAGAGGTAAAAGAGTGTGGATGGATTGAGGAAAGCCATGAAGGGCTTGTCAAGAATAAAGAAATTATGATAGGGGCAGTGTTGTGTCCCCTTCAGATAAAGAGAGACAAGGAGCATACAAGCATTGTAGAAACAGTGAAATTTAAATCAGAAGATACAAAGGTAAAGGGAGATTTGATTCAAAGTCTAGATGCAAAGAACCCATGTAGGGGGCAAGAAAAAGAATACAAGAAAAAATGTTTGATGCAGGTCATAAAAATGGAAGTTGCAAAAAGCCTAGATAAAAGGCCAGTGGAAGAATGTATGATAGTTGAGGATAAAGATAAGTGCATGGAAAGCATGGTAGATGCAGTAAGTGGTCCACTAAAGGGACAAGAAGATAAAGAGCCTTAAAATACAGTGTTGGAAAAGAGTTCAGTGGAGGATAAGAGATAAGAGGATATGATGCATCAAGTGGAATGGAAAAAAGCAAAGGAAAGGTCTGAGACAGAGTTTGTAGAAGGTGTAGTCACCATAAAAGGTGAAATTGAAAATACAAAGTGTTTGAATGACTCAAAGATGGAAGAGACTAAGGAAGAGATGTTGATAAAGGTTGGCCAAGTGAAGGCTAGAGGAAAGTTGAGAGTGGGATCTCCAAATGAAATGGAGAAGAAATCAAAAGATGAGGCTAGGACAGTGGATGGTCCTAGATGGGTAAGAGTACTGATGTGGAAATTGTATGCAATTGTGGCAATGGTTCCTAGATGGGAGAACCTAAAGCATATGGTGAAGAGGATGGATAAGAGGAAAAGAGTGAAGAAAGTGCTTTATTACTTCCTTGTTTTGATGGTCATGTGATGGAGGTGAAGCCAAGGGTGAAAATAAAAGAAGGAAAGAGAGTGTATTGTTTGGAAGTAAGCGACACCATGGAACAAGTTAGGAGCAATTGGATGCAGCCATGGATGATAGGACATAGAAGGAAGGTGTAGGTTCAAGGTGATCAGTCAAGAGGGGAATTGTTTTGCAAGGAAAAGGCCAAGCCTAAGGTGAAGATGAAGGAAAGAGGGAGCAATGGCAAGAACAAGGAGGATCATCAGAGATTTGTTACAGGTCAAGGTGTTGCAGAATTCTAACAGACTTGGAAAGCTTTCATGGCCAGATGTATGGTGCAGGAGCACCAAGGACAGCTAGGACCATTAGGTGGTCAAGTGATGAATTTTTTCATTGTAATCATGAGTGTGATGTAATAAGGTCTCAAAAGACCATTAGGAAGTGTTTTGAGTCATGTTAGGTTGATAGGTTTATGAAGTTGCCATGTCTTGGAAAATGTTGTCAATATGATGGAATGAAGCCTTCAATGGCTTAAACATGAAAATAACTATAAGATGGAAATGTAAAGGTCAAAGTAGTGTGATGAGGCCATCATAAGGGCATTATAATAGGTTGAAAGTCAGTTTTAGTGTCAAAAAGTGAAAAAATTGCAAAGTTGCACTAAAAAGGGAATTGAAAGGTCAAGTTGGTAAAGGGAAGTTGTAAGGTGGTTTTAGGAAGTTGTAGAGGTTTGAGTGCCTTTAAAAAATTCCATGTAAAAGTTGGAGGGAGGTTGGCATTACTCCATTTGAAAATTTGAATGAAATATTTTGTTGTTTCCACATTTTTCCTTGTTTTTTTAAACTTTGTTGGCAATAAATAGTCCGTACAATGAATATTGTGGCATGAAATGAATTGGGAATGATAGTGGAGTGAGTCTACTATGATTTCCATTAGATTGGAGGCTTAACCATTTAGTTTTGTGGGTTTTAGAGTAGATTTTCAAAGACTGCCTGTGTAACTCAGAAATTAAGGGTTTGAGAGTACAAAGAATGCAAGCTTGATCCATTCCACCTTTTGTAGGTATTGTAACTCGGTGGAATGTATCATAATAGGTAGAGTTAAATGTTTGGGGGTCTATTTTGTGCAGGTGTGTTCATTTGAGTGAGTAGGAGTGATGCCTAGGGCTAGAAAAGTCAAATTTCCTTATGAATTTGAAGGCTAGATGGTGGGGTTTGTCAAAATGATGAAGAACTTGTTGATCTAATGAACTTTTAAGTTTATGCAGGGTATTTGGAAGGTGTTTTATGCTTTGTGGGGGTCTAGAAAGGCTTGGCCATATGACTTTCAATAAACCCTTGGGTTTTGGCATGTAAAAGGAGGGTTTGCTGAGACAACACTTTAGAATGTTTGTGTCTGGGAACTAACCATGGATTTTGTTGTTTTAGAACATATCAAATGATTGTCCATTGGTTTGGAGTAAAAATAGAGTCTTTAAGAGGGACCTCCTTTATAAAATGGGGCTAATCTAGTAGCCTTTGGGCAGGGTAACCTATTGAAACTCCATAGTGTTGCAAGGGAACCTTATGTGATTTGTTGGGAATTATACTTGGGGTCTGAGTGGATGCTAAATGGATGATGTGTTGGAACTTTTATGGCCTTCTCTAAACGATAGGTCCATTGGATGAATTTTGAGATCTAGAAAGCAAAGGATATTATTTTGGGCAGTTTGGGAGAATGAAGTTTTGAAGTTTGTTTCTTTGCATGCATTTGATAAAATTGGGTTGGTTGTTGTGCTGCTCCACCTTGTCTACACCAATATTTGATATGTTGAATAAATCTGAAATGGGTGCTTAAATCCATGTTTTATTTCTTAGGTGTTTTGGAAAGATTTAGACAAAAGGCTAAAAAACAAACAATTTGATCAATATGGAATAAGCAAAACAACAAAAATGAAAGCAAGCCATAATAGAATGAAAGAAAATGTACAAAGACTTCACATACCTAAAAAACCAAAGTTTCAAATGGAGGAGTTCTACCCAATTATGTAGCCTTTGCTTCTTGTTTCCTCAAATTCCTCAAAAAATTGACTTTTTCAAAAGCTTGTTCCCCTCCAAACTTCAATTGTATATCAATTATCACTGTAATTCAAACTTGAATTCATATTATATGTCTCTCAACGTGAAAATTCTGCTATTTCATGCAAAGGTGATGAAAATATCATGAAAAAGGTGGTGGAATCTAAAAATCATGTATGCACACTTCACTCAATCACCAATAAGCTACTTTTTGTCGGAGCACGTACAAAACTAGGAGAATATGTAGAATGTGGGCCGACATCACGGGTATATTATGTTTTTCTACTATTTTTAGTGCAATAAAAAATGCACTCGCGTTATAACGCGAGCACGTTATTTCTTGCTAAATGGCCATCTCTCTATTTATTAATAACACGCTCACATTATAATAAAATTAGGTTTTTTTAAGATTTATAGCGTAGACCCACTCCCACCCTATCTCCCACACTCTTTCACTCTCTCCCACCCTATCTCCCACTTAACCACTCTCTCCAACTCTCTCCCACCCTCTCTCGCATTC
>VDFB02026320.1:50932280-50960890 GCA_007258455.2 Sequoia sempervirens | reverse complement strand
TTTTTTTTATATCTAATTTTTTTCCAATTTTTTCTAGACTTTTTCCCAATTTTTTCAAAAAATATTATACTTTTGGTTTGTCGATTTTTTCCCCAAAAGATTTTTTCTGCTATGGTATAAACACATATCTTTTTGTAATATCAAGGATACTTTTTAAAACTTCCATGCATTGCTAATCTAAAAGAAAAAGTCTTTTGCCTAATCTGTACGCAGCCATGATTTTGACATTGTCAAAAAGAGCAAATATGGACACCATCGATAAAAAAGATTTGTATTAACCAAATAGCCATGTACACATACATCAATATATGTTGATATAATGGTGATAAGTCTGTCACTCATTTCTGTTGTGCTCGAGAAGTGCTCTTGTTGCTCCTCCTATAGTTTAGCTCCTGGTGAAGTTTTAACTATTACAATAAGAAGTAAAGACATTAATATATAGAAATTATATTATAAGAAATGATATATTTAACAAAATAATCACTTACAGCCATCTCATGATCACTCTCCATGATGGAAATATTTGCATGCCGATACTCAAGCGTGCTCAAGCCCTGTATAAACCATCCAAATAGGAATTAAACTACGAATCAATAATGGTTTGATTTTTCACTAGAACTAACATCTATAACAACAAATGTAAATTGAAATTTAGTAATTTTCCTCATACCTCCTCTATCAGAGCCATGGAGGATTGTATAGTGGATTAAACATCGATATCCATTGCCCTTGTAACATTTGGAGGTGTTTCCACAACCAACATCTAAAAATAAAACAACAAATTATTCAATCACAAAAAAGTTACAATAGCGAGATCCACGTCATGACTTATAATGTGAGATCTGTGGGGCAAATTTTGAGTACAAGTATTAAACTATATATTTTTGCTTGGTGAGCCTTGGTGGTTTGATGGGAAGACCAAGCATGATGGGAGAAAATGCATACTCCATTGTGAAGGATGGGAGAGACTTACAGCCTTTCTCTCCTAGAAGGCAAGGCCCAAAGCATGAAGGGCTTGAGGTTTACACGATGGTGGGTGAGAGAAGCTATGAAAGAAGACCTTGAAGGAAGGAGGAGGAAGAGGATTCTTAAGTGATTATGAAGCCAAAAAAAGTGAAGTAGAATCGCCCACAAAGAAGAAGGAAAGATGCACCAAAGGAAGTCCAAGAGTTGTTGGAAAGGTACAAGGACATAACGGTGAATGAATTACCTAGTTCCCTACCTCCCATTAGGGATATAAGCCACCATATTGATCTAATTCCAGGGGCTACATTTCCCAATAAGGCTGCATACAAGATGACACCTGCTCAAAATGAGGAGATTGCAAGACAAGTGCAAGAGTTGATGGATAAAGGGCTAGTGAGGAAGAGTTTGAGCCCATGTGTTGTTCCTACTATCCTATCACCAAGGAAGGATGGGAATTGGATGCTTTGCATTGATTCAAGATCCATTAATAGGATCACAATCAGATATAGATTCCCGATGCCAAGAATGGAGGACCTCATGGATTGTCTATCAGGGGCATCTTACTTTTCCAAGATTGATCTAAAGAGTGGGAACCATCAGATAAGGATCAAAGAGGGGGATGAATGGAAGAAAAATTTTAAGAGTAATGAAGGGCTCTATGATTTTTTGGTGATGCTCTTTGGGTTATCAAATGCCCCTAGTACATTTATGCGCCTTATGAATGAGGTATTGAGACCTTTCATTGGAAAGCTTGTTGTAGTTTATTTAGATGACATCCTTGTGTTTAGCAGGTCTAAAGAAGAAAATTTGAAGCACCTTAACATGGTACTAAGGAGGTTACAAGAGGAGAAGCTGCTGATCAACATGGAAAAGTGTGAATTCATGAAGGAAGAACTAGTCTACCTTGGTTTTGTCATCTCCAAGGGAAGTTTGAAGATGGATCCTTCAAAGGTGGATGCTATTCTTACTTGGCCAACACCAAAATCCATAGGAGATGTGAGAAGTTTCCATGGAATTGCAAGCTTTTATAGAAAGTTCATCAAGAACTTTAGCCAAATTTGTGCACCAATCTTGGACACCATAAAAGGAGGTAACAAAGGTAAGCTTTCTTGGACCAATGAGGTTGATAAAGGGTTTGAATATCTAAAAATGAGAGTAGCACAATAGCCTATACTTGTGCTCCCTGATTTTGATAATTTTTTTACCATTGAGTGTGATGCTAGCAATCAAGCAATAGGGGCTATTTTGATTCAAGAAGGCAGACCGGTTGCATTTTATAGTGAGAGGCTGAATGAAGCAAAGAGGAAGTATTCTTCCTATGATTTGGAATTGTATGTTATGGTCCAAGCCCTCAAAAAGTGCAGGCACTACTTGTTACCTAAAGAATTTATTGTTTATACTGATAATCATGCCTTGAGTTTTTTGAATGCACAGGAAAAACTTAGTCATAGGCACATGAAGTGGGTAGAGTCTTTGCAAGCCTATACTTTCACAATAAAGCATAAGAAGGGCCGATAAAATAAGGTGGCAGATGCTCTCAATAGAAGGGAACTTGTAGTGCAAGAGATCCAACTCCAAAGCATGGGGGTTGAAGCATTGAAGGATATGTATCATGAAGATTCAGATTTCAAGGAGGTATACAATGTTTGTGAGCAGCATTTGAATTATTTTCATGGTGAATTCTCTAAATTTTTATTGTAGAATGGTTTTCTCTTCAAAGGAATCCAATTGTGTGTGCATAAATGCTCAATGAGGGAGAATATCATAAAGGAGAAACACAGTGGGAGTTTTGGAGGTCACTTTGGCCTTGACAAGACCTTAGAACAAGTTAGGAGATTTTACTATTGGCCAAAGTTGCAGGTGGATGTGAGAAGGTATGTGGAAGGCTGCACAATATGTCAAAGGGAAAAGGGAACTTCATCAAATGTAGGACTCTATTAGCCACTGCCCATTCCCAATAGGCCTTGGGAGTGTGTAAGTATCAACTTTGTCTTGGGGTTGCCTAGAATCCAAAAAGGTTTTGATAGTATCCTTGTGGTAGTTGATAGATTTAGTAAGATGGCACATTTTCTTCCTTGCAAATGCACCAATGATGCATCTCATATAGCAGGTCTCTTCTTTAAGGATGTTGTTAGGATACATGGACTGCCTTTAAGCATTGTTTCTGACAAGGATTCTAAATTCATTGGTCACTTTTGGAGGACCTTGTGAAAGAAACGCAAGGAAAAAATATGTCCTTTAGTTCAGCATACCATCCACAAACGGATGGAAAAACTGAAGTGGTGAATAGATCATTGGGAAACCTCTTAAGATACCTTACCAAGGAGCATGGACAAGCTTGGGATCTGATTTTACCTCAGGCTGAATTTGCATTTAATGACTCCATGAATAGGAGCATTGGTATAAGCCCTTTTGAGGTATTCTATGGCATGCACCCTAGAGGGGTCTATGAACTAAGAGATATGCAAGGAGTTGCTAGGAGAAGTGCTCAAGGTGAGGACTTTGTTGTTACAATTAGGGATATTCATCAACAAGTGAAGGAAACCCTTCAAAAGAATGTTGAGAAGTATAAGGAAAAGGAAAATTTAAAGAAGAGGAATGTCCAATTCAAGGTTGGAGACTTGGTGATGGCACACTTGAAGAAGGAGAGACTTCCAAAAGGAAATTATACCAAACTCATGATGAAGAAGATAGGACCTTGCAAGGTGGTCTACAAGTTTGGCCAAAATGCTTATGAAATAGAGCTACCTCCTCGGGTGGCAATCTCTCCTATCTTCAACATTTCTGACTTATATCCTTTCAAAGCTTCTGTGATATGATTGAGTGCTTGGTTACTATCAAACTAATGATATGATTGATGTTATTAAATTTGGTTAAGGTGTATAAGATAGGTTTGGTGACTTTGATGGTTGGATGGGAGACTATTATGAAGCCTTTTGAGAAAATTGGTGCTTAACCACAAGATGATAATCAAGATTCTGTTGTAGCAGGAGTTTGTAACCTGTAAATAGACTGCTACAGTCAAAATATGGTGAGTACATTGCTTGATAATGGATTGATAATAGTGAGGTATGGTTTAGTTGATCTGTTGCCTTGGTGAATAAATGAAAGGATGAATTGTTCAAGTGTCAATAATCAAGTTTATGTTGTTTTTATGGTGGTTGAGAATGATGTGAATCTAATTGATTAAGTCAAAGTTTTCTTTAATATGGTTTTTTCTTTGAATGAATCAATTGGAATACTAATTAGTGGAATGATGAATGATGGCCTATGGAATGGCTAAGAGAATTTGAGTGGATTTTGGTTGAATGAAAAGTAGATTTCTGATAAAATTATATTTGATCTTCTCTTGATTCTATTTTGGATTGAAATCCCTTGAAGAAATGATGTTGATGGCGTTTGTTGGATGCTCTGCATCAGATGTACCCTGATGATTGAGTGTTTTGATATGATGCTTTGCATCATTAACTGCCTTATCTATGCTATTGCTTACTATTATGGTTTCATAGATATTTTCCAAGCATCCATAGTTTGTTGTGGTGGTGCACCTTTGCAAGCACATGCCTCCATGTGAAGTAATTGCATCGTGCTACTTATGTTGACTTTCTAAACAACTATATTGTATAGTTGAAATTTTTTCATCTATCAACATCTAGTTATTAGTTATGGAATTTGAAGTAATGCTTTGAGTTTGAATGATGTGTAATGCAACGTAACCAACAATATGAATATAAACTACACAAATATATTAAGTATAATTCATTAGTTAAGTTCTCTTTATTCTATTACCTTCATGTACGTTTGAGTGAATCCACTGGCACTAGGAGATGTTTGCTTGAAACCGCCAATATTAGCCTGTTCAACATCCAAAATCATATGTATTAAAATACCATTCATAAAAAAATGCTATTAACATGTAATAAATTTATAATTATTTACTAGTTACATACCCCACTAATAGGTGTACTATAGAAATAAGTAGGTGGAGGACTAATGTATCCAATCTCAACACTGTGACCCTACAGTTTTATTAAAATAATAAAACTAAATTAGTTAATCATGCATTTCAGAATCAAAATTTAATAAATTAAATTCAATGAACATGCTAACTTTTACCCGACTATCAATGCCATATGCACAATGCAAAATGTTAGTTGTCCTCTCCATCCCCATAGCAGCATACGAATCCTGTGTAGCAGCATATGGATCCTACGTAGCAGCGTACAGATCCTTCGTAGCAGCCTCCTGAGTGTTGGTGGAGTCATATGAACAAGTCACCCCGCAAGATTGACACACATGGGTTCGAAGGCCACCACCCGAAGACTCCCCTAGATGGCGCTGTACAATAGGACTAGTATGATGGATGAAACTCTGGGTCAAAGTGTTAATCACCTACAATGTCTCTATGTGCACTCTCCTTTGCAACAACAGGCATAACAATGTGCTCATGAGGTGGCCTAGTGAGAGGTCGTCTCCCTTGCTACATAGGATCTGGCTATGCACCAAGCCTATCCTGAGCTGACCCCCCATCTCTCCCCTGGAACTCCCTCATATTAAAATAATTTGGGATTTGGTTCAATACGAACTCACTGTATAGTTTCCTAAGAAAATATTGGGAGACTTCAGAATTATTGCACGGTGGGTAATCAAAGACCAAGTACCACCTATCCTAAAAATGGTTCCTAATCTCTTGGTGGTGGCACCAATGAATAGGGAACCTCTTCGCATTGAGGCTAAGATTTTGATTTGTTCTAGGGTCAGTGAATAGAAAGCACAAATCACCTTTAGTAATTTTTAAATCTTTTACTTGTTTATATGATAGTTTATCTACATAATATGCCCTAGCTGCCTGCCTCCTATCTTGCCATCCCATTATTTGTTGAGTTATTGAATCTATATTTTTTAACATCTCTTTCATTGAATTTGCTAGTGTCATTCTTTTTGCAGTTGAAGCATTTGGATCACTCAACCTACTGATAAGATCCTCAATTTGTTTTTTGTTGTTTTCAATTTCACTCCTCAAATTTTATTGAGTGCCAGGAGGGTGTTGAGTAATTGGTGGGGGAGGTTGATTTTGTTGAGTATTTTCAGGATTATTTGCATCTCCTACAAATTAAAAAAAAAAATCAAATCTAACCTAAAACAAACAAAATCAACTTGAAACTAAGAAATTCAAAACAAATAGCAAACAATACTTACCTCCTGCACCTCTTCGTCATCATGGCACCATCTTTACGAGCGAAAAGAAACTATTGTTGATGAATTTTGAAGAATGTCTCCTCCTAGAACGCGAGCGCGAAAATGAGGGTATTTGACCGCGGGCAGAGCTAAAAAATAGAAAAGAGAAAATGAATAGCTTTCACTTTTTTTTTTGCTTTTAAAATTAAATAACGTGAGCAGATTATAACGCTCTCATGTTATGTCATTTCCAATATTTTTTTGAAGTTGGCAACAAAAGTGTAACCCAACTTCATGCACCCGCCCTTCTTTCATTTTGCACTTTGGACCCTTAAGGGATCAAGCCGATTGAACGTAGCTCGAAGTGATTCTGAATGTTTGGGTGTGAAAGAGGACCATTCCTAGCATAAACGTACCCATCCGGATGTGTTTGAACAATCTATTTGCTCACACGAGTTGCAGAACGAAAGTTGCACCACTTTGCAACTTTCAACTACTTGCATTTGACAACTTTTTCCCCAAGTGAAAATTTTCCACCAATGGAAAATGCCTCCGAGATAGCGAAAACTGAGAGAGGTTATTGTAGAGGGGCCCAATGCAATCCTATAATATTAGACGAGGATTTTCTAAGTGTCACGGTATCCGAGTAATAGTATGTTGAAGTTTGCAGCCATTTTACACTTTGGACTCTTAAGGGATCGATCTAGTTGAACATAGCTCCAAGCGATTTTGTGTGTTTAGGTGTGAAAGAGGACCATGTATAGCATAAACATACATATTTGGATGCATTGGAATAGTCCTTTTGGTCACACGAGTTGTAGAACGAAAGTTGCACCACTTTGCAACTTTGCACTACTTGCATTTGACACTTTTTCCATCAAGTGAAAATCTGCCACCATGGGAAAACCACTCTGAGATAGTGAAAACTGAGAGAGGTTTTGGTAGAGGGGACCAATGCAATCCCATTGGATAAGATGATAAGTTTCTAAGCATCATTGTATCTGAGTAACAATATGCTGAAGTCTGCAGCCATTTTGCACTTTAGACTCTTAAGGGATCGATCTTGTTGAACGTGGCTCAGAATGATTCCGCGGGTTTGGGTGTGAAAGAGAACCATGCCTAGTGTAAGAATACCTATTCAAACATATTGGAATATTTTGTGTGGTCACATGAGTTGCAAAACGAAAGCTGCACCACTTTGCACTACTTGCATTTGACACTTTTTCCATCAAGTGAAAATCCACGACCATGGGAAAACCACTCCAAAATAGTGAAAATTGGGACAGGTTTTTGCAGAGGGGCCCAACCCAATCCCATAAGATTAGACAAGAAAAGTTTCTAAGCATCACAGTAATCAAGTAACAACATGCTAAAGTTTGCACTATTTTGCACTTTGGACTCTTAAGGGATCGATCCAGTTGAACATAGCTCAGAGCTATTCCGCATGTTTAGGTGTAAAAGAGGACCATTCCTAGCATAAAAATACCTATTTGGATGTGTTGGAACAGTCCGTGTGTTCACACGAGTTGCAAAATGAAAGTTGCACCACTTTGCAACTTTGCACTGTTTGCATTTGACACTTTTTCCATCAAGTGAAAATCTGCCACCATAGGAAAACCACTTCAAGATAGCAAAAACCAAGAGAGGTTTTTGTAGAGGGGCTCAACATGATCCCATAAGATCAGACGATAAGTTTCTAAGCATCATGGTATCTAAGTAACAACATGCTAAAATTTGCAGCCATTTTGCACTTTGAACTCTTAAGGGATCGATCTAGTTAAACATAGCTCAGAGCGATTCCTTGTGTTTGGGTGCAAAAGAGGACAATGCCTAGTGTAAAAATACCTATTCAGACACATTAGAATAGTCTATGTGGTCAGACAAGTTGCAGAATGAAAGTTGCACCACTTTGCAACTTTGCACTGCTTGCATTTGACACTTTTTTCATCAAGTGAAAATTTTCTACCACGGGAAAACCACTCTGAGATAACAAAAATCGAGAGAGGTTATTGTACAAGGGCCTAACACAATTCCATAGGATCAGGTGAGAAGTTTCTAAATGTCGCGGTATCTGAGTAACATCATGCTGAATTTTGTAGTCATTTTGTACTTTGGACTTTATTGATCGTGTTTTCTGCACAATAACAACCAGACAAAATATGATATCCTATCTCTCTTGAAAGGTAAATCTCTATCAGCAAGCCTCAAGAGATAAACCCAAGGTCTCTAATGTCAGGTCTTGATAGTGCATAAACAACTCAGTAACGAAATGTGAAAATGTTGGTAATCACAATGGGACCTTACTACGAGCAAAATGTTGAATCAATTTTATCAAATCTAACGATCTAATGATGCTTCAATCCTAGATTTAACCAAATAATCAAAGAAATAGAAAAAGAGAAAGGTTTCAAAGAGATTTCTAAATCTAATACTACTCCTAGGATTAACAATGAAAGTAACCAATACTCAAAATGGACCAATCCTTCAAAACTAATTTCTACTTGACCAAGATAAATCTACAATCTCACATAAAACAGTGCAATCTTCTGAGGTGTTAAGATTTTCAAATTGTAAACATTCATTTCAATAACCCTATTGCAATTAAAATGAACAAATCCTCACAATCGAACTTAAGCACACAGAATATAAATTCCAGGCTAACTTTGCAAAGCAACTAACAATCAGTTGGTTGCGAAAAGTATGGACTGAAGGATTGCTCCAACATTCAAATATTAAATCACAAATAGTATTGAACCCAAATCTAACCTAAACATTAACCTTCTCAAAGCAATTTTAAAGATGGAATAACAAGAACCATGCAAAACAAAAGAAACAAGTATGGCACCAAATCACAATGTCATTTCTTGTATTCAAATTGTTCACTATAGCAACAATTCTAGCTTTCTGTTACAATATTTGCTTGAGGGAAACTACCTGCTAACTTACTCTACTTCTAAATAGCTTTGCTCAAATTCTAACTTTCTAACTATTTCTAATTGTTCTAACCCTTTTCAAGTGAGGCGACATGCCCAATATATAGAAATCCCAAGGAACCCATCAGCTAGGCAAGGGTTTCACAAGAATAACTCGGCACAACAACCCAACCAAGACAATCTTCGAAATGGGTCAAACCAACATTAAATGCACATCCTGTCCAAGTCAGCCTGAGATCCACAGTGTAGCTCGGATGACACATGGGAAGATAATAGGGAAGCACAAATCGCACTGCAGCCCATCATTAGCTCTCTTCCCTATTATCCCCACGCCGATTTGACTCTTCATGTAGTTTCAAGAATGTTGTATCTAAGTCAGCCATAGGTGGTACTGGAAGAACCCTAAGTCACCTCTCAATGGACACAATCTCGTCCCTTGAGTGTTTGACCGACCTATCCCAATCTACCTTATATGTCACATGCTTATCAATAACTGCGAGGTAGGTGGTCACATCATCTAGTTGGTGCTCAGAAACAGAACCATCATCAAGTGGTGCATACACATCATGCCACAATTCCCTCAACTGTTCTAGGCTCAAGTACTTGGGTGCGATCTTTCTTCTTCCCGTCATGATTTCAAAGAAGGCAATGGAACCATTGTAAACCCCAGTTAGGGTGTCATCAATCTGCTTCCCTCATTTGTGAATCTTTTTCAGCACCTTCTGCCTAATTTTCAATGCTTCAAACCACTCCCATGGTTTGGCAGCTCTAGAAGAAGGAAGAATCCCGTCGCTTACCAACCTATCGTGGGTGTATTCCATTAGAGTCATGGTTTTCTGCAAAAGGAGGTCGGTATCCTCCTTATCTTGTGCCAACACCTGTTTCGACCACCCAGTCACCATGATAGCATCCTTCCCAGTTGATAAAATTTCCTTAATAGCTTTGTCACCCTTTTCTTGCACCCCTTTCAACCAATTCATAGTGGCAAGGGTGGAAGCTTTCATCTTTTCTAGCTCAGTTATGGTCTCCTGAGGCAGAGGATTGGTAGCAGAGGAAGAAGGATTAATGACCTGTAGTGATTTCATTAATTCCTCCAAGCACTTCCTGAGATTCTCATTTTCTCTCTTCAGCTCTTGGTTGGTCTTCATTTCTTTTCTCAATCTATCCACAATAACTGCACTGGAACCCTCATAGTCCTCAATATCCTACTCAACTGATGTAGGCCCGAGATTAAAAGTCTATATATTATAATCATTTCCAACCACATCGCCTCTGTTTTTATCTGGAATAGGGGTAGCAATATGAACAACCTTGTTATGTGCCTCATCTCTCTCAACCCATGAGATCACCCTAGCCTTCTTCTTACCTTTATCTTTTCCAATCCTGGCTAGTAATGCATCCCAATTCGGTGGACTATCCTCCACTACTACTTGTTTTCTCTTTATTTCTCTGTTTAGCCACTCTGAAATAGTGGGCTCCAATTGCACTTAGCTCTGCTCCATTTCTTCTTGTTGATCTTCATGTGCCTCCTCACCCAAATTTTGTTTCTCAGGAGTCTCATCTTTATTCCTTTCCTCCTCGATGTGTTCCTCCTCATGTTCAAGTGACATGACCTTTTCTGCTTCCTCCTCCCTTGGAGGAGATTCAACTACTTCATTTGTGACTAGTGACTTTGCATATGTAACCAAGGGAGATTGCATTTCTTTTTCAATTTCTACCTCTGCACTATAGAGTTCCCCTTCATGGAATTCCTCACCTTCAGTATCCGGATGATCCTCAACATTTTCCTACTCACTCAGTTCACTTTGAGCTTTGTGAGTGGGAGGCACATCATCATGCTGCTCCTCATGAGAAGCCACCAGATGTAGGTCAGCCTTAGGCACACTGCCCCTAGGAGAAGGAGTCCTAGACTTCCTTGCATACACTTTGGCCTTCTCCTCTGAGCTTTCAACATTTATCACTGGTGGGGCCACTTCTTCCTCCCCAATCCTGGAGCTAGCCTTCTCTGTCAATTTGACAATTCTTTTCCTCTTAGGCACAGGAGCATCAGCCTCAGGATTCTGCTAAGACCTCTTAGTCCTTGTGCTCTTCTTGGTCTTTGGCCTCCTCTATTTTTCTGTTTCCTGGACCTCTGTTTCTTGTACACCTTTAGATTTACTTTTGACAGGAGAGTCCAGTTTGCCCTTGCCTTTGGGATCCTGCTCAATGGATTATTCAGAAGTAGAATGGGAATCTAAGTCCCCCATCAGGGCATATGTGCATTTTACTCCCTTTTTTTCCAACTCCCACATAGTGTGCTTGAGCCACATCTTGGTAACCTTGAGAACTGGATCCATCAGTTGCTTCAATTCTGTTTGCTCCTCCTCTAACCAGTCTATATCACCAATCGGTCTATCTTTTACTGCCTCATAGGCATGATCCTGAATTAAGTTCCCATCATCCTCCAATTGATCAGGCACTGCCCTTACATTGTATAATCGGACTACATCAACTGGAAGCTAGGATAATTTCTTCTTTCTGACCTCATATTCATCACCACAATTGGCCCAATAGTCCTTTAAATCAACCTTATGGCTATAGTCTCTACTGGCCCTCTTTTGAGCTTCCCTTGTGATGTCAAATCTGGATCTCTTGGAGTGGAAAGACAAGCCAAGAGCACTCAATTCTTCTTCTAAAGCTTGGGTAGAACCAATGGAGGGACATACCTCTCCAGTGCCAATCCTTAGGGGAAAATCCCCACCAAATCCTGTCTTGTGTTTGTCCTTCTTGACAATGGCATCAAAATCACAAATCTGCCTGGTGACTTCCAACAATATGATGTGATCAATGGGATACCTTGGAAGCTTGTATGGGGCCCTTTGACAGTCGTCAATCCAAATGTAGGAGAAGGTTGGGAAATGGATGAACCATGCTTCGTACTTCTTGATGAGCTCCTTTGCTTGATCTGAAATTCTGACATGCTTTGCTTCCTGAAGCATTCTGGTAATATGCATGGTAAATGCATCATTTTCCCTCCTATAGTCTGAGCTTCCCAGATACAACTGAGGGTAAACTTCGTAGATGATATCTTGTCTGAAAATTCCTTTTGTATCTAATCCTCTATAGGGATGGAATCTAGCCAACGCATAGACCAAATAGGAGGTCATTGTGAAGGTCTTTGTCTACAATAAATTGGACAATTGTTTGTGAATTACTTGGCTAATGACCCCTGCCCAATGGTAGTCAATTTTCTCTTGTTCCATCCTTACAATCGTATGGAACATCCAGTTTTCAAATGTACTAGTAGTCTTTAAACCAACCACCCTGCTAAGAAAGGTGATGACATCATAGTATTCCTTCTTGAACTTTGCTCTGAACAACTGCTTAGGCAACTTGGAATAGTGTGACTTGGGCTTCTCCAGCCAAGAGTTGATTAGTTGCTGCGACTTCACCATTTGGTCATCGTAGAACTCCTGAGTTGCCTCAATGGTGAATCCCACCACATGAGACCAGTCTGGCATGTCAAAGGTTTGGGCAATGGAGACTGGGTTGAGATTGGCTACGACTCTCCCTTGAGGCCCAATAATCCTCTGCGTATCCTGATCATAGTAAAAACCATAGGAGAGCAAGGTTAATCCATCAGATCACCACTAGAATGCATCTCACATAGTCAAGGTGTCATTAAATTTCATATAAAATGGCCATAACACATTTCGGGTTTCAAGACCATCCGCGGAATCTAAGCCAAAGGGGAATTTCGGGAAATTCTAGACCAATCGGATTCCAGCAAAAAAACCAAGAAACGCCTACTTAACCATCAAACATGATCATTTTTAATCAATCAATCACATGAGAGATCCAAATATGACATGGAATAATCATTAAATGCATCACAAATTGTAGACAGATCCATTTATTTCATGTTTCTTACGTTCCACCAAATTTTGGGGAAATCTGTGAGGGACGGATTTCTGCGAAGAACGAGTCAGATAGGAGACTTCAGAAAATCAAGGAAATGACAGATTTCAGAGAAATCTGGACTCGACGGAAATCCATGGTTTAGGCACAATTCTGGACCAATGGAGATTCCCGGAATGCAGGTTTCGACAAGAGTTATGAGCTCGCCGAGAAGTCTCGGCGACTTCCGGGAGTCACGCCGAAGGATGCAATCAGAATAGGTTTTGCCAAGAGTCAATTGTTTTGATGTAATGTCTTGGTGAAAAGGGACATAGCAAACATATCGGTATGAGCCAAGGGTGGTCAGGGTAAGGTCCCAGTGAATTTATCTTGTCTCATTGACCATCAGAGTTTAAAAAATCACTTCGGCCAGACTCAAGTTTTTGATATGAGGTCCCAATGACTGCGTTATGTTTCACCAATGAAGAGTTCCATCGGCATAACCTCTTGCCGACATTATGGAGTCACCTCGACAGAAGATCAGGGCTCGCCAAGAGAAAAGTTTCGCTATGAAGTCCTGGCGATCATTAGGAGTCTCGCCGAAAGCGAAGATTTTGGCAAGAGGAGGGAGCTCGCGGTAAGGTCTCAGCGAAGCATGAATGTTTCCCCGACTTTGAAGAGCACTCGACAAGAGCAGGATATGTTCGGCTAAAGGTCTCACCGAAAGCAAAAGTCCCAGTGACAGAACGGAAGATCGGCAAGATGAAAGGAACCCGCTATGAGCTCTTGGCGATGAGGTTGTCTTGCTGACAAAAAGATTTTCGGCATGAGAACTATAGTGTCCTAGCGACTAAATATAAACTCACAAAGGGCTTCAGCGAAAGCAAAAAGTGCTCAGTGGGAGGTCTCGCCAAAGGACGGATGTCTTGGCAAAGCAGACGAATATCGGTAAAGCTACTGGATCCCACTATGACCTCTTGGCGACTAGGTCTTGTCTTGCCGAAAGTGAGTATGAGCAAGCATGTCGATGAGACATCTCCTCATAGGGTGAGGTCTCGGTGAAAGTAAAGGTCTCGCCGACTGGTATGCATGAAGGATTTCATCGGTGTAAAAATGATAGTGTCACGGTGATCCAACATGAACCTAAGAATACCACTTCGGTGAACCTCAAGGTGGTCGATATGATATCTCAGCGATCTCAAATGGTCACAGCGAAGGGAATCCGGAAGGGACGAAGAGTCCCTATTTCATCCAGACATTGAACCAACTAAGGATTTTGAAAAGTTTAACTTAGGGCAAGTCAGGGACGGACCTCTCATGAATTTTCTTTGCATTCTAGGTCAATCCTAAGACAAAATCACCTGATATGGTACTGCCCTAGGTCCAAACTTGATTCATCGACCATTAGCACACAGGCAAGCTCAAAATTTAGTTGTTTCACTGTTGAGTCATCACTAGGGATTAATAATTACTCTCAGGCAAGATTCATTAAAATGCAGATGGACACATGAACTCAAAACTCGCCTGGGTGATGACAAAGGATGCAAAACCAAACAATCCCTAACAAAGAATAAACAAATACATAAGAATTCAAATCCCACAGGCCCATTCATAATTTAATTCAAAGCAGAGCAATTAGACACATACCATTATAAAGCGGTAATTGGTCTCATAAGCAGCAAATGCGAAGCTCAAGGGTGTCCACAATGAACACAGGTAATAACGCACAAGAAATCACCACCAAATCAATCACATCAAAGCCAAATGTCCCCAAAATCCCAACCAAATACTTGCAAGAAAGCACTTCTCAGCTCAAATGATGGTAAATAGTGAACATAATGGTGCAAAAGATCTCAAAATCAAGTTAAATACATTTCTTAGAGCACGTACGAAGCCATTAATGCAATCAATAGGTCAACCAGAAAACCCGGGAAGCTGACGATAGGTTGGAATCCGAGAAAATTCATCTCACACAGAAATCCATGAAGGCCAAAAATCCCCGAACGATAAGGGTCCAGCCGGAGTCCAAGCAGGATCCAGGAAAATCCGACCAGGGCAGAAAATCCTGAATCTGAGCGAAAGCCTGAAATTTATCCAGAACTCAATATTTTCAATGAATAACCTAGAAACACTTAGGCAATCAAAATAAATAGTTCAAACACATGCCTAGGAAAGACCAAACTTCAAAAAAGAAAGGGCCAAAACACCAAAACTGAAGTGAAAGAGGGTCCATGCTTATAGTAGGGCATGTGTGTGAAAAATTGCACAACAGACCTATTCGAACATGTTGGAATAGTTTGTGTGGTCAAACGAGTTGCAGAATGAAATTTGCACCACTTTGCAACTTTGCACTACTTGCATTTGACACTTTTTCCATCAAGTGAAAATCTGCCACCACAAGAAAACCACTCCGAAATAGAAAAAAATGAGAGAGGTTTTTGTAGAGGGGTCCAACATGATCCCATAGGTTCAGATGAGAATTTTCTAAGCATCATGGTTTCTGAGTTGCTTACCTTGTAGATTTTGATGGAAAAGGGCATGAAAAATAAGGTTTCACCCTAGGGTTTGATAAAATATTGCATGTAGAGGTTGGGTGATTGTCTTTTGAGTTTGTGAAGGTGATTTTAAGAAGGTTTGAGGTGGTGTCATGTTTTGCTAACATGTGAAACCATTCCTTTCAATAAACCCTCCTCATATTAGCATAAAATAAGGGTTTTGTGGTTTGGCATGGTGGAGTGAGTTTCTCCTTAGAAAAATTGTGGATTTGAGGGTTTGGATACATGAGAATTGTTTCCCCAACAATTTCAAGGATTTTTTGAATGTTTAAAGGTATGTTCCTTTGTAGATTAGGCCTAGTTAGCATAATTAAGACAACAAAGAAGGTAATTTTTGATGCACATGTTCCAATATAGTCACTATAGATTTTGATGTATGTGTTGTAACTCAATAATGGGTATCTAGATCAGTCATTTGTTTGTGAAGTAATTTGATAAGTTATGATAAAATTGTTCTTATTTCCTCAAATCTGAGTTAAAAGACTTCAAAAAACTTTCAAAAGTTACCTAACTCCTTGCTCTGAAGAAAAATAATCAACAATCAAAGTATAAGGTGTTGTACAATTCACACAAGCTTGAAACAAAAAAGGAAAAGTGTTGCAAATACATAAAACATCATCCTTTATTTACTAATTTTGCAATTGTGCAAGTAATGAGAGTTTTGCATTTCTACACCAAATGACAACTTTTATGCAATATCACTTCTCTAATCACCTAATGACCTATTTGGGACTTTGAATACATTATATATGACCTTCACATGACCTTTTTCACATTGCTTACATTTGAAAATTCAAATATTACAAATTTTCCTATTGGAGGAATTTAGAGAACAAGGTGTTCCTGCACTAAACATGAACTCCAGAATTTCAATATTTGAGTAAATCTCATTCCAAGTAAATCTTATTACAATGCCTTAGGTAATCCGTTCTCAAAAATCTTTTACAATGTCACTCATACATTCAAGATTCTCTTTAAATGTCTACATCATAGGTGCTCATGAGCACGTTAACTTCAATTGAGTAACTTGAGATCCCCTCGCTAAGCTTCACATGCTCTTTTATAATGGCTTCAAATCAGAATTGAGATTTCTCAAGATCATCAAAATAAGGATGTTGCATTGCTTTTTTGGTTGAGATTCTCTTTGATGGCTCAAAAATAAAAATATTCTACAATGAGACACGAATCAATTTTTAGTAGTTTACTTACAAATACTCAAAGTAAAAGAAGAAAAAGAAAGAGCATCCAAATTGGAAATGAAATTAAAATAGATGGAAGGAACTTACAGATAGGCATGCCAGTCTCTCAACTTGGTCACTCCTAGTCATACATCTTCACTGGGAGTTCCAATATACCTATTGCACACAATACCTCTCATGAATAGAATAACTTGAAATTTGAGATGCTCTTATAATCTCTACATCATAGGTGCTCATGATAAGGTTAACTTCAAATGAATGACTTGAAATTCCCTCACCAAGCTTCACACACACTTTTCTAATGGCTTAAAATCATAATTGAGATTTGAGAATATCATCAAAATAAGGATGTTGCATTGCTTTTCTAGCTGAGATTCTCTTTGATGGCTCATAAATCTACATTTTCTATAAGGGGAAACCAATCGACTTTTAGTAGGTTACTTGTAAATAGGAAAATTAAAAGAATATGTTAGCATTGACATCAAACAAATTAATGTGCATACAAGTATAAATTAATAAGAACTGATGTGCATACTTAAAAATTAATCCAACAAACCATCTGGGTCTGCTCTACTCTTTATCGTGTCAAGTATTTCCTCATGGTTCTAACTCAAAAACCTTCCATAGGGTCTTGTTCAAAGGTCTACCCCCATATTTGGTCAAATGAACATTGGATGCCATGACAAGGTTCGAGTAATGAAGAATCTTACGATGCGTGTCAAAGTCCTGAAACAACCAATGTTTAACACTCTTATGTGGGTACCTTCTAAGCCGTGTTCCAATAACAACAACTAAGCCTATAGGGTATTCGATGTTTTCTCCATCTATAACTGGGAACTCCAATTTATTTTTGGCCTCAACACGACACAAGTAATAGTTTGTTCCCTCTTCATTGTATTCATCTGCAATAATTGCATAAACATGCCCTACATTGATATGTGCAGCAAATCTCTTAAAATTAAACAGCATTACGAATATAATACAAAGTAAGATAACAATATGGAATTCCAAAAACTAAGCAAGAAGATATATTACCTGGTTGAACTAGATCTGATACGTGGTCAAAGTTGACTGATGATTCCATATGTGTTAGTTACAATGCCATCGGAGGGCGATAAGTGTGAAGTGGGCTATGATAACTTGTCAACCATTTGTCAACCCACACCCATGACTCACAATCATTTCAGGCTTGCATTATACATGAAGAAAAAAAAGTATGCCATATTCTGTGTATCGATACTACATGAACCTACATTTGAGCTAAGGAAAGAGTGTACCTCACACAATCTTGTTAGTGTACAACAATCCTCATATGGTGCAATGTTAGTATCATCCATCAACCAAAAAAATCTATGAACTGAAGACGTACCTTCATTACCTGGACCCATCAAAGCATTGCACCACTCGGCGATTGATCTTGCATCTATCAACTTCGCACTGTCTTTATACTTTAACTCTTCTCATTCTAATGCTCTTTTCACAAATACTCTTGCACCATCATGCTCCCCCTTTCCATGTTTGGCCTCATAAAAGTTCCACATATGTTGTACACCTATAATGACATGCATCCTGCTCAACCAGTAGAACATGCGTGAGTTCTTGAACTATTCTGCATAGTTATCTAACTATATTATATGCTGATCGTATGTTATTCCCCTCTGAGCCAAATCACTATAGAACATCTGGAAGCAACCTTGCACAAACTCCAGAGCATGTGTGTGATCTTCACTAATATAAAAGTGATAATCCCTCAATACCTTCCTTTGGCACTCTATACTATCAGTTGCATGAATGAATGCTATGTGCACAAATATCAAAACTTGTGTGGAGTTGTAATACTATGATTGCACCTCACACTATGGCTGTAGAGTGTAGTTCTCTACAAATTCAACCACTGATACTATGTTTCCAACTGGAAAGGTGTCCTTGCATATCTTGAATTACGTGTCCAGCCATCGGGCTCTATGGGTTTTCCTTGCATACTCATACACTATATTGTCATGAAACATGGACATAAATTGATACACTAGAATCTTCTGAATAACCAAATCACACATTTTTGCTTGAGACCCATCTTTTGCAATGCATGCCACTGTTTTATACTTCCTGAACTCTACTAGTTTCTATCCCACCTCATCTATGCTTTCCATATGTTGACATACTGGCATACACTGCAAGCCACCGTAATGCTGGCATGAACCATCCAAGCATGTTGTCCTGTAGAATATTTGGCTATCCTCTACTTCACATGATTTTTTTGATAAGAACTCTCTTGAAGATTTTGGTGGGGCTTATATGCCACAATCCTGCAAAACATTGTTAGTATGCAATTCCAAATGTATAGAATGATAAACATCATAATGGTTAGAGAATTCAATATGTAGTCTACAACAACAAGTAGTGTGTGTGTGATTTATATTGACATAAAAAGGTTTAAGCATTTCAAAAAATCTTTGAAAAATACTAATTCGAGGATAATCCTTTTGAAATTTATGAAAAAACTGGGTTTGAGTCATATCCAAAAAATGCTTTGGATGTGGCTCATGGTTTTGACTACTGATTTTCCTTCTTACCACATCCCTTTGATTTGGAGATGGCCTTGTGTTATTCTTCCAATACTCTTCAATTAGTGCTATCAATTCTTCAACAACTTTTTTATCTTTTTGTGGAAGTCTCCCCGAGAATGCCCATAATTCATTTGAATTGGTGCCCTCAATTCTTTGTTTCCTTTGAATGGCTTTTGATAATTTTTTTCTACTAATTCGCATTTGTTCACTCGTCTTTCTAGTGAGATGAGCTCTCTTTGTTTTACTGCTTACCAAAGTCGATGTAGTGACACATTGGGTGACATTACTATCCTTTGAGCATGAGATCTTACCCACACTCACATAAGCATCCATTAGATTCTTCATAATAGTGTTTTCACTTGATGCATTCAATGTTCTCAACCCAAGAGTCTTCATGATGTCTCTATACTTTATACCATGCATCATTTCAACAAATAGTTGACATCTTGCGATTTCATTTATCCTTTCAAAGAAGATTTTCCAAATCTTATCAACATATCTTCTACAAGAGCATGTTGAAATATTACCTTCCATGTGCTAAAAAATATCCTCATCAATATTAATCAAATACTTTGGCTTTCTACGCAAAATTCTAGGTGTTTTCTTAGGTACATACATCTCAACATTAGGAATTTCATCAATATTTAATTGAGTTGGGCTAGATTGCATACCTTCGATCGAGGATGGAGTAGAAGACATACCTTGAGGTTCACAAGGAGATGATGGCATGCCTTCTTCATCAAATCTAAGTGATGATGTACTCTCAACTTGAGATGTGGTGGATGGTGTCCAACCATATTCACTTGTGGTAGATGGTGTCCCTCCATATTCACTTGCGGTAGATGGCTCGCTCCATATTCACTTATGCTTAATGGTGTCCCTTTGTATTCACTTGTGGTAGATGAAGTGTCTCCAACTACAGTATATCAATCTATCCTACCATGATGCTTTTGCATTCGTGCCCTTTGTACTGCCAATCCCCATTCTCTTTTTGATGGTTGAGGTTCCTCTTCAATTGGCTTGTTTTCGTCAATCGTTTCCAATTTCTTCTTTTCACGATATGCCCTCAACCATTCTCTCTCCTTTGCTTTG
Organism: Sequoia sempervirens; assembly: GCA_007258455.2. Classification (NCBI taxonomy): domain Eukaryota; kingdom Viridiplantae; phylum Streptophyta; class Pinopsida; order Cupressales; family Cupressaceae; genus Sequoia; species Sequoia sempervirens. The sequence continues at coordinate 50,940,524 of VDFB02026320.1, read as the reverse complement.
AAGGTTTCATACTCTTCGTTTGTTAGTATTTTCCTTGTTCATTTCTTTGGAATGGTAGATACTTTTACCTGTAGCATGGTAATGAGACAAATATTAGCTCCTAAAAAATTTATCCATACAAATAAATGAAATATATGTCATTCAAGGCTTCATAAAAAAATACTTACAATCATCCTGTAGAAGATTATTTCTAGCATAGACAAAGGTGGTGTAGGGGAATTCCATGATTACAAGATAGGCTCAAAATGGAAGTATGGAAAAGACATGTAAATTCAAATTCCTTGGCAAGCTAGCTCACTCACTAGCCTACCAATGTGATAGGGTTGAGAAGGTAGGGGCAGCGTATGCCTCATAGAAATGGGGTCTCATGGTGATGTACATAACCATGAGACCCCATTTCTATGATGTACATCACCATGAGACCCCATTTCTATGAGGCGTACATCACCATGAGACCCCATTTCTATGATGTACATCACCATGAGACCCCATTTCTATGAGGTGTACATCACTATGAGACCCCATTTCTATGAGGCATATGCTGCCCCTACCTTCTCAACCCTATTGCATTGGTAGGCTAGTAAGTGAGCTAGCTTGCCAAGTACATCACCATGAGACCTCATTTCTATGAGGCATACACTATCCCTACTTTCTCAACCCTATCGCATTAGCAGGCTAGTGAGTGAGCTAGCTTGCCAATGCGATAGGGTTGAGAAGGTAGGGGTAGCGTATGCCTCATAGAAATGGAGTCTCACAGTTATATCACTATGAGACACCATTTCTATGAGGCATGCCCCTACCTTCTCAACCCTACTGCATTGGAAAGCTAGTGGAGCATTGGCAAGCTAGCTCACTCCACTAGCTTGCCAATGCAGTAGGGTTGAGAAGGTAGGGGTAGCATATTCTTCATCAAAATGGATGTTGGTATGTGGTGACTGATCATGCTATACTGTACACCCCAGCCTCCTACTTTTTTGCATGATCACTGAAAAAGGGAAAAAATCAATGGAAAAAGAAAAATTCGATTTTGTAGAACCCAAAAATCTGAAAGCTTCTAAGCTTGTTAAAAAGGGGTTCAGATGGGTATTTTAGTATGATGAAAAACGTGATTATTCGCAAGATTGTAATAAGTTTTTCACTAGACAATAAAAGTATTGGATGGCTGTGGTTTGGTGGATGTAGCCCGGATTGGGTGAACCATGTTAAATTCTCTGTGTTATTATTTATTATCTCTGTGTATTAGTTTCTCTGTTTTGTTTATTAAATCTGCATTTAATTGTTAGATATCTGCCATCTCTAACCCTAACAAGTGGTATCAGAGTGAGTTGTGTTTCGATTATCATCTGTAGGAAGGTCTCACGGCTGAGTGGGAGTCTCACGGTTGAGTGGGAGCAATGGTAGACGAGGGTAAGAAGGTTGAGAAGTTTAATGGGCAGAACTATCAATTATGGAAGATGCAGATGGAGGACTATCTCTATCAAAAGGATTAATGGCAACCATTGGAAAGGAAAACCAAGAAACCCGCATCAATGTCTGATGGGGATTGGGATATTTTGGATAGAAAGGCTCTTGGTAGTATTTGTTTATGCTTGGCACAATCGATGGCATTCAATATTACAACAGCAAAGACAACTAAAGAGTTGATGGAAACCCTGACGAAGTTATATGAAAAGCCTTCCACTTCGAATAAGGTATTTCTTATGAAGCATTTATTTAATATGAAAATAGTAGAAGGTGGGTTAGTTACTGATCATTTAAATGAGTTTAATATGGTCACCAGTCAATTAACTTCTGTAAAAGTAAACTTTGATGAAGAAGTTAGGGCTCTTTTGATTCTGTGTTCTTTGTCTGAAAGCTGGAATAGCTTGGTAATGGCTGTTAGTAATTCTATTTCTGGTTCAAGTACATTGAAGTTTGATGATGTTGTTGGTGTTATTTTGAGCGAGAAAATTCGTAGGAAAAGCTCAGGTGGAACATCCACATCAAGGAGTGTTTTGAATGCAGAAAGCAGGGGTAGAACAAAGGAGAGAGGAAACAATTCCAGAAATCATGGGAAGTCACGAGGAAAATCAAAGGACAAAAGGTCCCAATCTAGAGACAAGAGGGATTGCTGGTACTGTGGTAAGCTGGGTCATTTGAAGAAAGATTGTTGGTCTCAAAAAAATAAAGGAGACAGAAAGGAAGGAAGTAAAGAGGAAGATGTGGTAAGTAATAAATCTGATGAGGATGCTTTGATTCTTTCCCTTGATAATGCTGATGATTCTTGGGAGTTAGATTCAGGGGCTTCATTTCATGCTACCCCCCATAGAAGTTATTTTCTTGATTATGTCCAAGGGGACTTTGGGCTGGTTTATTTAGGAGCTAACAAACCCTGTCAGATTGTTGGAAAGGGAAGAATCAAGATTAAGTTGCAAAATGGGAATCATTGGCCACTAGGTGAGGTAAGGCATGTTCCAAAGTTAAGCAAAAATTTAATTTCAGCAGGGCAACTAGATGTTGAAGGTTGTGTTGTTACATTTAGTGATAAAAATTGGAAAGTTACAAAGGGTACCTTAGTGGTAGAAAAAGGTGTGAAAGTAGGCACCTTATATCTTTGTACAGGTCATACTATTCCTTCTACTTTAATTGTTATAGAAAAAGATCAATGTTCAGGAACAGTTGTTGCAGTTCAGCAAGTAGAAGATCATACAGTTGTTGTGGATTCTGAATCAGCATTGTGGCATAATAGACTTGGGCATATGAGTGCAAAAGGTATGAAAGTACTTCACTCAAATAATGTTTTACCAAGTCTAAAATGTGTTAATATGGATTTCTGTGAAAGTTGTGTGTATGGAAAACAAAAGAGAGTAAGTTTTCTCAAGGATGGGAAGCAAAAAAAAGATGAGAAATTGGAGCTTGTGCATACGGATGTATGGGGACCAGCTCAGGTATCTTCTCTCGGTGGCTCTCTATATTATGTTACTTTCATTGATGATGCAACTAGAAAGGTATGGATTTATTTCCTTAGACAGAAATCTAATGTATTTGAAATCTTTAGAAAATGGAGAAGCTTGGTTGAGAATGAGACGGGTAAAAGGATAAAATGTCTCAGATCTGATAATGGTGGTGAGTATTGCAATAAAGAGTTTGAAGATTATTGTTCCTCTAATGGTATTCATTGGTAGAAAATAGTTCCAAGGACTCCATAGGAAAATGGAGTGGCTGAGCGCATGAATAGGACAATAATGGAGCGTGCACGGACTATGAGATTGCATGCTGGGTTGCCTTTAAAAATGTGGGAAGAGACTGTAAACACCGTTGTTTATTTAATCAACAGAGGTCCTTCTAATCCTTTGGGTTGTGGTATTCTAGAGGAAGCATGGAAAGGTAAGAAGGTGAGTTATTCTTTTCTCAAAACCTTTGGTTGTGAAGCATTTGCACATGTAGATTCTGAAAATAGAACCAAGCTTGATGCAAAATCAAAGAAATTTGTATTTGTTGGATATGGTATTGATGAATTTGGTTATAGGCTTTGGGATTCTGAAAATCAGAAAATTGTGAGAAGCAGGGATGTCATATTTAATAAGAAAGTGTTGTACAAAGATCTGTTGCTGCAGCATGAGAAGAAAGAAAATGATTATGTAGTGTTGGATGATATTCCCAACAATGATGTCTCAGTGGTTCCTCATGCTGGGCAATAACAGCAACAACAAATACCACAAACTCCTGTTAGACGATCTTCAAGGATAAGTAGACCTCCAGAACGATTCTCTCCCTCTTTGTATACTATTTTGTTAACTAATGTTGGTGAACCAGAATATTATGATGAAGCTATGCAGGTGGATACCAAGGTTCAGTGGGAGCATGGAATGAAAGAAGAAATGGACTCCTTGCTAGAAAATCAAACTTGGGATTTATGTAAGTTGCCTGCAGGTAAAAAGGCTTTACCAAACAAATGGATTTATAGGCTGAAAGAGGAGGATGGAGGTAAGAAAATATTTAAAGCCAGACTAGTTGTAAAGGGATTTGCATAGAAAAAGGGTATTGATTTTGATGAGATTTTTTCTCCTGTTGTTAAAATGACTTCTATTTGTATTGTTTTAAGTATTGTGGCTGCTGAAGATTTGCATTTAGAATAGCTTGATGTTAAAACAGCCTTTCTCCATGGTGATTTGGAAGAGGAAATTTATATGGAACAACCACAAGGATTTGAGGTCAAAGGTAAGGAGAAACTAGTGTGCAGAATGAAGAAAAGTTTATATGGCTTGAAGCAAGCACCTCAGCAATGGTATTTGAAATTTGACAATTTTATGGCTTAGCAAGGCTACAACAGGTGTAATTCTAACCATTGTGTTTATTTTAAGAGGTTGGATAATGACAACTACATTATTTTATGTTTATATATTGATGACATGCTTGTAGCTGGGTCTAACATGGATCACATAAGTGAGTTAAAACAATAGTTAGCAAATTCTTTTGCTATGAAGGATTTGGGGGTAGCAAAACAAATCCTTGGTATGAAAATTTGTAGAGATAGGAAAAACAGAAAATTGTTTTTATCTCAGGTTAATTATGTTGAAAAGATGTTGCAGAGATTTCATATGGAGAATGCAAAAGCTGTCAGCACACCTTTACCTAGTCATATTAAATTGACTAAGGATATGTGTTCAAAGACACAAGAGGAGGAAAAAAAAATGTCCAAGGTACCATATACTTCAGTTGTAGGCAGTTTAATGTACGCCATGGTATGCACAAGACTGGATATTGCACATGCTGTAGGAGTTGTTAGCAGGTATTTGAGTCATCCTGGAGTTGAGTATTGGAATGCGGTAAAATGGATTCTCAGGTATTTGAGAGGTACATCCAATAATTGTTTATGTTTTGGGGGCTCTAATACTAATTTAAAAGGCTATGTTGACTCAGATTTAGTAGGGGATATAGATACCAGGCAAAGTACCACAGGTTATGTATTTACAGTTGGTGGGACAACAGTGAGTTGGATTTATCGATTGTAGAAGGTGGTTGCTTTATCCACCACAGAGGCAGAGTATGTTGCTGCAACAGAGGCAAAAAAGGAGATGATATGGCTACAACTTTTCATGGATGAGTTGGGCAAACAACAGGCTAGAAATTACTTGTTTACAGACAGCTAGAATGCTATACATCTTGCAAATAATTCTACTCTGCATTCTAAAACAAAACACATCCAGTTGAGATATCATTTCATTCGGTCAGTGTTGGAGGATGGAAAAGTCAAGCTGGACAAGATACATACAGATGTCAATCTAGCGGATATGTTTACGAAGGTGGTGACAAGAGAGAAGCTGAGCTCCTCTTCAGCTTCGGTTGGTCTTCAAGGTTGAATTCAAGTATAACAGAGTAGCAGGGTCCAAGGTACTTATTTCCAGTGGGAGCTATAGGTGCAGCAGTGTTGTCTAGGATCAGTCTCCAAGTGGGAGGTTGTGATGGTGTTGAGCCTGATCAATCTCCAAGTGGGAAATTGTTGGTATGTGGTGACTGATCATGCTATACTATATAGCCCATGGTATACTGTACACCCCGGCCCCCAAAAAAATCAATGGAAAAAGAAAAATCCAATTTTGTAGAACCTAAAAATCTGGAAGCTTCTAAGCTTGTTAAAAAGGGGTTCGGATGGGTATTTTAGTATGATGAAAAACACGATTATTCGCAAGATTGTAATAAGTTTTTCACTAGACAATAAAAGTATTGGATGGCTGCGGTTTGGTGGATGTAGCCTAGATTGGGTGAACCACGTTAAATTCTCTGTGTTATTATTTATTCTCTGTGTATTAGTTTCTTTGTTTTGTTTATTAAATTTGTATTTAATTGTTAGATATCTGTCATCTCTAACCCTAACAATGGAGTCTCACAGCGATGTATCATCACTGTGAGACTCCATTTCTATACTGTGAAACTCCATTTCTATGAGGCATACGCTACCCCTACCTTCTCAACCCTACTGCATTGGCAAGCTAGTGGAGAGAGCTAATCACCATGAGACTCCATTTCTATGAGGCATACACTATCCCTACCTTCTCAACCCTACCGCATTGCAACCTAGTGGAGCGAGCTAGCTTGCCAACACTCCACTAGCTTGCCAATGTATTAGGGTTGAGAAGGTAGGGGCAACATATTCCTCATAGAAATGGAGTCTCACAGTGATGTACCCATGAGACTCCATTTCTATGAGGCATACATTGCCCCTACCTTCTCAACCCTACCGTATTGGCAAGCTAGTGGAGAGTTGGCAAGCTAGCTCGCTCCACTAGCTTGCCAATGTGGTAGGGTTGAGAAGGTAGGGGAAGTGTATACCTCATAGAAATGGTGTCTCATAGTTACTGTGAGACACCATTTCTATGAGGCATACACTTCCCCTACCTTCTCAACCCTACCACATTGGCAAGCTAGTGGAGCATTGGCAAGCTAGCTCGCTCCATTAGCTTGCAATGCAGTAGGGCTGAGAAGGTAGGGGCAGCGTATGCCTCATAGAAATGGAGTTTCACAGTGATGCATATCACTATGATACTCCATTTCTGTGAGGCATAAGCTATCATACTCCATTTCTATGAGGCATATGCTGCCCCTACCTTCTTAGCCCTACCGCATTGCAAGCTATTGGAGCATTGGCAAGCTAGCTCACTCCACTAGCTTGCCAATATAGTAGGGTTGAGAGTTTAGGGGCAATGTATGCCTCATAGAAATGGAATATCACGGTGATACATCACCGTGAGATGCCATTTCTATGAGTTATCACCATGATATGCCATTTCTATGAGGCATACACTACCCCTAACCTCTCAACCCTACCACATTAGCAAGCTAGTGCACTCCACCCTAAACACAGTTTTAAGATTTGAAAGTCATTTAAAATGGTGTATTGACCCATTCCTCTTAGTATGGCCACTGTAACTCAAGGAATGGGTCTACAACATCACTAAAAAGGTGTGGGAATGTTGAACAAGTACAAGGGATGTCAATATTTGAGTTGGGCATGAAGCCCTATAGTAAAATTTGGTGTTTTCTATGTGAATTTGAGAGGTTTTGACATGCTAAAGTGAGTATTGTGTTAGGGAAGAATTGTTTCTTGTTGAATTGAGTTTGTGTAGGCCCTTTTAGACCTGTTTGAGGTGGTGGCATGTTGTGATAAGGTTGGGAGGTGTGTTTTCCAATAAGCCCTAGGTTATTTGGCTTAAAAAGAGGGTTTTTGGTTTTTGGTTTTGGTTTTGATTGCAAGATAGGCTACACCTTTCCCCATGTTGCTAACATAGCCTTGAATAAAGAGTCTTGTAACAGTGGAGAGAAGGATCAAAATCCCTTGTAGGTAGATTAATCAAGGAAACATTTAAAATATATCACAACTAAAAGTGATGAGGTAGGTTTAGTGATGAGGTAAATTTAGAAATAGAGATGAAAACCAAAATAGTTTCTAATATATCTCAATGTGGGAGGAGTAAATTCCATTTTTTTAGAGAAATGTATGGAAAATTCGGTAGCATAGACAAGGAAATTAGATTCTTGGTATAATTGTTTGACGAAATACCTTGATGAAAGCTTCAAAGAGTGGTATGTGCATCCATAATAAAGGATTGAGAAATGATGTTTTATTTTACTTCCCTTAAAACATATGTCATATATATGTGTATGCTTACAAAATGTGGAAGCATACACAAGGTAAGTCAATTGTTCGGGCTTGACAAAAAAGAGATGTGGTTTAAAAATGTAATTGGAAAGTGTATAGAATTGTGTAATTTAAAATGTGCATTGACAACCTAAGTTTATAATCACAAACAAACAATGATCAACATGGAATATGAAAAATTAACAAAAATGAAAGAAATCCATAATAGAATGAAATAAAATGTGTAGAGACTTCACATACCTAAAAAAACAGAGTATCAAATGGAGGAGTTCAACTAATTATGTGAGTATTAGCAATAACAACACCAGGCACTCCTCAACAATTTATTTTTCAAAGTTTGACCCCCTCAAACTTCAATTGTATATTAGTTTTCAATGGGATTCAAACTTGAATTGATATTATGTGTCTTTCAACGTGAAAACTCTACTATTTCATGCAAAAGTGGTAGAAAGATCATGAAAAGGTGGTGGAATGTGAAAAACATGCATGCACACTTCAAAACATCATAAAAAAGCTACTTTTTGTTAGAGAATGCCTGGAACGAGAAAAATATATAGAATTTGGGCCTTGAGATCATGAGTATATTGAGTTCTTTACCAATTTTA
>VDFB02026320.1:50832560-50932180 GCA_007258455.2 Sequoia sempervirens | reverse complement strand
CTCTCTCACTCCCTTTATCCCTCCCACCCTACCTAGCTAAGTCCCTCTTGTATCTAAGGGTTATTTTTAAGTTTGATTAAGGTTAGCAAAGACTAAGAAACCCAAAGAAATTACAAAGTACAAAGGAAGTAAACAAAAGAACGATTATACCAGCTAATTGCCAAGACCTCCATGATTCACCTTTGTAACACCTTCTAACTTGTTGGTTGATGTATCGCCCTCAGATCCAACATGAGAGCAATTTGGAAATAAATGTCTAAGTCCTACACCAAGCTTTGAAGGATTTGATCAAAGTCTATGTTTATGCCTAAATGATTAAAAATGCCTATGCCTAAATATGCCAAAACTTAATGAAATATACCAATAAATGCTATGATGCCTGCAAAAATGCCTAAGTATGTCAATGCATCAGTGTGTAATCTAAAAATGAGAAGAAAATAACATTTTATAGAAAATGCCATTTTGAATGGATGAACGAGATTGACTTTTGACAGAGACCTAAAATCAGAGGCTCATATTAAATTTGATAATCCCTAATTAGGGTTAGGGAAAAATCATTAAGCGAGTGGTCGAGATTTCATCTAAGAGAATCGAATCAGCGATGGAGAATAAATGAGATAATTAATTAGAAAAATCAAGAAGATAAGCCAGTATTGGGATGGTGTACTAGTTTAAAGGTCGCATTGTTGTTCTTGCCACCAAGGTTCAAACCCCATTGGGGTGGTATTGTTGAATGGTTGTATTCTGGTTCATAGCTCTGGTCAAAAGCGTTTACCCCTTGAATAAAAAAAAAATCAAGAAAATAAAGGCTGCTTGATTTATGAGATTCAAAAAATGCAAAAGATAAGAGTTGAACTGAAGATCAGATTTGGAAAATCAAGAATCTACCCGATTACTTGATTTTTTGGAGGAATATTACAATATTGAATTAAATTAATTCAAAATATGGATTTTGTGAGATAATAAATAATCTTTTTCAGATTATTTACCAAAATGGACTCTCGCTATTAAGAATGTGATGACATTTTAAATAATTTCATTTATTTAAAATGAGAGGAATATTAATTGACAATTAAATAATTAAAGATAATTATTAATTTAGAAGATAAAGATTCATTAAATAAATTAATAAATTTATTTAATTATGAGGATTAGTGACATATTAAATAAATAAATGAAATTCATTTATTTAATAATTAGGAAGAAATAAATGAGAAAGGTAATTAAATAAATTAAGAAATTTATTTAATTAAGGGAAGACTTAGACAATTAATGACGATTTAATAAATAAATAATATTTATTTATTTAATAATCATGAAAATAAAAAGGACATGAATTAATTAAATAATTATGAATTATTTAATCAATAGTCAAATGTGGACCAAGGACATAATTAAATGTCACAATTATGCTAGGAAAGTGGTAAAAATAGAGCTTGAGGCCTAGGTCATTTTTAAGTGTCTACATTTTTCCCCTTTTTGTCATAATGTAGCATGTTGCATTGTGACAAAGAAAATAAGTCAAAAATATGCCCCAGTACAAAATAAGATGAGGAAGAATGATGAGGAGGGTAGCGGTATGCCCCCTCGAGAGGACAGACAGGTTCCAAGAACATGGGTGTGCTCTCAAAATTAATGAGAAGACTAGAATATGAAGAGACAAAGAAATGTTAGTGCAAAAGATATGGATGATGATATGGATGCAATGCCTATATGATATGAGAGAAGATGACAAGATAGAAGGAGATGCATGTTAGTTCCTAGACCAAATCCTTCAAAAATTTACCATAAGACTTTAATATTTATTGCTCTTAATCATCATTGGGCAAACTATTGTAATGGCCAACAAACACCATGCTATGACATAGATCAAGGTGTGCAAGGTCGTACCATCACATGAGACAAGTAGTCACAGACAAGGATGATCATGACTCAAACTAAGAGTGTGATTGCCCCAGTATTTTTGTTATAATCAACCACAAGCAGAAAAGGACAAGCACAATTCATGAAATGTCATTGCTTCTCTAAATCCTGCTCCCAGGACATCCTTGAGGAACTAGCAGCATGATTGCCATAATACAAAAATAGAGCCCTTATCATGATATGTCATTATTTTTCTAAATCCTAGAATCAGGACCTAGCTGAGAAACTAGTAATCATGCATGTCAATCGTCATGTAACTAAGGGTTATTTTTAGGTTAGATTAAGGTTAGAAAATCAATACAAATCAAGAAACCCAAACCAATTACAAAACACAATGGAAGTAAACATAAACAAAATGATTATACCAGTTGATCGCGAAGACCTCCATGATTCACTTTTGTAACACCTAACTTGTTGTTTGACGTATTGCCCTCAGATTCGACGTGCAAGAAATCTAGAAATAACAGTCTAAGTCCTACACCAAGCTTTGAAGGATTTGATCCAAGTCTATGTCTATGTCTAAATGACCAAAATGCCTATGCCTAAATATGCCCAAAACTTAATGAAATATGACAATAAATGCAACACTTTCTGTGAAAATATCTAAGTATGTCAGTGCGTAATCTAAAAATGAGAACAAAATAGCATTTTATAGAAAATGCCATTTGAATGGACAGACGAGATCGACTTTCGACAAAGACCTAAAATCAAAGGACAAGATTTAATCTAATAATCCCTAATTAGGGTTAGGGCAAAATCCTTAAGTGAGCGGTCGAGATGTCATCCAAGAGAATCGAATTGGCGGTGGAAATAAATGAAATAATTAATTCGAAAATAAAGATTTTCAAAAATAAAGAAGATAAGAGTTGAACTTAAGATCAGATTTGGAAAATCAAGAATCTGCCCGATTACTTAATTTTTGGAGGAATATTACCATTTTGAATTAAATTAATTCAACATATGGATTTTGTGAAATAATAAATAATCGATTTTAAGATTATTTACCAAAATGAACTATCAGTTAAGAATGTGATGACATTTTAAATAATTTTATTTATTTAAAATGAGAGGAATATTAATTTTGGTAATTAAATAATTAAAGATAATTATTTAATTTAGAAGATAAGATTAATTAATTAAATAAACTAATAAATTCATTTAATTATGAGGATTAGTGACATATTAAATAAATAAATGAAATTCATTTATTTAATAATTAGGAAGAAATAAATGAAGAAAGGTAATTAAATAAATTAAGAAATTTATTTAATTAGGGGAAGACTTAGACAATTGGTATTTAATAAATAAATAAAATTTATTTATTTAATAATCATGAAGAATAAAAGGACATGGATTAATTAAATAATTATGAATTATTTAATCAATAGTCGAATGTGGACCAATGACATAATTAAATGTCATAATTATGCTAGGACGAAAGTGGTAAAAATAGAGCTTGCAGGCCTAGGTCATTTTTAAGTGTCTACATTTTTCCCCTCTTTGTCATAATGTAGCATGTCACATTGTGACAAAGAAAATAAGTCAAAAATATGCCCCAATGCAAAATAAGATGAGGAAGAATGATGAGGAGGGTAGCGGTATGCCCCCTCAAGAGGACAAACAGGTTCCAAGAACATGGGTGTGCTCTTGAAATTAATGAGAAGACTAGAATATGAAGAGACAAAGAAATGTTAGTGCAAAAGATATGGATGATGATATCGATGCAATGCCTATATGATATGAGAGAAGATGACAAGACAGAAGGAGATGCATGTTAGTTCCTAGACCAAATCCTTCAAAACTTTACCATAGGACTTTAATATTTATTGCTCTTAATCATCATTGGGTAGATTGTTGTAATGGCTAACAAACACCATGATATGACATAGATCAAGGTGTACAAGGTCGTACCATCACATGAGACAAGTAGTCACAGACAAGGATGATCATGACTCAAACTAAGAGCGTGATTTCCCCATTATTTTTGTCATAATCAACCACAAGCAGAAAAGGACAAGGACAATTCATGAAACATCGTTGCTTCTCTAAATCTTGTTCCTAGGATATCTTGAGAAACTAGCAACATGATTTCCATAGTATAAAAATAGAGCCCTTATCATGATATGTCGCTATTTTTCTAAATCCCAGAATCAGGACCTCACTGAGAAAATAGTAATCATGTGTGTCAATTGTCATGATACGTCGCTGCTTCTCTAAATCTTGTTATTGGGATCTCGCTGAAAAACTAATAACATGATAAAAAACCAAAAGACAAGTGCCAAGTGTTTTCCAAGTGCGTCTGGATATCTATTGTTCTGATATCAAGATGTCAGGTTTGATGATGATGAGATGCCAGAGTGTTAAATTTTTGATGATGCCTAGATGACAAATGTCAAAAATTGCCGAATTTAGGAAGGAAACATCCTGAATAATGTTGACATCGAGAGGATTTGATCCCTAAAAGTCGAAAGGGGTCCCTCAAAATGATGACAATGCCTAGGAATGACACATCCTAAGGCATAAATGACAGGGTTTGTTCTTCAAAAGGACACATCTGAAGAATACTAATGTCAAGAGGAGTGATCCTTCGATGTCAAAAGGATCCCTCAAAATGTTGGATGACAGTGACGATGCCTAGGAAGGACACATCCTAAGGCATGAATGATAGAGGTTATCTTTTAGAAGGACACATCTGAAGGTTAACCAAGAGTTGATAATTTGACAGGTTATGATGATTTGACTTGTTTTGACCGAGTTTGACCTGTGTTGATGATATGTCGATATTGTCATGATGATATGATTGACCTGCTGATGAGATTGTCATATTGAAATAAGTGATTGCCATAATTTTTTTTTAGGAGTTTATCTGTTTGGGAATGATTTGATTTGTCTTGAAGACATTTTGACGTGTGTACCAGTGTGATGCCATGAACCCTAATGGACTAACCTAGTGCGGCCTCAGGGGCTCATCGATAGATGGCCTTGCCTATGTCATGCGCTCAGAAACCTCATAGTTTGACACAACCAATGACTTTGTTTTGATGACCAAAGATTGTCCCATGATTTTATTTTGACAAACCTAAGAGGACTGACCTAATGTCTTGGGGACTCAAATATGAGTCTTGCCTACATAGCAAATGCACAGAGACAATGTAGTTCAGACATATGACAAAGATTGATTGATTTGTCATGACAGACTTTGACAAGAGATGACTTTGTGTTTGTGCTCTTCGAGCAGTTTGAAATTTTGTTGTGGTTTCTTTAGGAGATTTTTCAATTTTTAGGTCTTTCTTCAGGACATTTTGTGATGTTTTTGTCTTTTTTTCATGACTTTTTGTGATGTTTTTTTCTTTTTTTAGGAATTTTTGTGATGTTTTTGTCTTTTTTAGGACTTTTTATGATTTTTTTTCTTTTGTCTGTTTATGGTTTTTTTGGACTTTTGACAGCTTATAATTTTTTTGGACTTTTGACAGTTTATGAGGATCACGAAAAATGCATGTAAATGATGCCTATGCATAAGAATCCAAAGACAAACATGATTGTGCCCCTAGTCAAGTTGAATACCAATTTGTAGGTGATGACAATGTTGTTTGATGTGGAAAGGACGAATCCCAAAACAACGTGAGGATGATGATAATGTGATGAAAGTATCGAGGTCTACAGCCAGGCCAAGAACAAGGTCAAGCAACATTTTGGATAATGTGCTTGTATAGATTAGACTTGTTGCATTTGGAATGACTTGGTTAGGACTAAAAGGGATAATGGAGTATCCTTAGACCGTTTGACAAGGGAAAGCCAAGATAGGTGACATACATGAAAGGATGAGAGGTGGCCTTGGTAAAGGACGGGAGACATGAGACTAAGGGAATTGCCATATGATTTTTAGGGACTATGTCACATAAGGATAATGAGGTTTACGTCAAAAATGACATGATGTTTCATGGATAATATATGACCAAAGGATAGGCATGTCAAAAGTTTTCCCAAAACATGATTTATGTGTGCTAGTTTTATGTCAAGACTAAGATAGGTGGGAAAAATGTGCGGAAATGATGAAATTCGACTTTGTCAAAGTACTCTTTAAAACTATCAGCCATGCGCTTATATGGAGTAAGCTTCTCATCCTTAGTCTCATAATCATCATTTACCTGTTTGATTACTAATTGAGAATCGCCATAAACCTGTAAAACCTTAATCTTCCACTTGACCGCCATGCGTAACCCTATCACCAGAGCTTCATACTCTACCATGTTGTTAGTGCATGGAAATGCAATCTTGAATGACTTAGGGATGGAATCACCCTGTGGTGTGATAAACAATATACCAGCCCCTGAACCATGATTTGTATGTGAGCCATCAAAGTATAGTTTCCATGTTATGTTTGTGTCAAATGTGAATATGAACTCATCAGGAAAGTCTGCAACTAATGGGTGATCTGCCTGTATGGGTGCGTCAGCTAACTGATCAGCAATGACCTGTCCTTTAATAGCTTTTCTTTCTACATACTGGATATCATACTCACTAAGTATCATTACCCACTTGACCAGTCGCCCTGTTAATGCTGCCTTGCTGAGAAGATATTTCAGAGGGTCTATTTTAGCAATCAACATTGTTTGATGGTTTAGCATGTAGTGCCTCAATTTTTGGGTAGCAAATACTATTGCAAGATAGGCACGTTCAATGTTACTATAGTTGAGCTCATAACCAACTAAAGTCCGGCTGATATAATAGACTGCCCTTTCATGACCTTCATCGTCATTCTGTGCAAGAAATGCTCTGAGTGATAAATGGGTTGCTATAATATAAAGAATCAATGGTCTTCCTTCAACAGGTGGCATTAAGACAGGTGGTGTGAGTAAATATTCTTTAATTAGTTGAAAATCCTCTTCACACCTAGCTGTCCATGCAAAGGGTACTCCTTTCTTAAGTAGATGTTGAAAAGGATGTGTCTTGTCTGCTAGCTACACTATAAATCTTTTGATAGATTGCAACCTTCCCTGTAATTTCCTTAGTTGACTAAGATTGTTGGGTGGTGGCATGTCCATGATTGCTTTCACCTTAGCAAGATCTACTTCAATGCCTCATCTAGAAATGATATAACCTAACAGCTTTCCTGACTTAACTCCAAACACACATTTCTTTGGATTAAGTCTCACATTATACTTCTCCAGCCTCTGAAATATCTTGTCTAAAACCTATAGATTTTCTGCCCTTGTCTTGGATTTTACAATTAGGTCATCAACATAATCCTCCATACAAGTATGCACTAGATCATGAAAGATAGTAGTCATGGCACCCTGATAGGTTGCTCCTGCATTCTTGAGTCCGAAGGGCATAACATTCTAGCAATACGTTCCCCAAGGACAAGTGAAGGCTATCTTAGGTTGATCTTCAGTGGCAATTTTGATCTGGTTATATCCTGAGAATCCATCCATAAGGGACAACATCTCATATCCTACTGTCATGTCAACTATCATGTCTATGTTAGGCAAAGAGAAGTCATCCTTAGGACAAGCTTTGTTGATATCTCTAAAATCAGTGCATATGTGGATGCCCCCAGTTGGTTTAGTGACTGGTACTAGATTGGAAATCCAATCTGCATAGTCGATAGATCTGATAAAACCAACGTCTAAGAGTTTCTTGAGTTCTGCCTTGACTAACAAAGCAATCTGTGGGTGCATTTTTCTCAGCTTTTGTTTCACTGGTTTGGCACCTGGTTGTAAAGGCAAGTGATGTAGAACAAGTTCAGGATCTAACCCGGGCATGTCAGCATATGACCAAGCAAAATTTATCTGTCTCTGTGCGAAGAAGTCATGGAACTGATTTCTCTTCTGTTGTCAATGACGCTGCCAAATAAACGAGTCGAGGATTCTCCTTTGTGCCTATGTTGACCTCTACAGATTCTTCAACGAGCATGGGTGACTTTTCCTGTGCGACGAGGAGAATGTTCAAACCTCCATCCTTAGGTGCCTCAGAGAGGTTTTCACCTTCGGATGCGTCCTTTCTTTTTACTTTTTCATTGTCTAGAGGTGCCTTTCAGTTTTCACCTAGAGACTCATCCTTTTTATTTTGTTTATCCTTTTTCTCATTTTTGTGACTGGAGGGTTGAACAGACTTCCCAAAATATGCTTTATTGTCCAAGTCAATGGTAAAACCAGCTTTATGATCTCTGTTAGGTATGCCTTCACGTAATCCCAGGAACTCAGCAATTGCTTTGTCGTTCTCAAAAGTGTCTAAGACGGGTGTGTCTTGTTGATCCCAATCAATGAGCTGAGGGTAGACTAATGGCATGTCATCGTCAGAGTTATCGAAGTCTAATGGGGTCAAGGTAAAGATTGAATTATTCATGTGGTTACAAAAATCTTGTACCACGTCCTCTTTGCTCTTAGGTTTGGGTCTAGGTGGGTGAATAGGTGGGCCTAACGCCAGGGTTTGACTATCAGAAACAGATGGCTCAGGTTGCCAAGAGGTAGGATCAAGTGATTCCCAATAATAGTGTTTAAACCATTCCTCTTTTGTCATTTTCTTTGGTGGACATGAATTTAAAGGATTGGGTGAGGAACTTAACATCAAGTCAAGTTCTCCAAATAATTTGTCAAGGTCAATGGAAGAAGTAGAGGATAAGGAATCCCACTCATAATCGTTAGAATCGGGGGAGTCAGAATGATATTGGTCTACTGGTTCGTGAGATGTCTTAATATCTTCTAAAGCACATGCTTCCCCAAGTAAGGGTAATGGAGTACTAGGAATGCCAATCTGAATCGGTCGAAACCCTAGCCCTACTCCTTTTGGCCACTGAGAAACAAATATTGGTTCAATTCTGCCATCTTGGTTTAAGCCTAAACCACTTTGTCCATCATATCCTTTGCTTTTCATTATTTTGAAACCCTTTCCATATAGACCTGTAGGAATATAAGCAAGTAAAAGGGGTTCATGATTATCTTCCTTATACAGCCAAGAAGTGACATCTTCTACCTCTACAGCCTCTTTGCTTAATTCACCCCATTTAGTGAAAGTTGTTGTGGGGGGAACATGTATAGTGATCATAGAATGTCCCCTACCTGTTATAGGTAGACCATATGACTTAGGAGGAACCAAATGGCTAACACAATAAGAAGTCTTCATGTAATACTCTCCACAACCCTTGTCTTGGATCTCGACCCTAGGAGTGGTAGGAAGTGGGGGTGAAACAAATGTTCGAGTGAGTGTGGACGGGTCAACATAAGAAGATGGATTAGACGATGAGGCCTCATGGTTTACTGGCACTTGGAATTGAGGGATCTCCTTTAGATTGGTGCAATACTGGAAAGGATCGGGATCACCATCTATAGTTATTTCGGTGCCATTGTAGGGGAATTTAAGACATTGATGATATGTGGAAGGGACCGCCTTCATGGCATGAATCCATGGTCTACCTAGCAGAAGGTTATAAGGGAGGGTGAGATCCAAGACCTGGAACTTTGTCTCCATTACCGCAGGACCAATTCTGATAGGAAGTGTTACCATCCCCTTTGATTTTCATTCTTCATCATCATAAACCTTAATGACAATACTCTTAGTGGTGTCTACGCATGCTTCTGAGATACCTAATGCCTTAATTAGTTTTAAAGTGCATAGATTTAACCCTGCTCCTCCGTCTACCAAAACTCGTCTAACTTTGGTGTCATCAACAAGGACTTCTAGATGTAAAGGGTCATTGTGATTCGTCTTGTCCATGGCATAGTCTTGTTCAAAAAACGTGGCATGATGATTATTGGTCAAGTAGCCCACCATTTCCTAGAAACGATTGACATCAAGGTCATTAGGGACCGTGGTGTTCTGTAAAGCCTTATCAAGAATAGACCGATGCTCTGGGGAAATGCGCAACAATTCCAAGATTGAGATTTGGGATAAGGTCTTCCCTAATTGGTCAAGTAGGTTATATTGTAACTTGGAAGGTTGAGGTGTTTGCTGTGACGGAGGGCCTGGGATAGTAAACTTAGTACGACGAGTATTGACTACACACTCAGGATTAGCATTGATAGTAATGGTATTGATGTTTTGATCAGCGACGCGAAGGCAATGAATGATTTTACCGCTATCATAATTATGTTTGATACTCACATAATTGGCTGACATATTGGTCTTAGTACTCAAACTGGGGACAGTTCCTTTCCCATGGTCATGTAGTGGGTCTGAAAAGACTTGATGATCAGTGTTGGATGTCTTTTTGTTTTTGTCCACTAACCTCAATAATTATCTTGTCAACAAGATCCTGTATGATATTCTTTAGTTGTCGACAGTTTTGTAGGTTATGTCCCTTAGTCCTATGATAATCACAAAAGGCATTGTCATCCCACCAAGCTGGTTTAAACTGTCCTGGATCGTATTGTCTTGGTTCCTGCAGCTGTATGAGGTTGTGTTGTAACAGTTGTTTGAACACCGACTCAATGGGTTCCCCTAAGGGAGTGAACTCACGTTTTTGAAATCTCCTTGGTTGTGGACGTTGAGTATTTGAGACCGTGTTAGGAGGTTGATTGACAGCATTAAGCGTGTTGGAAAAAGTATGAGGTCCTTGTAATGTGAGGAGGGGTCTTGCTTGTAGTGTTTTGGCATCAACCACCCCATCATTGGTGACATTTTTGTTGCAGGACCAGAATTTGTTTCTATTAGTGGGGGTGTTTTGTACGATTGGGTTTCTATTGGATGTTGTCATTTTGATTTCACCCTTTTCAATAAGATCCTTTTCTATTATCACCCCTTTTTCCACTAGTTCTGAAAAAGATATGCAACAATGTACCCTTAAGTTACTCTTGAGTTTTGGATGAAGGTTTTCTTGAAACATTGTAACCTTTTTTTTTCGGGTATTTCGACAGGACACCTACTAGCAATAGTTCTCCATCTCTGAAAGAAAGCAATGAATGTTTCACCTTCGTCTTGCGTTGTGTGGCACAAAGTTGCTATATTTATCTCATGGTCAATGTTGAAGGAGAATTGCTCCACAAATTTCTCAACTAGTTCACCCCAAGATCTAATGCCAGAATCTAGACCCGAAAACCATTCTAGTGCAATTCCTACAAGACTTCTTGGAAATAGTCTCATAAGATACGTGGGGTCATAAGCGACATCTATGCATATGGTAGAAAATTACCAGATATGTTCTACTGGATTGCATTTTCCATTGTACTTAGGAAGATTCGGTATGACATATCTGTGAGGGAAAGGTGTCATGTACAATGATCTATCAAAGGGGAATGGACATATGTCCTTCGTTGAAAATGATTTCTTAGTTGACACTGACATGTTATCCATTTATGTTTGCAATGCGTGCATTTGTGTTTGTAGGACGTCAACTTGGGTCAAAGATGTGCTAGGAGGATTATGCGGATCCATGTATGTATTCTGAAATCCAAAGTCTCATGATGGGTTTTGATTGAACGTTGGCATCTGAGGTGAATTTGGATTCAGAATGTTGGTAAATGTATTCTGGTCTGGTATCTGCATAAATTGGTGTTGACCTGGGTTCTGTGTAAATGGGTTCCGAGCACCACTCTATGAAAAGGGATTTTGATTCAGAATCGATGTGAATTGGTTTTGACTTGGAATCTGTGTGGATGGATTCTGACTACCAATCTATGAAAAAGGGTTCCGATTCGGAATCGACATAAATTGGTTTTGACTTGGAATCTATGTGGATGGATTCTAACTACCAATCTATGAAAAAGGGTTCTGATTCAGAATCGATGTAAATGGACTCTGACTGCTAGTCTGGAAGAGTGGATTTTGATTGCCATATTGGAAGGAGGAAATGCCCCCTGTTTGTGTAATCCTTGGTATAGTACTAGTGATTTGAGCACTAGATATGGCCATCGACTGTGGTAAGGTACCCATGATACTAGCAGTAGGTAAGGTTGTTGATTGTGCACTTGTGACACTGACATATGAGGTATGGGCAAAGGTTTTAGGTATTTTACTCCCAATAAGAGGACTAGTGGGAGTGGATGATGATGCCCTTGTAGTGAAATTAAATCCCGATGTCATGCTAGATGTACCAAATGGGGACATGTGGACCGTTGTACTCTGTGTAGACGTGCTAGACAGCATAGTCGTGCTGACCTGAGGTATAGTAGTACTAGCAGTCGTGGTATTTGTCCCTTGTGTAGGTTGAGTTTGTAAGGTGCTAATGTCAAATCCTGGAGGTAAGGTAGCACCTTCAGCTAGCAATTTGCCTAAAAACCGTTGACAATCATTTGCTAGGTACTCATCTATAAAAGAGGCAAACTTAGGGTCCTGTGCGGCAGCCTCTATGTCTTCTACTACAATATGTCCTTGAGTGTTTCTAGTGGTGAATTTTTCTATTAGAGTCTTATGAGGTCTTGAAGAAAATGGATTGATGAACTCGTTTGGGTTCGACATGTTTTCTCTCTCTCTCTTCTCTTAGACCTAGTTTCAACCATGTAAGACAAGCTCAATATGCGGGATATGCAAGACTATATCTACAAACTGTATGACTCTAGTCTATATTTTTGGGATTTTCGTATGCAAATAATGAATTTCCTAGGATGACACTAGTCTAGACTCTAAAGATGCAAAGTCTAAGCAAGACGCTAAAGTGATCAATTCTATAAACCCAAGATGAAGGGACCAACTACCTAAAGTCAAACCAAGGTGTCAAATTAGTTAAGTCAAGGAACCAATGTAGGACGAGGATCAAAGACAAGTTGAGTTTCCTAACTAGACTGATGAGCTAGGATGACTCTCTGTAGGACAAAGTATAAGATGATAGGACTAGGTTTAATGATAAATTTTGTTGACACTATGACTTTTCTATAGTATAGATGGTGGACTACTCCTAAAGTTGGTAAAAGTGACCATTCTAGAAGTCTAATGCAAAGTAATATGTACTCTAAGATGAAGCTAATCTCTAAATGAAGAAAACTATGGTAATGACTAAATAACCCTAAAGGATGCAAAATTGAGCAAATCATTTCAAGTTTTTGTTCAAGGACTATTTGTGTGAAGACAACTGAAACTGGTATAACCGTGTTGACTAGACAGTGACTATGAATTTTGGATTTCTGATAATCAGACAGATCCGTCGTAGGATTTAACAGATGCGGTCCAAGTTTAACAGTTGCGGTCCAAACTGACGGATGCGACTCTAACTGACATATGCAACCCAGAATATAATGCATGGGGTTTTTCTAAATCAAATGCGAGCTAAACTGACAGATGCGACTCAATATTAATAGATGTGACTCAAAATTTAACAGATGCAGCTCTAAAAATCAGATGTGAGTTTCTGGTGAATAGTTGCGACTCTGTGAATTTTCAGTGACATGAAATTTAAACTGACTTCATTTTCTATGATCAAATTTTGACAATCAAATACAATCATAAGACAAAGTGTTTTCAGTTTCAATTTTGGACTCAAAGAACGTTTAAAGTGATAACAGACAAGCACATCCTAATAGACCAAAGGCCTAGGGTTTGTATACTTGGTATAGCCCACCTAAATACCCCGGATTGGTGATGAACACCTTTCCTTCTTGAGAGCGGATAGCTTAGGAATTTGGTGGCATTGGCTCCCCTCCATGGCTCATTAACGTCTTTTGAGCACACCAATTCTGAATTCTTTGGGCAATGACCTCCCAAGAACTGCTATCTCTACTCAAGGGGATTAGTGGTGAGTATCTTCAGGCATGATACTGTACCCTGCACTAATACCAAGCAACGGCCACAAATAGGTTGGTTTCTAAAACAAAAAGGTATTTAATTCAGGCATTTTGTTCATGGGGTGTGATCCATACGGTGCGAGTCCCCTTTCGGATCCATCTCATCGGAACCACACTCGTGATTCTTGGGGTTTCCCCAAGAACCCACTTTTATATACCGGCTGGAAGTCCCTCGGGTTCAGGGTGCTACCGGTTTGAGTCATCCTGGGGTGAGTACTTTTTCCCACCAGAATAGGCCCAAGTTCTAGATTTGGTAACCGTTTCTCTTACACCTAGGATCACACAGATGCGCAAGGGGAGAGGATACTTCGATGTACCAAGTCGTAAGGGTGACCAAACTTGTGCTTTCGCACCAAACACAGTAGACACTTGTTAATTTTAATCCAAACGAAAGATTTTCTACGCTACCAAACAATCTGTTTCAAATTTAACTAGGGTCTTCGACAAACGTCCTGCAGAAAAACTCGTTAGTAATTTTCAATATTGTCTTTGTCAATCGTCCTGCAAAAGCTTGTTAACTCCAAATGGGCCACATGATGAAAATTAAATATCAGTAACACGAAAATCAATTGATAATTCCAGATTGCCGAAAGCCAAAATAAAATTTTACCAGTCAATTGTGTCGCTTCGTTACCAGTCAAATGTGTCGTTTCTATTTTAGTTGCGGCTTGGGAAATCAATTGCAGTTCAGGAATTGTCAGATGCATCATTTCTCTGTCAGATGCGGTTCAGAAATTCAATTGCAGTTCAAGAATTGTTAGATGCGTCGTTTCGTACGAAAAATTTGCAAAAACCAAAATTAAAAGATCTATGGATTCGTGAAGATGGTGTCTTCACGTCGGGTTCACCAAATGTAACGCCAAATAAAAGCTTTGCACAATAGACAACAAAGAAGATCATTAGAAGCACACATGCATACAATACTAAAATCTAAAATGCAAATTCATTCGTTAAGCAACAAAGAACATGGGAAAGTAAAAACGTAATTAAAACTAGAACAATCTCACCAATTTTCAAATGCATTTTCCATGATTCATCTCGATTGCCCTTCTCCATTTTGCTTGTGTAGTATAATTGCCCTCAGATTTTTGTAATTCGTGCAAGTATAGCCTAAGATAATGATTAGCAAAATATCGAAGATTCAAGACAAAGTGCTCTCAAAAGTTATAAAATTCGCAGAGAATTGGAATGAAGAATAACAAATCAATTTATAGAAAATTGATTATTCAACCACGCCAAGATCGAAAGATCAATGGACGGGTTGAGATTGGATGATTAGACATGCATTGATAACCTGACATGATTACATGAGTGATTCAAATTAGAAATAGAATTAAAGATTAAATAAATGATTTAATCTTCAGTTCGCATTCAAAACATAAGAAATATCTTTGCATGACAAAGATGAAGATTGATTATAACGACTTTCTTTGAATGCACACAACACTTAATTAATTAAATAAGAATATTTAATTAACTGCATGTACACGCAATTGAGTTAGAACTAGCGATTACTAATGCGAAGAGATTACTCGGCATCCACTCAAACATTAAATCAATAGTTAATTGAACGATTAAAATAGATGTTGAGTCGAGTAAAGTGAATACTTAGATAACTCACATAATTATCTAAAATATAGAGGAATGTGTTAAAATAGAATTAATGAATTAAATAATTCATTTAATTCAAGACTCAATATTCGAAGAATAATTAAATAAATAAGATTTATTTAATTAAATGATGAAGGGATTTAAGCGAATAATTAAATAAATAATTATTTATTTAATTAAATGATGAAGGGATTTTAAATGAATAATTAAATAAATAATGAATTTATTTAATTATAGTTGAAATGTGATAAAGAATAAATTAAATAAGAATTTATTTAATTTGACAAGACAGATAAGATTAATTAGTAACATAATTAAATAAAAAGCGTTTATTTAATTAATCAGATAGAATAAAGAAAAGTGTGAATTAATTAAATAATTAAGATTATTTAATTAATAGAAGAAATAAAAGAGGATGAATTAATTAAATAATTGACATTATTTAATCATGACCATGAAGAATACGAATTATGAAGAATATTAAAGTCGCAGGCCTAGACCAAATTTCGGTGTCTACACATACAACTAATTGATGTCATTGTGATACTTTCTAATACTAGAGTTGGCCTTATCAGAATACACACATCGCGATAGAGTGCCATGAGAGTCCTTATGGTAAAGAGTTGTTGCCAAGATGTGACGGATGTGTGATGTGGGATTTTTGGACTTTAGGCGAGATGTAGGGTTATGACAGATGATGGTAGACGTGGAAAGGTTGTTTGGACATTTGGATGAATCACTTTTTATTTTCCAAACTTGGGATGGTGGATGACGGATTTTGGAATTTTGATTGGGACGATGTTTAGAACCAACACTTTTATATGCCTTGCTTGATGACCATTTTGAAGGAGGTGGACATCTGTTATATGTGGGAGTCCTCTTTGCTTGTGGCTCCACATTGTAATTAACTTTTCCTTTTGACATATTTTCTTTGCTTGATCCACTTTTCTTTGGAATCCATTTTAATTTCATTTGTCCACTTGTCTTTTTGTCTGATTCGATGGCCTTTGACATTTGATTTTTGAATTTGTAAGAATTTTTTTTTGTTGGTTCCAAAGGGAAGGTTTAAGATGTTGAGAATGACGGTTTATGGTGTGGATGGACAGGGTGTTGGCAACAACCTTATGACAAGGATTTCTCATGGACTCTATTTTGACATTTGTATCCAACAAGGTTGCCCCCAGTATCGAGGAGATTCCACTAACATCATTAGATTTGTTGTCTGAGGAATAGCCAAGACCTTGATGTCTATAATTTTCCTGAAGTTGTATTGGTTCTTGAATGCCTTGTTCATGTATGCCTAGTCCTTTGCCTTGATATTGCATGCTTTGACAGATTCTGTTGGTGATGGGGTATTTATTTTTTTGAAAGCAAGATGCTAACCTATCATGGTATATATGGGCACTGCTACTTGTAATGTTCTCATTTGCGAGAAATCCTACTCTAACAAAGACAGATGACCCTAGTTGATAAAGTGTCTTAGCTTCATTATCATGTTGGACATATTTCTGACTGATATCTTTGGTCTGATCTTGCGACGTGTCAGGTTCAGATGATTCTATTGGTGCTTCCAAGTCAATGTCAAAACCATCTTGATGGTCAGTGTCATAGAGTCCAGTAAATTTAGCTATAACGTGATCATTTGCAAATATGTCCATAGTGGAAGACTCTTTTTCTGAAGGGAGATTGTCTATGTGTCATGGAGGCAAGTGTCTCATTTTGGAAAGTGTCAATAGTTGGGGCCTGAATAGAGTCATCAAGTATTTGGTCATAAATGGCGTAAAGGTCAAGGAGTGGATTGTTTTGGATTTCTTGGTCAATGGTAGGGTCTTGGTCAAAGATGGGGTTGTCATGGATTTGGACTTCTTGGTCAACAGTAGGTGTACTTTGGATGTCATGATTGTCTTGAAGGACTCCTTGAATGGAGTTTAAGATAGGGTTATGGGATGGACTACCTTGTTCTTGACATGAGGGTGACATTATAAGGTCATGTTTTGGGCTTTCATTTTGACATGTATCCTCAAGTTTAGACAATGGGATTTGACTTTGGACACTCATAGCATTTTCATGAGTAAATGTGGCTTTTGAGGGGGTGACTTGAAAAGGATTAATGGATGAAGGACTAGGATAGGACATGGAGACTTGGACTGGACTAGTATGTGAAGGACTAGGATATGACATGGGGCCTTGGATTGGATTGGTGTAAGTTCGATTAAAATAGGATGTGGATACTTGGACGAGATCGATATGGTATGATATGAGGACTTGACATGAGTTGGTAGATGGTTGATAAGGCATGAAGACTTGGATAGGATTGATAGGTGAAGGGCCATAATATGACGTGGAGGTTTGGAATGGACTAGTGGACAGTTGGCTTCCCTTGTCAAGATTAGGATAAGGGTGATAAGTGGACATTTGTTGTGAATTAATGGTAGGATTTATGTTAAGTGACTGTTGATGGTGAGGGTAGACGGATGGAGGTGGAAAATTATTTATGTCAAAGCCTCATGGTAACTTAGCCCCTTGGTCCAAAAGCAAGGATAGATACCTTTGAGGGTCGCGTAAGACTGAGTTTTCTACGAAGGAGACTATATCATGATTTTGCGGTGCAGCTTCTAAGTCTTCTGCATATACTCATCCATTTTGGTTTCTTTGTATGAATGGTTTAGAAGGGTTTCATGATGAAGATGGCATGTTCATGGAAGATTGAATGTTCATGTTGTGAAATGGGTCAGAAAAATTCCAATGTTGGTTTGTGTCATAAGTGTTATTATCGATGTTGGGATTGAAATCTTGTCCAAAGTTTTCCATTTTTCCTCTCTGTCTTTGAAGCCTAGTCTCAACAATAAAAAGGGATTGCGTAGATAAGAATGATGAGAATGACAACTAAATGTGAGTATGATGACAACCTATGTTTTTTTGATTTTTGATAAGGATGAAAATGCAAGACTATGTTTCCTAAAATGTCGACTAGGATGACTAGGTGATGATAATGTTTGTCTAAGGAAATGATTGATGTAAGATGACAAGGTGATCAAAGCCAAAATTTTGACTGAGGACTAAGATGATGATGTTTGACTAAGGAATTAATGTTATAAATGCAAGGTCTAGGTTCAAAATGATGACTAAGATGAACAATGCAAATTCTAAGTTCAAAATGAGGATTGAGATTGTTTTTTGATGTTTTGTTGAAAAGTCTGAGCTGTCTAAGGTCAATTGTTTATGTCCAGATTTGTGAATGTTGTGTATATTGTTTGAAAATCTAGAAAGCACTTGACAAGCATGATGTTTTAGTGTAAGCAAGCGCACATAAGACAAGTACAATCCTAAAAGGCCAATAGGCCAAGGGTTTGTATACTTGATATAGCCCACTTTTATACCTCGGATTGGTGATAAACACCTTTCCTTCTCAAGAGCGGATAGCTTAAAATTTTGGTGGCATTGGCTCCCCTCCATGGCTCATTAACGTCATTCGAGCACATCAAATTTGAATTCTTGGGTAGTGACTTCCCAAGAACTGCTATCTCTACTCAAGGGGATCAGTAGTGAGTGTCTTTGGGCATGATACTGTACCCTGCACTATATCAAGCAATGGCCAAAAAAGGTTGGACTCTAAGACAAAAGGTGTTTAATGCGAGCATTTTGTTCGTAGGGCATGATCCATGCAGCGAGAGTCCCCTTTTGGATCCATCTTGTCGGAATCATATGCGTGATTCTTGGGCTTTCCCCAAGAATCCACTTTTATATACCGGCTGGAAGTCCCTCGCTGTCAGGGTGCTACAGGTCTGAGTCATCCTGGGGTGAGTACTTTTTTCCACCAAAACAGGCCCAAGTTCTAAAGGCAATAACCGTTTCTCTTACACCTAGGATCGCATGAAAGTGCAAGGGGAGATGATACTTTGATTATTGCATCATGAGGGTAATAACACAAATGTGCTTTCACACCAAACATAGTAGACACTTGTTAAGTTTAATCCAAATGAAATATTTTCTACACTACTAGACAATCTGTCTCAAAAAAATTAACTAGGGTCTTCGAAATGCATTCTGAAGAAAGATTCATTAGTAGTTTGATAATGATCTTCAACTATCAACTTGCAAAAATAGTTAGATGCGTTGTTTTTTTCCACTTGATCCAATGTGGACCCTTTGAAGTGTTTATTTTCTGCACATGCACAAAACCAACAACAAAGCCAAAACCGTAACAAGATAATTGATCACTTACTATTAGAGAGTTAGCTAGTCAAGACAAATCTGATTTTTAGAAATTTTATTGATAGTAAAATTAAAAATACAGAGAATAAATCCTATCTAAAATCTCAAGAGGTTTCCAAAAATGTAAAGAAATCAGAAAAATTTGTTGTTTTACACCTGAAATTATTTTTTTATGAAAAATAATAAAAAAATAATAAAAAATACAAAACAGCTCCCAAAATTCGGATTTTTGGAGTGGAGGTGTCTGATGTCATCCCAAATTTTCAAAAAAAAAATTGTGAGTAGATCTACAACCGTGGGTGAGATATGAGCAAATATTTTTGAATCACCAATTTTAAAAGATCTATTGTTTGACTAATAATTGTGCATCCAAATTTAAAAGATAAAGAACAAACCCCTATTAAAATTTAGAGATCTTTCTAGAAATGTAAATAGATCTGAAAAATTCAATAATTTTCTCTCGAAATTGATTTTTCATGAAAAATAGAAAACAGATTATAAAAAATTAACAACATATCCAGAAAATATGATTTTGGAATGAAGGCTCTTGATGTTGTCGTCAAACTACAAAATGTTTTTTGTGAGGAAATACATAACCGTTTAAAATTTATGGTCGAATATTTGGAAACTAGGGCTTTATCCAAAATGATGCAAAACCTGCAACAAAAAGAAAACAAAACCTGCAACAAAAAGAAACCAACTCCAAAAATTGCTCTTTATTTGTCCAAATATGTCGGGTTCACCAATGTAACTAAGGGTTATTTTTAGGTTAGATTAAGGTTAACAAATCAATACAAATCAAGAAACCGAAAGCAATTACAAAACACAATGGAAGTAAACATAAATAAAATGATTATACCAGCTAATCATAAAGACCTCTATAATTCACTTTTGTAACACCTTCTAACTTGCTGGTTAATGTATTGCCCTCAGATTCGAGGTGCGAGCAATCTGGAAATAATAGTTTAAGTCCTACACCAAGCTTTGAAGGATTTGATCCAAGTCTATGTCTATGTCTAAATGACCAAAATGCCTATGCCTAAATATGCCCAAAACTTAATGAAATATGACAATAAATGCAACAATTTCTGTGAAAATATCTAAGTATGTTAGTGTGTAATCTAAAAATGAGAACAAAATAAAATTTTATAGAAGATGCCATTTTGAATGGACGGATGAGATCGACTTTTGACAAAGACCTAAAATCAAAGAACAAGATTTAATCTGATAATCCCTAATCAGGGTTAGGGCAAAATCCTTAAGTGAGCGGTCGAGATGTCATCCGAGAGAATCAAATCGGTGGTGGAAAATAAATGAAATAATTAATTTGAAAATAAAGATTTTTGAAAATCAAGAAGATAAGAGTTGAACTAAAGATCAAATTTGGAAAATCAAGAATCTGCCCGATTACTTGATTTTTGGAGGAATATTACCAATTTGAATTAAATTAATTCAACATGTGGATTTTGTGAAATAATAAATAATCGATTTTAAGATTATTTACCAAAATGAACTGTCAATTAAGAATGTGATGACATTTTAAATAATTTTATTTATTTAAAATGAGAGGAATATTAATTTTGGTAATTAAATAATTAAAGATAATTATTTAATTTAGAAGATAAGATTAATTAATTAAATAAACTAATAAATTCATTTAATTCTGAGGATTAGTGACATATTAAATAAATAAATGAAATTCATTTATTTAATAATCACGAAGAAATAAATGAAGAAAGGTAATTAAATAAATTAAAAATTTATTTAATTAGGGGAAGACTTAGACAATTAATGATGTATTTAATAAATAAAGAAAATGTATTTATTTGATAATCATGAAGAATAAAAGGACATGAATTAATTAAATAATTATGAATTATTTAATCAATAGTCGAATGTGGACCAAGCACATAATTAAATGTCATAATTATGCTAGGACGAAAGTGGTAAAAATAGAGCTTGCAGGCCTAGGTCATTTTTAAGTGTCTACACCTCTCACTCCAACCCCTTCTCTCCCACTCCCTCTCTCTTAAACTCTCACTTCCACCCCCCTCTCCCTCTCTCTAGACTCTCTCTCTCTCTCCCTCTCCCCCTCCTCCTCCCAAACAACTCTAGATCTCCCTCTCTCTTAAAATTATCCCTCCCTCTAAAGAAATACATAAATATATACAAGCATAATACATATGTACATACAATCCTACATACATACAAGCATACATGTACATGCACAAATATAATCTTACATACAAGTAGGCATACATACAATATACATGCATTGATACATGTAGGAATACATACATACATACATGACATGCAAGCATACAAACATACAAATATATAAACATACATTCAATAGAGTAGAATTTAACATAAAGAAAGGCATAATGCGAGCGCAGTATACCACACTCACATTATGTCTTGCTAGACATGCTCCCCACAAATGAAAAAACCATGTCAAAACTGAGATATAATGCACGCATGTTATATCTTGCTTTGGGAATCCCGAGCCTTGGGATTGGTATTTTCCTTGGAATACCAAACCAAAGGCTTGGAAGGCATTCCCAACGACCAGAGACATGTTTTTGCAAATTCTACAATTTTTCACATAATCAGGTTCATGCTCACCATCAAGATTGTGTGTGGTTCAATATCAAACAAATCAAACATCTGGGTAATGTTAGGTTCTCTCTTAGCTATCCAACGATGTAATTTTTTTCACTTTCTAAAAATTTTAAGCCTTTCATCCATAATTTCTTTTATTTGTATGTCTCTTTTTTGGCAAAAAGTAGTGTTTGGTATTTTTTTGTTATAAATTAATCGTTAATCAAAATTTCAAATAAATTACATTTTTAGAAACTAGACTCCATTCTACAATTTTTTTTTTTTTAAATTCAATTAGTTTCCAAAATTTGTAGGGGTAGCACGGCCAAAATTTTGTTTTTCAAGAAGTGTCCACTTAAAAAATTAGTTAAAAATCAAATATTCATTAAAAAATTATTAGAAAAATCATGCATCAACTACATACTGTTAGCTAATTTTTGATTGTAGTGATTTTAAAAATACTAAAAAAAGGTTCACCATACAAGGGTCGTACAAGTTGCTATGTTATGTTTTTCTGACAAAAACAACACCAATTTGTGTACGTCCCTTGTTTGAACCCCTTAATCACAACCACTTTAAAAATAAATTAGTAGATTAGAAAGTATACTCAGAGTACTTCAATCCTTGTTTTTGTTTCATCTCAAAATTTTGAGTGTAACTATCCTCAATTTCACATCCAAGGTCAATATTTCCTGATTTCAGAAAAAAGTTGTCCACTTAAGTCCCCTTTTTGGGAGACCATCTTTGTGCACTTACCCCATCTTTTGTCTCCTTAGACACATCGAATTCTATTTAATGTTTGATCATATGCATTGTTCGTTGATAGTAATCTTTCATTCTTACCTTGAACTCTTCTTCATAGTTGGCCTTGTGGTCTCCAATCTTAGGCTCATGGACAAAGAAGGATCCTATCACCTTTTCAATCTTACCAATTAAATCAAATATGGTTCAAGCATTATTGTACAACACCAAATTATACTTAGACATTCCCACATTAGAATCTTTTTCATTTTTCATATTGGCACATGAATATACCCCTACTTGAAAGGGGAAGTTGTACCTAGACTTATGTTTCCCAACAATGAGATGGTGAATTTATGTTACTTGATGTAGTGAAAAAGT
Organism: Sequoia sempervirens; assembly: GCA_007258455.2. Classification (NCBI taxonomy): domain Eukaryota; kingdom Viridiplantae; phylum Streptophyta; class Pinopsida; order Cupressales; family Cupressaceae; genus Sequoia; species Sequoia sempervirens. Next base: position 50,908,994 of record VDFB02026320.1, on the reverse strand, counting down.
GTCCCTTTTTCACACTTAATTTGGAATTAATTAAAATGAACTTAATTATGCCTTAATTTAGTGTTGTAATATGTATTTTACATATTCAAATTAATTTTAGGACCTTATTTATTAAAATGGACTTAGTTGTGCCTTATTTCAATGTTGTAAAGTGTACCCCTTTACACTTTCACACTTATCTAGGGCCTCATTGATTAATTGAGATTAATTTCCCCTAATTGGCCCCTTTAATTCAAATCCAAGCCCAATTAATTATAATTTCCGAATAGGAAACTCAACATTCATTAATACCTAAACATAACACTCATCCTTGAAGAATGTGTGTCCTAGGTAAGTGACCTAGGACCCATTTTCCATAGGGCCAATTATGGGTCCTCACTTAGACCTAGGACCTCCTATTTTGGTATGTTTTTTGCGACATTTTAATAATTTCAATTTCATATTCAGATGTTGGATTGTGATATTTGAATTTTGGGATATTAAGGTTACTTCCATATAAATATAAGGTTATTTCACTAAGTTTCATCTAAGATTTTCAAGCTAGCACCTAGAATTTTCAAGAGAGAATTCCTATAGCAAGTTTATGAGAGAAAGAGAAATTCAAGATCATTTTAAGGCATTCATTCAAGAGAAAAATTATTGAAGATTATTGCAGCAATCAAGATCTTATCATCATGTCAAAGTCTTCTTGCATCATGCATGTTGTTTGAGCTAAATATGGTGATGTAGAGTTCATGATTCATTCAAGCATTCAAGGACATCATTTCAAATCAAGTTTCAAGATCAAGATCCACATCCATTAGGGCCACTTCATGCTAGTTTCATATTTTCATTCCAAGGTTTAATCAAGGGTTTGATTTTGGGTAGAAGATCCTTTGAAGAGCGAAATTGAAGAAAGTTGCAAAGCTTTCAAAGTTGCAAGGAAATTTGTCATCTCATGGAAACTATTATATAGGATTTATTTTTGGCTCTCTAACTGTGAAATTCGGGAATCTAGATGTGCAGACACAAGATTAGAGAACCTAGAAAGAATTTTTATAGAGCCCTAACTAGGACCCATTTGTCATAGGGAAAATGAGTTCTTAGTGAGCTTCAAAAAGCCACTTTTGGTGATTGGTACACATCATTTTCCATTTCTTAAATCTATCTTTTGATTGATGGTTCCATTAGTTTTGAGTATAATCTTTCATTTATACTTTATAGCTTGATTTTGGAGTTTATTTGATAGTTTTAATTGTTCTCCCCAAAGTGCTTTTCAACCTAGACCCCCAATGTAGCATAAAAGAGAAATTTGTAGATTCATATCTTGATTTGACCCACCTTTTGGTTGATAGTCATTTCATTGTGTGGGTCTCATTTCTTGAATGAAATAGTGGAAAATAGGGTTATTTATTATCATTTTCGTGAACCCCCCTTCCATATAATAACCTTTTTTTTCTTTTTTTCACTTGCCTTCACACCTCCAATAGAATCATCTTGTCTAAGGGGTATCTTGAAAGTTTATATGGCATCTTGTGAAAGCCTACCACTCTAATGTAGGATAATGTTTTAAACTAGATGTAACAATTTCCCATACCCTTTAATGCTTCCATTGCTTCATTTTAAATTCTTCTAGAGAAATCTCCCAGTCCTCTTATCACAACATAAATGAAGTTTTCATTGACAGTGTAGAAATGGAAATAGCTATCCTCCAACTTTAACTGAGGAAAATGTTCATATATATATAGGAACTTCTCCTGGCTCAAAAGGGCCTATTTTTTCCAATCCTAGGAAGGAGGCCTATGCAGATAGTAGATAAACCAAAGATAAGGTCATATAGAACTTAAATTTTTTAAGGAAAGTGCTCAATTGATCATGGATGGTGTCACTTATGAGAGTTGCCCAATCAATTTTATTCTTGGAAGCATCATTGATGGTCTTGATGAACTTCACTATCCATGGGTAGAAATATTTGGTGTGTTGATACCCAAACACCCTATTCAACAGAATAATAAAATATTTAATATCCTCATTAAACTCGGCTCTATGTTGAACCCTAGCCATTTTGATAGCTACTTTCCTAGGGTTGACCAAAATTTTATTATTAATATAGTTTAGGTTTTCCACTTCATGGTCATCAAAGTGTTTGATGGCCTTCTTCATATTCACTACCTCATATTCAGGTTAAGTAGGAATCCTGATGATCTTCTCAATCATATATGTAGTTACATCAAGAAAAACCTCTCTCGATGACCCCATCACCTTTTTGGTCTTATGGTTGTAGTACTGAGCACAAGTGAGAATTAGCTTAGGAGATTGAACCATTACTAGAAATGAAATATCTTGTACTAATCCTGAATTGGCCAATTCTTTGTCCATGCATGTTCTTGTTTCATCATTGCTGATCCTTTCCTTGAATTCTTCCAAGTTCACATGACCTAAGTCAATGTATTCAATCTTAGTGCATGAGGAAAACATCTTTGAAGGTGGGTGATAGCATTTGTGCTGACACTTCATCTCTACTAAATATTTTAGTGGAATGTCTCCTACATGGACAAATACCATTTGTTAACATTTACATACATAAAAAGGAAGCAACCTTGCAAAACAAGTTAACTTCTTTCAAAAAGTTTATACAAAATTTTGAGGATCATCCCTCAGGCCTACCCCTTACCTCATATTAAATATGCTTATTCTCAAGAGTTCAATTTTATTAGTTTTGATCCATCGAGGATGAAGTATCAGGCCTTGCTTATACCTATTGTCATATAGCATAATTTTCTTTAATTAGCCCAATTCATGCTTTTAGTTCTTTGGGGGTTGAAGATCAAGGATCCCTCTTATCTCTTGATACATAACAATGTTATGGTTAAGTTGAAACATTGAAAAATGATGTCCAGAGGTTTTTTTTACATTTATTAGGGGTTGGGAGTCAGGCCTAACCCTTATCTATTATTTGAAATTTATCAAAGACTTAAGGGGAAAGTCTAAGTACCAACATCTGAAAGTTATTGTAACTATCAAGAGTCAGGAGTCGGGTTCAACTCTTACACATTTTTTTCTAAGATTTTTTGAATTCATTAACTCAACCTCCCAATGTCTGACATTTGATCATCATGCTCATTTTGGTTAAGGAAAAGGTGATTGTGTTTATGATTTCAGGTGTTGGGGGTTGGGCTTTCGAGATACTTCCTACCTCAATAAGGAAGTCTTCAAAAGGTAAGCCCATCACCCAATGGCTGAATGAATTCTTAAAAAAATAGAATTTTTGTTGTGTTTTATGTAGATTATTAGGGATAGGGGATACCATTTACCCTTCTACCTTATAAGAAAAATGATGTGGTACACCCGATGGCCAAAACCTGAAACATGGATAAAAAGGTTTTCTAAGTCTCAAGATTTTTTTTATTTTAGAGGTTAGGGTTCAATCATTGGCCTATTCATTTGCCATTTTTGCACAAAATTGAGACCTTGTGACTTAGGTAAAGGGTTGGGGATCGAGGATTGAAGGTGTAACATATTGCAAGCTATATCCTCAACTTATTGAGTAAGTGGTATGTTTGACAACTGATGCTCGATATGTTTTAAGTTTATCAAAAAATGCTAAGGATAAAACAAGAAAATGTTGATAATCCTGAGGCTTGATGCCCGATTGTTGACATCATAAATATCCTCGATTGACACATCGAAGGGAAGTTTAATCTGACGGGGTGAGAAAATGGGAAGAGAAAAAAACACAGTTAACGTAAATAGTGAAACAAATGTAAGAATACCCAAGATCAGATTGACAAAAGGAAGAAAAAAAAAAACCACATGAAAACACCAGGAACCCATTTAAAAAACTAAAATTTGAGTAATGTTTGGATCTAATCTAGGAATTGAAGGAAGGAGGTGGGAAAAATAGAAGGTAGTACCATGAACGCAACACACAACCATGAACATGAATGCAAGCCAACAACCCATGAACCAAGCACAAACACATACAAATCATGAATAGCCCACTACCTAGAAAATTCACAAGTAGCCTTGAAACAGTAAGCACAAACAAGTTACAAAAATGGGGGACTCGAATTTGTAGAGGGAAGCTTTCAAATGGGTTTACAAAGCTCAAAATTGCAAAGGAAAAGGGGTAATAGTAAAATTGAATATCATAACCTTTATTATAACCCTCCCCTAACACCTTCATTAATGGCATTAAATGCATTTAATGGTGCATTCAAAATTCCTCATTAGAGCACTTAACCAGGTGTCAATGCATTCAATTTGAATGATTGATATGGCATGCATGGGGCTCGAGGCACCGCCATCAAAAATTGAGGGTCAAGTATTTGGTAAGTCGAAGAATCGATGCTTAACATCCTACAAGGTGATAGAATAAATGAATAGCGAATGTCAAAGAAAGGATCAAGGATTGGGCCCAATGTGGTAGGTATTCAAGTATTGAGAAGCCTGATCTCCCAAACCCCAATAAGGCACTCAAAAGAATGAAAATAAGGAAAGGAAATAGGGAAAATTTAAAAAGGGAAAGAGAAAAGGAAAAGAGAGAAAGTGAGATGAAAGGAAAATGAAAACATATAAAACAAAAAGGAGGGGGGTCCCCATTTCGTCAAAGACAAAATGGGGTGTGAGTACAAAGGAACAAAGGGGACATCTACAAAGTGTTTTACTTAATTCATTAATCATCCATGAGGATAGGAAATGTAGGCTTAAAGAGCTAAAGATCAACAATGGCAGTAAAATGAGCTAAGCCAAAATACTTAAAATTTGATTCTGTTATTTCACTAAAAGTTCTTTCTTCTCATTAACTCATGCATTCATCAAATGACTCATCAATTCACTTAGTATTTAATAATATTAGATGGGCTTATAAGGAAATGTGGCATCCCCTAGTTGCCACCTAAGATACTTGCAAAATCAGTAAAATCCAATGCAATCAACATTTCAAAACATATATGGGATCATTTCACTTGAGATTCTAAGGTTTGGCTCCACCTCAACCATATATCTAATTTTTTGACTAATGTGGATGAAATAAGAAAACTTAACCTTTTATTTAAAATAAGACAAGTGCCACATAGTGATGAGTACCTATCTTTACAATATTGTCCAGGTGGATGGTTCAGATAGGAAAGTGTAGATGGAAACATGAAAATGGAAATGTACAAATTTAAAAGGTGGGCATGGAAAAGTGCACATAGAAATGTGTAGATTGAAACATGTAGATGGAAAAGTGTATCTATGAAAAAGGTGCAAATGGAAAAGTGCAAATACATATAAGTGTAGATAGAAAAGTGTTGTTGGATAAAGAAAGATGGAAAAGTTCAATTATTTTCCAAATGAAATGTGCAAATGGGAAAGTGTAGATGGAAAAGTGCAAATAGAATAGTGTAAAATTGGAAAAGTGTAAATAGAAAATTATAATTAGAAAAGTGTGATGGAAAAAGTGTAGATGGAAAAGGTGTAGATGAAAAGGTGTTGATAGCAAATGCAAAAGTGTAAATAGAAGGTGTATATAGAAAAGTGTAGAGGGCTGATGCAAGAAGGTGGGTACACAAAAAGCTCAAAAAGTGGAAATGTTTTTGCTGTTTTTCAGAAATTGTCACACTTGGATTGAAAAATTGAGGCACTTCCACAATGAATCTTAAAAAAATTCAGTAATATGAAATTTAGCATTTTGAATCTAGTTTCCAAATATGTAAATTATTAAAATACCCAGTTTATAGAAATTACATTTTGATAAGGATCTATAAAAACCACTTTTTAAAAGTCCCTTTTTTTTACCATACCAAGCAGGTGTACGGACAACACTTTTTGACCCAAATAAAATTATTTTGCTAATTATTTTTACGAAAAGAGAGCTAACAACATGAAGTTTGGTCTGGATTTTTTTTGTAATTTTTGGTTGAATATTTTTTTTTTATTAAATTTTTATTGGCCTTAATTGATGTTTTTTCAAATCAACGTGTACGGACAACATAATTGGACCTAAACAAAACATTTTTTGACTCTTTTTTTTTCATTGTGTAGAGAATTGTCTGAAGTTTGGTCCCATATAATTTTTTTTACAAGAAAATCAACCAATAAAAAGTTATTAAAAAACCAAAAAAACCTGATATTTCAAGTTTAAGGACTAGTTTGCTTAGAAATTAATTAAAAAATAGCAAACGTAATCCAATTTTAACAAAAATTATATATTTAGAAAGTAGACATTGTGTTCTCTAATAGGTTTTAATTTTATAGACTCATTCAGAAAAAAAAGTCCATCATCTATGTTGTCAAAGTTGGACATTCTTCTTCAATCTGCCTTAGTTTTTTAATTGCAGGTCAAAGGCTAAGACTCGGATTGCCAAGCCTTTTTCGAGCCTAAAACTGAGGCAGCATGTGGGTTGGGAATTTTGAATTTAAAAAATGCATACATGTTTTTACAAAACATGTATGCGTTACAAAACGCATATGCGTTCCTTACTTTCTTGATTATTTTAAAAAATAAATACTTTTTAGAAACACGTATGCATTCTAAAACGCGTACGCGTTTTGAGTTCAAAATGCATACGCGTTTTAAATCGCGTACGCATTTTGAGTTCAAAACGCGTATGTGTTCTAAAATGTGTATGCATTTCTAAAAAGTGTTTTTTTTTAAATAATTAATTTTTATGTGTTATAAAATGTGTATGCATTATATTACGCGTACGTGTTATAACACGTACGCGTTTGATAGTGCATACGTATTTTTTTAGGATCGGGTACTCGATCCTAAACGCATACGCATTTTTTTAATAAAGTGACGCATTTTCTACGAGATTTTTTTTTGGCCGAAACTTCCCCTCTTCATGTACCCAACTTCTTGCTTTTACCCTAGATGGAAACAGTGCAGTTGGAAAAGTGTAGTTAAAAAAGATGCAAATGGAAAAGTATAGATGGAAGGTGCAAATAGGAAAGTTCATATGGAAAAGGTGCAAATAAAAGAGTGCAAATTGAAACGTACATATGAAAAAGTGTAGATGGAAGGTGTAGATGGGAAAGTGCAAATGAAAAAGTGTAGTTGGAAAAATGTAGATAGAAAAACACAATTGTAAAAAATGCAAGTAGAAAAGTGTAGATAGAAATATGCAGGTGGAAAATTGTAAATGGAAAAGTGTAGATGGAAAGTTCAGATGGAAAAGTGCATAAAAGTGCAGTTAGAAAAGTGTAGATGAAAAAGTGCATTTAATGAAAAATGAAAATGGAAAAGGTAAAAATAGAAAAGTACATATGGAAAAGCACAATTGGAAAGGTATAGATGAAAATGTACAGTTGGAAAAGTGTAGGCGGAAAAATGTACATGGAAAAGTAAAAATAGGAAAGGTGTAGATGGGAAAGTACAATTGGAAATGTATAAATGGAAAAATACATATGGAAAAGGTGTACATGTAAAAGAATAGTTCAAAAGGTGTAGATGAAAAATGTAGATGGAAAATGTGCAAATTGAGAAGTGTAGATGGAAATGATGCAGATGAAAAAGGTGTAATTTAAAAAGTTGAAATGGAAAAGTGTATTTAGAAAAGAAGAGATGGAAAAGTGAAGGAAAAGGTGCAAATAGAGAAGTGCATTTATGGAAAATATATAGATAGTAAAGTGCACATGGAAAAGTGCAGCTAGAAACATGTATATGGAAAAGTGTACATGGAAAATTATAAATGGAAAAGTGTAGGTGGAAAAATGCATATGGAAAGCTATAGATAGAAAGGTGCAAATGGAAAAGATACAGATGGAAAATTTCATATGGAAGATGGAAAAGTGTAGTTAAAAAAGTGTAGATGGAAAAGTGCAGTTGAAAAAGTGCAATTTTGAAAATTTTCAGATGGAAGATTTAGATGAGAAAGTACATATGGAAAAGTACAAATGAAAAAGTGCAAATGGAAAAAGTGTAGTTGGAAAATCACAAATGGAAAAGTGAAGTTGGAAAGGTACAATTGGAAAAGTGTGAATTGAAAAGATGTAGATGGAAAAGTGTATATAGAAGATGCAGATAAGAAAGTGCAGATGAAAAAGGTGTAGATTAAAAAGTAAAAATAAAAAAGTGCAAATGGAAGGTACAAATATAAAAGTTTTATTGAAAAAGTGCAGATGGAAAAGGTGCAAAAAGAAAAGTGCAAATGGAAAAGTGTAGATGGAAAAGGTGTAGATGGAAAATTACAAATGGAAAAGTGCAATTGGAAAATTTTAGATGAGAATATACATATGGAAAAGTGCAAATGGAAGGAGTAGACAAGAAAATGCAGATGGAAAAGCATAAATAAAAGTTGTAGAAATAAAAGTGCACATGGAAAAGGTGCAAATGGAAAAGTGTAGATGGAAAATTAAAAATGGAAAAGTGCAATTGGAAAATTTTAGATGAGAATATACATATGGAAAAGTGCAAATGGAAGGAGTAGACAAGAAAATGCAGATGGAAAAGTATAAATAAAAGTTGTAGAAATAAAAGTGCACATGGAAAAGGTGCAAATGAAAAAGTGAAAATGGAAAAGTACATATGGAAGGTGCAGATGGAAGATGTAGATAGAAAAGTGTAGATGGAAAAGTGGAATTGGAAAAGTGCATATGGAAACGTGAAGTTGGAAAGGTGTAGATGGAAAAGTGTAGATATATAATGTACAAATGGAAAATTGTAGATGGCAACATAGTGATGAAAAAGGTGTAGATAAGAAAAGTTAGATGGAAAGGTATAGATTGAAAGGTACAAATGGTAGATAGAAAAGTGCACATGAAAAATTATACGTGGAAAGATGTAGTTGGAAAAATGCAAATGAAAAAGTGGAAATAGAAGTGTAGATGAGAAAGTGCATATGAAAAAGTTTAGATGGAAAAGGTACATATGGAAAACTACAATTAGAAAAGTGTCGATGAAAAAATGCAAATAGAAAAGGTGAAAATGGAAAAGATGCAAATAGAAAAGTGCATATGGGAAATTATAGATGGAAAAGTGTAGATAGAAAAGTGTAGTATGAAAAGTGTAGATGAAAGTGCAAATGGAAAGGTATGGATGGAAAAGTGTAGATGGAAAGGTGCAGTTAGAAAAGTGTAGATAGAAAAGGTGTCGATAAAAAAGTGCACATAGAAAAGGTGTAGATGGAAAAGGTGCATATAGAAAAGTGTAGTTGGAAGAATCTAGATGAAAAACTACGAAAGGAAAAGTGCAGTTGGAAAGGAACATATGGAAAAGTACAAATGGAGAAGGTGTAAATGGAAAAGTGAAGATGGAAAGGTGCATATGAAAATGTGCAATTGGAAAAGTGCATATGGAAAGGTGCAAGTGGAAAATTGTAGAGGGAAAATATGTAATTCTGGAAGGTACAAATGGAAAAGGCATAGATAGAAGGTACATATAGAAGGTGTAGATGGAAAGGGTGAAGATAAGAAGTGTAGATGGAAAAGGTGTAGATAAGAAAGTGCAGATGGAAAAGATGAAAATAGGAAAGTGTAGATGGAAAAAGTGTAGACAGAATATTGCAAATGTAAAAGTATATATGGGGAAGTGAAAATGAAAGGTGTAGATGGGAAAGTACAGATGAAAAAGTGTAGTTGGAAAAATGTAGATGAAAAATCACAATCATAAAAATGCAAATGAAAAACAAAATTGGAAAAGTATAGATAGAAAGGTACAAATGAAAAAGTGCAAATAGAAAAGTGCAAATGGAAATTCAAATAGAAGATGGAAAAGTGTAGTTGGAAAGTGAAAATGATAGGTGTAGATAGAAAAACGTAGATAAAAAAATACAAATGGGAAAAGTGTAGACAAAAAAGTATAGTAGGAAAAAATGCATATGGAAAAGCATAGCTATTAGAGTAATCATGCAATAGCTAATAATTCATTACTCTTTAATTAATTATTAGTCTAATTTATTCTCATCCACTTAAGCTAAACTTAGGAGTTATTTATTCAATTAACTAATTGTGTTTCTGTTAACTAAGTGAGCAATTATTAGGGTTGCTCCTATATAGCACTCAACCCTCATTATATTATCACTTTGGAGATTTACTCTTGAACTCTCAACCTTTGAGGACTTTTTTTTCCTTGAAGATTATTGAGGCTTTTCTATAGCTTTTTATTGTTGAGGAATATTGCATTTTTTGTTTCCAAATCTCTTGTGTTGAAGGTGTCTTTGTTCATTGTTTGATCTCGTGGCTCATGTTTTTCACAATTATAACATGGTATCAAAGCATAGATTCATCAAACTCCTTCTCGATTTATGAGGTTTTTTCTTCAACTAGGGTTACAAGAGGAAATTTGAAATCTTCTTTGTTTCTTTTTTTTTGCTTTCTTTTGCTTTTTTGCTTTTTTGCTTTTTTTGCTTTTTTTTCTTTTTAAAAAAAATCCACCACCCCAGGGTCATATGAACAACCAATTCCCAGACCCTGGGGGTCTAATTTTTTTTTTCACAAAATAGGCAAAATCGGTAAAATGGGCATAACTTTTCGCTTGGGTATCGAAATTGGACAAACAAGATATCACCAGAAATATTTTTTTGCCAAATTTCCTATGGTGTGGGTATTGTTGTGTGGCCTCACAACACACCCCACCTTAGCAAAATGTGGAACCCCCTTTTTTTTTTTTTTCCTCTTTATTTCCTCTTTCTTTTGCTTGCCTTGGTGTGTTTTTGGGGGAAGTTGGTAAAATGCAAGTTTCATTTCAATTTGCTTGGTCTTCACTTAAGTCCTTTTTCTTTCTCAAATCCAGTGTTTTAGTTGTTTTATGAAGTTTTATCAGTTTACCAGAAACTGAAATCCCAGAGTTGTTGCAATTGTGTCAAATATGTTGTATCTTTGATTGATCCTAGTCCCACCCTATAAGTCATCACCTGGATGATCCATCCTGGTATTTGTGTTCTTTTCTTCATCAGCTAGCCTAATGGTTGCTTTTCTTTTTCTTTAACTGGAGATCAGAAACTAGAGGTTCCATTACAAAATGTTTAAATCACTTTTCATATATTTGAACCCAGTTCTCGGTTCCTCTCCTTACTCCCATTTTTTTTTAACAAAGCTTGGAGGTAAGTGTCTCGGTTCCCGGTAATCATTCCAAGGTTTGGTACTAGAGGTTGTCAATCCTGGTGATCGTCAATGATCACATATCCAAAAGGCCTTTGCCTCATAAAAATCAAAGTGACACAAGAGTGCCATGTAAGCTTTCCATGTCATCTTCTTCTCTAGTGGTGGATAGGTTATTAATGAAGATCGAGAACTGGACACACGTACTTGGCACCACCTTGAGCATGCAGTTTCTTTTATAACACTCAACCTCATGCTATACTGCAAAATTTATAAAGGACATTGAACAAACACGACTGGTATTGTGGCACACAAGGAAAGGTAAATTTTGAGAAACCAAAAACACAGCTACCAAGGGTTTCAAAGTTCCATTCTGAAATATTTTTATCATCAACAAAACTAGGTATGTCTTGAATAACTAAATTTTTTTTAATCATTTCACGCATGTAAGTCTTGAGATTGTGATATTTCCCTTAATAATTGAAATGTTAATTGTTCTGATGAAAATTTAACTGAATGTTAAATTGAAATTTTTTATGAATTGTTAAAGATAATTGGTTAAATTTAACCCTAACTCTCACAAAAGACACATATTAAAAATGAAAAACACGTCAGCTCAAACGAGTACTTCTAAAGCAAGGCCAGAAAATGAATTCAAATATTGTGCTTCACAAGTTGTACCAATTGGTGGGATAGCTAATGATAATCATTCAGGATGGTACTTTGATGTCAAATTCCCCACACAAGCCAGATAAGAAAATGCCTTTGAATGTAAAAATAATTGTATATAGCAAGTGGGTTACATTTAGCAGGAGGGTTTCCGCCAGCAATCAAGAACCCTAAACTATTTATGGAATGTTTAAATTACTACAACCCAGACAAAAGAGTCATTGAGAAAGAGGGAGGAATCTACACAGATCTTTCTGAGAAAGGAATTGTATATACATTTAGGCTTCTCACATTTACTCAGATGAACCCTATAGATATGAAGATGAAAGCTAAAGTCTAATTGAACATCAAAGAACAAAATAGAAGAATTACGAGTACTCAATGGTGTCAAGAGGAAATTACAAAGCAAAATAAACCAATTCTAAGATCTATGTTCAACCCAAATGTTCAAGATGTCATAACCATGTTAAGCAAGATAGTTGGACTGCAAGATGCTAGTAAATTTGAGTCATGGATGTTTGTAATCATTTCCAAAGTAATGGAAGGCCCTATGCAAATGCATTGGGGACATTTTATCAACGACAAATTGCATGACCAAATAAAGGAATTTCCAAAGTCCAAATTTTTTTTGTCTTCATATGTGATCTATTCATGTGCCTTAAGGTCAAATAAGCAAGGGTTGAATAGAGTCGGTACTTTGGGAAAAGAAGCAGGAAATAGTTTGATATATGTTCATTTACCCCAAATTACTATCCATGAATACATGAAGCATTATCAAAGAGTCAATGGTGTGTTTTCCATGAAGCTAGTGAGAATCATAGAAGGTGACAAAGCTAAAAGATTATCTCTAGAAGCACAAAGTATTGTTAAAGATATTGGAGGATGGTACATTCAGTTTCCCACTTTCACCTTTATTAGGGTGCAAGGGTTTGAAGGAAATCCCTTCATGTTGCCCAGGTACCCTACAGAAAAATTACTATTGTTGGAATTGGTAAGACAATTGAGGGCATCTCAAGCTCTTTATATCTCAACACATACGAAGATTTCCCTCAAATTTCTTATTGTGATAGGGAACTAAAAATGCAATGCAAGTAAAGTAGCTGAATCATGTGAAGAGGATTTAAAGACATAAAAATTGGAGTAATTTCCACTCTGAATGAAAAACTATGACCCTAAAGGGAATATTGCCAAGTGGTAGCTGGTACATGTGCTCATGTTTTCCATTTAGAATATTATTGGCTCAATTGTGATGATGAATATAAAGTAAGTAAAAGAAAATATGAAAGGTTGGTATTACACTCTACACAGATTCTTAAGATTCATGATATCCCAGATCAATTGGAGGAAGATGATGGTAAAGTATTCAATCCAACTTACAATGAAAGTAGAGTCTTTGATGAGCCTATCTAGGATCCAAATTATGAAAGTAGAGAAATAACATCTATTGAGGAATTTTTTGAACCTGTTTTAATGTAGACTCAACAATGGATAAATGATTTTTGTAAATCTTTGAGAAAAGATGGAATAAGGCCCACATACTCACTTGATATATAGAATAAACAAAGAGAAGAAAATAAGCTTGAGCATGAGGAGCCCATTAAGAAAAAGAGAAAAGTTAGTAAAGCAGTTATTGCTAGACATATTGAAGAAAGAACCCCTGAGGATTCAAGCCAAGGTGTTGCATTAAAACTAGTTGGTCAATGTAAAGAAGCTAAACCAGGTAAGGTTCGAACGAAAGTGAAATCAAAAGTGGCATATTCTTCCACAGCTAAACCAAAGAATCGGTCTATGACTAATGAAGAGGTGGGAATGACAGAGAATGTACATGTACAGACAAGGTCTACATCACAGAGAGTTGCGACATTATTTACTTCTCCCCCTTCAGTCAATATGGCTACAGTAAAAAAACACTGGGAAAAACTCATGTGGTTCTAGATGAAAGTTTTGAGCTAGATGAAGCTATAATCAAGGAACAAATGGAAAAATTGGAAGCCATGTGGGAATGAGTAAAATAAAATAAGTATAAAGAGAAAATCATGGTACAGCCAGTGGTGGAAGCAATTCCAGATATAGGGTCAATTCCTATGAACGTTGAAGAAGATAAATTGATAAGAGGAACACTCGCCTCATAGGTGGGGAACCCTGAAGTTTTTGGAATGGGAACAAAGGAGAGTATAAGACATATTCCCATTGATAATATTGTTATTGAAGATACTTATGATTCCCAACCTTCTCTAGAGAATGATCAAAATGATGTTGAACAACCACAGGTTTCTAAAAACTCAAAAGAAGACCAGGTTGAAATTGAATATAAGGAGCCTTCAAAAACCTTAGGTGTTGGGGTTAGAGATGAAGAGAATCCTAATATGACAGGATATGAAGAAGGTGTTGTCCTAGAAACTAATACTGAACATATGGCTAGACAGGAAAATACAAGTCTCAAAACTAAAGAGGCAGTGTTGAATCCCAATAATCCAGAATCTATGCCAATGAATGCTAAAGATGTCCCAGTTTCAGAGGGTACGATTGATAAAGTTGAAAGTGTAAGAGAAGAAGTTCCTGAGCATACTGAAAAATAGGAACAAAGAAATGTTATGGAGGTGGGAAATAATGAAGATGCACCTAATTGGTTAATCAGAGAATTAGCTTCCCCATTGGAAGTGGAATTAGTACCTCTGGATCTTAAAATTTTAATGCAAGAAGTAGAGACTCCTAAGCCTAGTGAAGAGCTAAAATGAAACATGTCATGTAGAAGAATATAGATGGAGGAAAAACACTCCATATAGCTACTCCAATAGTAGATAAAAACAAACATGAAATAACACCTAAGGAGTATAGGATAACAAGTATCAATGTTGGACACTCATCCTAGACATAAGAATTAGAATAAATGAAGATGAATTTAGATACAACCGTTTTCAATGTACAGAAGAGTAAAAAAAAGAAAAGAGAGCTAAAAGAACGGATTTCCAATTTAGAGAATTTTATAAAATCACTAACCCAATCTGGTCATCCGCAGACTGAATTTCCTCAAAGTATAGTACTCATGTCACATGAATAGGTGAATACTAAAATAAAACTCCATCACAAAATGAATGTATTTGAAGAATGGATTGAGTATTGGGTAAGGAAGGGAGAAGAGCTTATCACATATGCAATCGGTAAGTGAAAAGAGGCATACCGTTGGTTTGAAAAGTACAAAATATTGGAAGAAGAATACAGATTTTGCCAAGAACAAGTTGATGCTAAGAGACAAAGCATAGAAGTTCTCATACAAACAGGTGTCCAAGAATTGATAAGAGAAAATATAATTTTGGAACAAGAAGTTTTATTATGTGAAAAATGGAAGAAGCAATTAAAGTGGGAAGGTGACACTTTGGTACAATGTATAGAAGGATTTGAAAAAGTCAGGAAGAATTGCAGTAAATTGATTGAAAAAGATAAAGATTTTATTGAAATGCTAGCACAACGGGATTGTAATCCCTAGACACTAGGATAGGAGGGTAAAGAAGTAAAAGCTTTTAAGGAATGGATTGAAAGAATTAGCAAAGACCCTATTCAGTCATTAAACTGGGAAGTTATTGATGAGGTCATATATTGTAGGAATGTTATGGTTAAGTATGAAATAGAGAAAATGCAGAGGAATGCAAACATCCTCTAGATATCATAAGACTACACCAAGCTCAAGTATAGTTGGAAAGCGATTCAAGGAATTTCAAAAGAACGTATTCATCAAATATTAACTGCTTTTCAAGAATATCAATTGAAGAAAGGTGGAGAAGTGTTTCCAGACTCACTGAAGATAATTTTGTAGGTTGTTTCCAATCCTGATGGATGTTCCATGTCTGGTATTCTGAGGAGTACCATGAATTCAAATATCATCGCTACTAAAGAAGTCAAAGCTATGACTTTCTCTAGAAGATTCTAATGACAACTAGCATTTGCCACATGCTACATTTTGATTTTCTATTTCTGGTTCTCTTGATAGACTTTAATTTTAAACTCTTAGGGCCTTGTTCCTATAAAAGGCCATTTGTTGCTTTACTTTTATTTTTAAGTTCAGAATTTGTGGATGATGGAAGAGAAAAACTTCTCTAAGTTTTGTTCTTTTTCCTATATTTTGAATCATTCTGAATTAAAAACTTGTATGCACACAGAACTTAATCAATACCGAAGCCAATTTTAAATATACCTATCTCATGTACCTTTTGTAGCTGATTTGTTCGTTCAACCAGACAAGAATGTATGTTGTGTCATTTAAGGGTGCATACAAAGCCTATTCAGTGTCTAAACTAAACCCCCTTCTTTAAAAACTTGCACTGTTTTATGCCTAGCTGTGAAGCAATCTAGTGAAGTATAGAGTGGTTTGCTTTGATTTGATTAAATCTTGATGCATGAATGGAGAATACCTAGGAGCAATTTTATTTTTTTAGTATTTTGATGCTTTATTTCAGATTAGATGTTAAATTTTAGAAAATGTTTCAAAATAGAGATGAATGAGTGGAAATATTATTAAAAAAAAAATTGTTTCAAAGAAATTGTTGAATGCTTAAAGCTAAATCTACTAGAGTGATAGAAAAATTATTTGATATTCATGAAATATTATTGCAAATTTGTTGATTTCATGAATTTGTTTAATGATCGAATTGGAAATCTTCCATCTGATACTCATGATGAAACCAAAGATAACCATAGACCCCTTGAGATTACCAACAATATCACATCATAGCCTGAAGCGAACCTAGTATGGTCAAGACCTAACTACTAGATCCTTGGGATTAAGCTAAGTTGACCTTTTCCCTTTCCTCAGACTTTTAGGTTGCCCTGGTTCAGTCTTTCAAGTAAAGATAGGTTCTTGGCAGTTTGTTTGTGAGGATTTTATCTACATTGTTGTTGTGACTAACATCATCATCAACAAGTATCATCACCTATTTTTTAGCTAGTGCATTCTACAGCCTATTGAAGTCAGAGGTGTTGTTTTTAGTTCTAATCTCATAACTTCGGACCATTTTCTCCATTTTTCATGGTTCTAGTAGTTTTTGAACCACCTTTAAGAGCAACCATCCATGCAATTTTTCTAGATTTTTCTCTAGGTACATTTTATTCAAAAAAAAAAATTCACATTCTAGTGAATTACTCAGACGTCGTAGCTCCTAGAAACTTTTTGTTTGTGCAGGTTGAATTGTTTCTAGTTGTTCTTCATGTATTTCTAGTATTCTATCCTATTTGGGAATTGTAGACATCATTTTATCCATATTCGCTTTTGTAGATGTGTTGAGATAAAGTGTCATTCTAGTGTATATTTTTTAGGGATTTTGCACATCCTATTGTGCCTTTTGTAATCACAATATGATATAAATTTCCATGGGGAGGTTGATGTTTTCCTTTGGTTTTCTATCACACCTTTGTTAATTGAGTGTCCCTTCCATGACAACATTGAATCCTAGTGATTCTTACCTCATGCGTGTGTGCCTTAGTTTGCACACCCTTTTAGTTTCATGGTTTGGAGTTATCTACATATTGGTGCTAATGCTTATTTAGTTTCATGGTTTGGAAATATCTACATATCTAGTTCTTGTTCCTATGTACTTTCAAATGCAATGTAACTCAGTGGCTAGTTACGTGCATTTCAATGAGATGGATAGTTTACCTTATGGACACTCTTGCATTCCTCTTTCTAGAGGTTCTTCATTTTAGTACTATATCAGTCATCATTCAATAGCATTCTACAACTTCTTCATGCTTATATGATGTTCTACATGTTATTATTTTCAAGAAATTATTTTGGTTAGAGGCTTCTTGGTCCTCTACATTGATTTGGAGGATTTTTAGTCCTTCATTCACCTTTCTCTCTTTTGGAGAGGAGTTTTCCCATAGTGTTTTTCTCTTTTTTCTTTGATTTTTAGAGATCTTTTGTTTGTACATGGGTACCTTACCAATCCTTATTTGTCGAGACCCATCATGCATTTTCTTTTTAGGTTTTTTAGATACTCCCTAAGTTCAACTTAAGGGGGATGTTAGATTAATCATGCATTAGCTAATAATTAATTACTCTTTAATTAATTATTAGTCTAATTTATTCTCATTCACTTAAGCTAAACTTAAGAATTCTTTATTCAGTTAACTAAGTGTTTTTTTGTTAACTAAAGTGAGCAATTATTAAGGTTTCTCCTATATAGAACTCAACCCTCATTGTATTATCACTCTAGATATTTACCCTCAAACTCTCAACCTTTGAGGAATTTTGTTTTTCTTGAAAATTCTTGAGGTTTTTCTATAGTTTTTTCTTGTTGAGGAATATTGCATTCTTTGTTTGCAGATCTGTTGCATGGAAGGTGTCTTTTTTTATTGTTTTCTATTGTGGCTCATTTTTTTCACAATTCTAACAATATTTTGAAAGGTGTAGATGAAAAAGTGTAGATGGAAAAGGTGTAGATGAGAAAATGTAGATGGAAAAGTGCAAATAGAAAAGGTGTAGATGAGAAAGTGTTGTTGGAAAAGTGAATTTAGAAAATTATAGATGGAAAAATACAAATGGAAAAGGTGAACACGGAAAAGAATAGTTCAAAAGGTGTAGAAAAAAGTACATATATGGAAAATGTGTAGATAGAAAAGTGTAGATGGAAAAGGTACAAATGGAAAAGAGTGATTGAAAAGTGGAGATGAAAAAGAGAAGATGGAAAAGGTGTAGATAGAAAAGTACAAATGGAAAAGGTATAGATGGAAAAGTACACTTGAAAAGGTGTGAAAAGTATACATGAAAAGGTGCAAATGGAAAAGTGCAAATGAAAAATTGTAGATGGAAAAGTGTTGATGAAAAATGCATATGAAAAAGGTGTAGATGGAAAAATGAAGATGAAAAAGGTCTAATGGAAAATTTTAGATGGAAAATAAAAAGGTGCAGATGAAATAGTTGAAAAATTGTAGATGGAAAAGTGCAATTGAAAAAGTGTAAAATTAAAAAATGCATATGGATAATTGTAGATGGAAGGTGTAGATGAGAAAGTACATATGTATAGACGAAAAATTGCAGATGGAAAATTGTAAATAGAAAAGTGAAGTTGGAAGGTGCACATAAAAAAGGTGTAGTTGGAAAAGTGTAGCTAGAAGAGGTGTAGATGGAAATTGTAGATAGGAAGGTGTATATGGAAAATTAAAAATATTAAAGTGTAGATGGAAGGTGCAAATATAAAAGTGAAGTTGGAAAAGTGTAGATGCAAAAGATGTAGAAATAAAAGTGTAGATGGAAAATTGTAGATGGAAAATTCCATATAAGAATGTGTAGATGGAAAAGGTGTAGATGAAAATTTCCATATGGAAGGAGTAGATGGGAAAGTGTAGATGAAAGATGCAAAAAAGAAAGGGCACATGGAAAATATGCAAATGAAAAAGTGTAAATGGAAAGTGCATAGGGAAAAAAGTAGATGGAAGGTACAGATGGGAAAGTGCAAATGGAAACATGTAGATGGAAAAGTGCAGTTGTAAAAGTACCGATGGAGACATGCAATTAGAAAACTGTATATGGAAAAGTGTAAATATATAACATATATCTATGGAAAATTGTAGTTGGAAACTATTAGAAATTTGAAATAGATTGAATAACTCAAGGAAATTTTTAAGAGAAAATCAAAGTTACATAAACTAGAAAAACATAAGAATGCAAACCAAGACTTTGAGAGATTATGCAATGTCAATGTGACAATATTGCATTAAGAGCTTCCAAGCTAAAAAGATACAAAAAAAAAGATTTCAAGAAGATGCAAAAGTATGCAAATACAAGCTAGGTAGTGAGTTTATATATAACTTAGGAGAGGAGGTAGGTGGAAAACCCAACTAATAGGAATCAACCACAAAAAGTGGAGATGGACCACAAAAAGTAGAGGATGCCACAAAAAGTGGAAAGTGGTTCCACCCTTTAAGGAAGGGGAAACCACACACTTATCTCCTAGTAATGAACTCACTTTATAATCCTAAGAAAGCTTAATTAAGTGTAAGAAAAACCTAGGACTAAGAGAAAATAAATTAACCCACTAGGAAAATAAAAACCTACACCAACACCCCCCCTTAAGCTCTTAGGAGGATGAAAAAAAGGATGGGTCCCAACAAATGAGACCATGTTAGGTACCCATGTAAAAATGCAAATAAATATCTCACAAGTAGAGAAAAGGAGAAAACCCTTGATGGGAAAAAATCCTCCCAAAGAGAGATGAAATACAAAAGGATCTCAATGATACATGAGAAGGCTAAAACCTCATGTGAGGAAAAATACCCCCCCCATAAGAGAGAAGAAAACGAGAGACAAGGCAGACCCTCCTCAATGGTGAGTCTCCTACAATGGTAGAAGCTCAACATTGAATGTTAAAGATGATCCAATCTCGCCAAAAAAAATTCCTCCCCTTATGAAGAAACAAAACCATGAATGTATGCAAGAGTTCTTCCCATTCTTGAAAGGAAGATATGGGAAGATAGATGATGTATGATGTCTTTGAAGAATTCTCAAGTGTCTCCATGTCATTGTTGAAAGCTGACACACTCCAAACATGCATTCTAGGCCACACTGCTAAAGAGGACAATCCAGAATCTAGTAGAGATTATTGTAGAACACAATCCAAAGAAAAAAAATATCTCCTCTGAAGACATAGAATCCTTCTCTAAATGATATCCAAAAGTATCCAAACTCATGTAAAACTACAAAGGATTATCATATAGAGAATCAACAAGAGGGTCAAAATTTTCCCTCGCAACAACTAAAGAAGGATCATCTCCATCAAAGAGAAGATGAATGCAATCAATGGTGTCTCCCAAATCTAAAATATGAGACTCCACAAACAAGTTTGAAACACCTGTTAAGAAGTCATTTGGAAGACAATATATATCTTTCTATACTGAATGACAAGAATCCACATTTGTAGCAACATAAGAATCATCAATAGATGAAGATGTGATCTCAATAGGAGGAGGAGAAGCAAGAAGAGAAGTCTCTTTTTCAACTAGACATTCAAGGCATTTATTGTACTCAAGCTCCTCTAAAGTATCATCATCAAAGCGTATATTATCAACATCATCAAGGGGAATTAAATAATCTACAATAGGATCATCTAGGAATGGAGAGATATGATTCTCCCCAAAGATCTCCCAAATCTTGGTCCAAAGTGTGTGTGGGCGCTTGATATCTAAGATCTCCGTGGGAATATCAACACCAATATATGTACCAATTAATCCTACAATGTGACCATTACTATTACCCCAAACTAATTGCTTCCAATTTGTGTATGGTTCATGTATGAGTCTATAAAGATATGGAAAAAGCTTAAGCCACCTAAGATGTGTTAGGATACCTTTTTTCCAAGACTCATAATTATCCTTTTTTAGAATTACCACAGAAGGATGAATAGAAAAACCCATGATTGCTCCTCAAATGATCAACACAAATGAATCACCAAAAAATAACACCAATACACTCCCACCCTTCTCACTAGTATCAAAGATCATCCACCAAATATTATAAGGTTGGCACTTTATAATTCAGTGCGTTTATAAAGCATTTTCCAAGATACAATGCTCAATAAGCTCAAAATAGCCTAAATTACAAATTCTAATACAAAATTAATTTGAGAAAAAATCTGGAAAAATTAGCCTTACGGTTGTGTAGTGCTCTCCAAGAGCTTGCCAATTCCTACTTGTTTTGAAAAAATGGAGCACCAGGGTGAAGTTTATGACCTGTTGAAGAAATTAGCACAAACAACTTCAACCTAAAATAACTAGCCAAAAATAGAAAAAAACTATTTTCAATAACTCTATGGATGGAAAGATCTCATCTCTACCTTTCTAACGATATCTCATTTGCAAAAACCAGACACTGTGGAAAAATTTAATGCAATTTTTTAAAAAATTAGCTGAATTTTGTTTGTAGTGGCAACCCCTTGACAAAAGAAAAAATTAACAAAAATAAAATTCATCTAAACTAGCAATCACACCTTTGGGGTGCAATGGGTATGCCGAAGTTGATTTGGAGAATTGTGTGTTAATATGGAGAATTAGAAAGGTAAAATTAATGTACAGTTGTAAAGAAGAAGACCTGTTAGTTGGGAAGAGGAAGTAAAATTTTGTACAAGCAGCAGTAAAACTTACAGAAATTAACATTTCAATCCAAAGAATTAACAGAAATGTAGTTAACAGAAATGTTGGCATAGAGGATGGGCAATGATGAATGCTTGTAAAAAAACAAAATGAGTTTTGTCCTAAAAGTTTCTAAAAACCACAAGCATGCATTAGAATCAATATGAAGGAAGAAATCGAAAGCTGCAAGATTTTATGCAGCAAATTTGAGGCATGCAACTTTCATTTCAGTGGCATTGTAACTGTCTACGAGAGCAAGAATAGAGGCAATAGTATTCACAGAGAAAAATAGGCAGAGTTTGCAGGAAAAATGTTCATGGTAGTGTTGATAGGAGACTAATATAGTGTAGGTGAGTTGAAAATGAGCAGCATAAAGAGTTTTGTGAAATGTATAATAAAGCTATGTATTTTTTAGCATTGACATATGAAAAGTATAATAAAGATATGTTTCCTTAGTAAGCAATAAGCTCAAATAAAAGCCACTCATAACAGAGGACAATAACTTTTGTAGAGTTCCCCAAAAGAATTCTAAGTTAAGAGCTCATGGGAAATCAACTCTAGATGAATTTATTTGTTTAACACTGTTGGATGAAAACTGGATAACATATTTGTTTTGAATAAAATCAGAAGAATCCTAATTTTGTGTGTCCTTTGATTTTTTGCAAGCAACAGATAAATTGAAGGGTACTGTGGCCTGATACCATGGTTGGCAGTCCACAAACAAGCAATCTGACTAAATAAAGCTGCAGTGCGTAACACTAAACATTTGCACAAAAAAAATTGCCCAACAAGAACATGTGTCAAAACAGAAAAAATTATCTCCAACTAAAATGTTCATTATTTTGTAACTTACAGTCAGAAAACAAAAGCTAACAGAAAATATAGGGACAAAAGAAAGGCAAGACTAAATACAAGAGGTTAGAAAATCACAAACAGATATCTTTATTCTTCTATAATCATACCACATATATCTGCAAATGTAGAATATTTACATATACAGAGTATTTCAGTTATCAGTTGGAGGGCTGCTTTTGAACGTCTTCCAAAGGATGGAACCAAGCCTGCTGCTCAAGAACTGAGTCACCACTCTTCTCAGGAGAATGGTGATCGCCACTTGTCTAGTTATGCTCCTCTGCAGGACCAAACACTCTAGTTTTGGGATGTGGTGGCCAACTTTTCTCAGTTTGAGGTTCAATTACATCCTCAGGAACCCTATTCAAATGAGCACCAGCATCTTCATTCTTCTCATACAGTGATGAATGCACACATCTCCTGCAGGAATTAGAGAAGATTTAATGAGTTTTGTTCCAGATTGAAAAGCTAAAAGCACCAAAAACAGAAAACAGTAATTTACATTATATGAGTGCTAATAAAACAACAAAAAATAGTAATTTACTATTAAAATAGCAATAATGAACTCTTCTTAAAGGCTAATTTTGGGAACTGTGGACATAGAATTCCAAGAAGATTTAAATCCATTGTGTAGATTTGTTTCAATGAAGAATAAACTGGAAATGAACACAACGTACCTGAATTTGTTGTGACTTGACATTAAATTTGTCTATCTTGTAGGACACAACCTGCAGTAGTCTAAATTGTTTTGGAAAATAGAACAGAAATCAACAATTTAAAATATATAGGAAAATTGAAAAATGTTTTTATAAGCATACATTGTATATCATTACTATTAGAATTGGCAACTAACCTTAACATGAGAGTGGATGTACCAAGATGCTTGGAAGGAGCGTAGAAGTATGATGAACAATAGTTTGCGTAGAAGATCCTGGAAGAGAAAAATGAAATAAGGTTGTGTTAATATAGTGTGTGTTGAAAGGGTTGATCTTGAAATTTATTTGATTTGAAGGAGGGGTTTGAAATCAAATAAGAGTTAAAAGTGAACATATCTATACATATTGTTTAACTTAAAGGGAGTTGAGCATTTGAAGAGGTTGATGCGGCAAGATTGGACAATCGAACTTCCTCGTTGAGCCTACGTGCAACATATGGGCTTTGTTGCATGCGTGCGTATCTTTCAAAAGTGAATGCTAGGTGGATACAAAGGCCAGAAAGTTGAGTAACTCTAGAAATTGCTGTAAATGTCATACCTTGACGATCAATATTGCCGATGTCAATGGTGGCCATCTGAAGTGTAAGTCCCTGTGATTTGTGGATGGTTAAGGCCCATGCCATTTTAAGAGGGATTTGGCGGCGACCACCACGACTAATAGGGGTAATAGGGATATCTTTGGGATTGTTTGTATCCCAGGCAGGCCCAATATAATTGTTGAATCGAACAACTACAAACAAGGGTAGTTGGGGTGGTTTTTCACTCTCCTTATAGACAATATTTTTTACTGTGCCAAGAGCTCCATTAACAAGGCCAGTATTAGTCCACAAATTGCAAGATAACATAACCTTTTGGTCGACACAAAGTAAAATCTTGGGTTGGAGTTGCTCATCATCTGGGTTTGTGTTGAAAGAGCTCCCTATTTGCTCTGCAGTGGCAATGGCAACAGGATGTGCTAGAGACAATAGCATATGCTTATTATGGAGTGAAACTTTTTCATTGGTTGCATAAAGATGTATGGAGGATAAGAAAGCATTTTGTTCTGTAGATGATAGTGCTGAGCTTGATCTTGACATTAGTAGTTGCCAATCTGCAATAGTAGGTTGAGCCTTTCTTAAATTGTACAAGAGATCACGGAATAGAAGTTGGGTGGGATCTTCTCCGGCTTGACGAAATATTTTGTTTAGTGTAAAAACAGTGTGGAAGCTCCGCCATAGTGTGCCCCCGTATGAAGTAGAAGAGTACATTGGAATGTCTTTGACTGGTGGTAGCTGGCCAAGGTCTCCAAAGAGCAGGACTGAGCGGCCTCCAAAAGGGCTGTGGTTGTTTGCTGGGAAAGCTTCGCGTAAGCGATAGTCTATTCGTTCAAGCAACTTTGGACCAATGAAACTCATTTTGTCTATTAAAATGTAGCGCACAAAGTGCATTCTCTCTTGGAAGCTTGCTAGTGTTTGGCCTTGCAATGGAGCCAACTCTTTGATGGGGATGCGCAGTGCAGAATGAATTGTCGATGCTCCAATGTTGAATGCTGCAACACCTGTTGGTGCAAGAAGTAAGAGCGGTGATTGCCCGTTTGGAGCAGAACAATCTAGTGCGGACCTGATTTGTTTAATTAGGTGTGACTTTCCAGTTCCTGCAGTTCCTTGAACTATTATTTTTAGTGGTGGTTGGTAAGTGGTGGAGGACAAGTGGGACAATACTAAATCTAGTGTTTTCTTTTGTTCCATTGAAAGGGTGTGGTGGGAATTTACAAATGGCGGAAGGGGGACCGCATATGTTGTGCGGTTGGAGTCTACGAAGTTGGATGCTTGACTGAGCTCTATTGGATTAAAGGAATGAGTATTCCAATCATGATTAAGGTCTAATTCACGGTTGCCTAGCATGTCAAGTGTATCTAAGTGGAGCGGATTGCCTGGGTGAACACTTGACAAGACTTGCCATTCAGATTGGTTGCAGTTATTTGGGGGTTCTGTAGCATTTGAAGGAGAGTCAGGTTCTGTATTGGAGGCCGTATCTGGTAGATTGCGGCGAACATGCCACGGATGGTAAGTGCATGCTAGCCTCTCCCACTGTGTGATAATTTGAGTTGGTGAGGAACCAAGGTCAATTGCAATGTCACGAAAGGGTTTGTAAAGAACCAGTTCACTCCAACAGAAGTCGTGGAAACTTGGGTCATCCTTGGGAGGAATGCTTGTGAATCGAGGGGAGACTCGAACAATTGCAGTAGAGGAACGCTCTTTCCAGTGGTTTGTTTTACGGGATGTTTTGAAGCTCCATTTTTGAGTAACCTCAATCAATGACATTGCCTCAAGACTAATAGGACGTGCCATGTATGCATCGATACAGTTTGTTTGTGGAGAGGTACATGTGTTTGAGAGTGGAATGCGTTGATAGTTTTTAAGGTTGACATTTAAAGAAACAAATGTTCGGCTACACAAGCAGAGTGGTAGTTTTAATAAAAGGTGGCAACTTTCTTGAGCACTAATATCACGATCAACAAGGTTGTCAACAAGCATTTTCCTAAAAGCTATTGGTGCTGGCTTGTCAGGATCAAAAGATGTTGAAATACGTGAAAGCATTGCATGATATGTTTCTGATTTGGTTTCTGCTTTAGCTGCATATTTTGCGATATATTTGAGCACTGCATCAATTGAGAGAACAGGCTGGCAATCTACATTTGCGTGCCAAATAGAGAGGATAGTGGGGTTGTGAAGATTTACTCGGTCATCATTGCGAGCAGGGGTGTGCTTTGGCTGCCCACTATCACTAGAGAGCGTTGAATTGTTTAGCATGGTCCAAGGGGCTTTATAGCGGCACTCAAATGTACCACCTTTACTTCGCAAGCATGTTTGCAAGGAACAACGTGTATGGCGCTGAACACAATTGAGCAGTTCAGTGTAGTCATGTGAAGGGGTGGACAACATAATTAGTCTTGTGTCCATTAGGCAGGGGTTGTTTAAGGTAGACCTTGGAATGGATGCAGCTGAGCTTTGGGGGGGACGTGGGTTCCAAGCAGAGACATATTGGTCAATGTAGTCGATTGCATTTTGTACTGATGCAAGATTATTCCATTGTAGTTTCGCAATATCGGGTGCATCTTTCAGCCAAAGGAAACCGTGGACATGTGCAGACCCACGGTGTTGCCATTCATACCTGGACACAGTAGATGTTATAAAGTAAATGATGTAAGAAAGAAGTAAATATAAATGATGTGGAGGGTAATTACCTGTACCAGTAGTCATTTGTGCAAAGAATCTTCTCCAAGACCTCCTCACGAAATGCAGTAAATTGATGATGCATATAAAGTGCACAGAGGTGTGGGTTTTGAACTATATTTTGGATTCTCCACCTGGCAGCAGCAGTAGGATTTGTTGGTGTTGTAGATGGCATGACATTGTGTAAGTCTGGCCATTTAGTATCTGCTGCACTAAGGGTGAAGAATAGAGTCGGGCAACCAACTTGAATAACCATGTCAGATAGCTCCCCCCTACGAAGAGTCCAGAATGGGCGAGTGCCACGAATTGTTGACCCGAACCGCATAACTTGGTCTGCAAGATGTTCATCTGGGAGGTCCTTGAGTCTTTGGCGTAAGTCACAAATTGTTGTTGGCAGTCTACTTTCAAAGTGTTTTTGAACAAATACAGAAGCTGTGGCTTGGCTACGGTGACACATCAGAATATTAAGAATGAAGTATCTAAACCGTGGGTGTTGGCCAAATCTATTATCATGGTATCGAAGAAGATGGAGTGCATATTCGTGTAGCTTGACTTCTTTCATACTTTGTTGATTGAAAGCAGCTCTGCCTTTTGGAAACAATGTTGGGAATGCCATAACAAATAATCCTTCTGTGGTATATTCATTGAGGGGCGTAAGAGAAATTGGTGGCCAATCAATAGTAGGAGTTGGGCGTCCTTCCTCTAATTGCAACAAGGCTCGCAATTCTTGCACTTTTGTACGTGCAGGGGGCAGGTTTGCCACAAATGATGTTGTTGCTTGCACATTCTCTGGTAATTGTTCTTCGGTTGTATTATCTGTCTCCATGAAGGTAACATCAGTGGGGTTTGAAGTTGAGGTTGTTGCATTAAGCAAGTCAGAGATGTCAGTGGAGGCAATAGGCAAGCATAAGAGAGAGGTTTCATCTAATTGGACATCTTTGTAGTAGGGGTCATAACAGATCTTATATTGCAAAGCCTCATGAACATGTGCTCTGCAAACATAGAAGTTGTATTGTTGGGAATCAACATTTTTTTTATTAATAATGAGTATATCCAAGTCATGTATGTGGCGTGGCAAGTAATTTGCAATTGTTGTAATATCCTGAGGAAAACAAATAGTGTGGCCACTATATTTGAGTTGTCCTCCTCTTGCATAAGTAACTTGGAGGACAGGGCTAACTCTTGATATAAGCATCTCCTCAATCTGAGATAGGCATTGTAGACAAGAAGGCTGCTCTCCAGGGTCCATGTTGTTCCACTTTGAGAAGCGGTTGCCATTTTTTTCAGAAATGCATCTTGTACAAGCTGTAGTACCATTGAACAGGGTAGTTTTTATTCCTGGATATCGTTCCATGCATATCTGGCATGTTGATATGTTTGATAGGTTGTCCAACTTTGAACGGAACGAATTTCTAGAGATGTAATAGTTTGCTGGAAATAGTGGAGGATGGAGGTTTTGGGAGGTAGAAGTGGGGTTAAATGTAGTTTGTAAGTGAGGTGTTTGTGGTTGCAAGGAGCTAGGGTTATTGGAAAGACAGGGTGGAGTAGTGGAGGAGCTGGCAAGGTTACTATGAAGGTTTTCTCTTCTTCGTTTATTAATAGAATCCTTATTTGCATGGTACCACAATCGTTTTAGATGATTTCGATGAGACCGCTGTGCTTCCGTACTTTCAACTTGGTTTTCCATGGTAGAGGTTGCTGAGGAACATAGCAATGCAATATTATTGTGCAGTAGTTAACAATAAAGTTGAAATAACACATGTAAGGTAGGTGTGCAAAATAAGCTGGATGAAAGCTTGAAGTAATAATCCATTGTATTGACTAATATGTGCACAAGATAATATTGTCGAATTAATAAGTCTTTCTATTCATTTCATTAGTAATTGTACGCACACAAGATTACATTTAAAATTGAATTGCAAAACATGTGGAGAAGATAACATTGTCGAATAAAAAGAGTATTTGTATTCATCTTAGTTCTAATTGTAGGCACAGTTGGTTCCATATGGTTGTATTTATAGTAGCAAAAGTTGTAAAACATAAACAAAGAGTATACAATATTGTGGAATGTAAGAGGTACATGCAAACTTTAAACAGGTTTTAATGCTGTAATGACAAAGCTTTGTATTTCTTTCCCAGCAAATGAATTCAGAGTGATGGCCACTTCAAAGAAAAACTTGTGCCCAAGAACTCGATCCAACACCTCTTTAGCAGCATTAGGTTCAGCGAGAAGTAGTTGAAAATTTTCAGCGGAAACTCCAAACAAGTTGTTTGCAGGACCTTCAAATGCAGTGACTTTAACAAGAGCACCTGTTCCATCGTCCAAATCCACTTTGATCATGTAGCTAAAATCACATCCAGGGAGATCAATAGAACACTTTGGGCAATGAAAGCTATTGGGATTTTTTTCTACAACCTTTTTCTTACACTTCTTATTGCCCACCATAAGAGGACAAGAGAGGTAATAAAAGTTTTCCAAGTGAACTTTTGAAATGCTTGCTTTTACGCAAACATTGGTTTTTACAAGATAGTTTGTATTGTTGATCAATGCGATGTCAATTGGATTTGCAAACTTCTCGGAAGAAAGATGATCTATTGAGAGTGAAAGGAGGGGTGTTTCATTGCCTACAGTCGTGTACCATTGAAGCAACATTGTTGCTTCTAAAATTTTTGGATTTATGACAATTGTAGTTGCATATATAGTATCAAGAGCCTTTCCACGCCAGGAGGTTACACGCCCAGATTTGATTAAGATAGTTGGAGGGGTTGGTAGAAGAAGCAAAGTAGATAATTCTTTTCCTTCAAATTCACAGTGATGACCCCAAAGTGTAACATCAATGGACAAGCATGACATGTCGGTGATTGTTGCAGTACACTTAATTGTTTCGGTTCCATCTCTCTTACGGATAATTGATGCAGGGGAGATAGATAAAAGTATGCCAAGAACATCAACAACGGAATGAATAGGTAGTGATAGTAGGGAATCTATGCTCTTGATATGCAAGCTATGCATGGGGATTGTAGACTCGACACATGGTGAAAGTGTAATTGTTGATGATTTGTGTAGGAAAATTTCAAATGGGTTCATCGAGCTACTATATTTTTTATTAGCAACTTGTATGCGACCATTAGAAATGATGTATACACTATTAGAGTGCACAACATTATAGAACTCATCAACAAGTTCATTGAAGCACGTGACATGTATTTCGGTGCCTTCTTTGTCAATGAGGTCAAAACCAAAAACTTTTCCTTCTTGGTTAGCATTGTGAAACTCATGAATTGGACTCTTTGTTAATGCTCTTCCCTCAATGGACCAACGCTTATAGTATGGGGTCAAAGATTTGATGGGAAGTATTTCAGAAGTGGGTATGGTTGATCCTTGGGTAGATGTTGCAGCTTGTTGTAAAGCAGATGGGCCTTGGGAGCTAGTGGATGGCAAATGAATTGTTGCTTGCATAAGAGGAGTTGGCGTGCCAATGAGTGGTATTTTATTAGAGACCATTTCAATATTGTTGATAATTATAGCCCTGCAAGCGAACAATGCAAATGTTTTAGGAAAATCACAGTAATGAATGAGAACAAGATTCAAAAATAGCATTAGGCTGGACGTACGTGTATTTGTCGAACATCTTTGATGTATATTCTGTAAGGCGGACAATAGACCCACCAACCATTGCTTCTTCGACAACAAGATTGTTGAACTGGCTGGGAAGTAAAGTTGGATGGGTATGGACACCATCAGAGAGTTCAATACGATATTTAACATCTGTTGAATGAGCTTGTTGTATAGCATTTATGGATGTGACCTGTAATGAAGGGTCAAGATCGAACATGCCTGCAAGAATTTCTTCAATAGCATTTGGAGTTAGAGTTGCCATTGTGAAGGTGAAAGCTAGTTGAAGTTTTGTGCCTGCGGGGAACTTGTGAGTGTTAGAATTGGCATTAAGGGCACACCAAATAAAGGTTAATTTTCTATTTCTTTGGTTTTTTTTTAGAAATCGTTTAGTTTTCCTCTAAGATTGTTGTGTTCTAAAATTGTGACGATTCATAAACCATAGGTTATGAATCATACATAACAAGAAGTTTAAAACCACCAAATAAACATAAAATTAATATCACAAATTTTGGAAATTTGTACATGAATAAGCAAATAGGGAGGCACAAGATAGTATATTTGAATTTTGTATATCTTTGTTCCAACATAAAAGGAAATCCATTTTTTTTACACTACCCAGCTGCAATCAAGAAAAGTGTATACATGTTCTCCCTTCGGATGTAAACATCTTTTGATAAAGAAACGGTAGATTTATATTATGTGTCTCCCGGCCAATCATTTATATTTGGTAAGAAAGTACAATCAATTGTAAATTTGATTTTATAAAATATTTTCAATCAAGAGCATGGTTATTTGTTAGAAAATGTTCTATCCTTGATTTAATTTTGTTTATTGGACCGTAACTTTGCATTTCTAATTATCCTATGAATGGTTGCTTTGTAGATCAAAGGATACATTTTGTTTAACTAACAATTTTAAAGTCACAACTATTGGTCCAATATTGATAAAAATATTGGGCATTATATAAACAAATAACAACTACTATCACAACTATTGAAAAATGCTTAGGTATTGGGTTCTCTCCTCTATGTTCTAATACTTGTCTAAAACCTCTCTCTTAACCTTTTGAGTAGTTCATCATCCATAGCTAGTTGACTTTTTCTGAATGCTGCAAATAGAATTGGTAATAGATGGTTTGCCATACCTAGCTGATTTTTTGTGAATGCTGCAAAGAGATAATAGTTGAGGTTGAGGTTGAAATTTGCATAAGCCTAGCTGGGGCCTCAAATGCTGAGAATTGTGACAGATTTGTTGCTAATATGGAGGTTTCAAAAACTGAGTATGTGAATTGCATAAGTTTTCCTTTTAGATTAAACCCACATCTATCGCTTTGCAAAAATTTGAGAGCAGTGGTTTCCCCACAAAACCAGTGATAGTACCAAAAAAATGTCAGATTAAAGACATGAAATTTCCATAGTCCAAGGGCATGAGTTGGAATGATTTTGGTAAAAACTTGTGTAGAGTTTTTTGTATTCATCACTAAAATGAAACCCTGGCCAACGACTTTCCTCAAGATTTTGCACAAATTGTATCACGCGGGTGTGATTGGCAGTATAACACCACATTCCACAACCTTTGTTAACATCTACTCTACAAATGCTAAAATGGGAGCCTTGGAACAAGGTATGGACTTTCATCGCAGCATAAAAGATGGAGGTACATTTTTTTTCAATGATGTAATTTCAACTGCCTTCTAGTTATGTATGTAAAAAGTGGACACATAGACAAGGCACGTGAACTGTTTGAAAAAATGCCTCAAAGAAATGCGATTCGAGGGCCTAGAAATGTTCAGAGTTTGTAGTATTCTAAATTGTAGTTCATTGGTGTCTCAGAGATGTTGTGGAAAAAATATTATGTATCAAAATAAACATGATATACATGATATCAAAGTAACTCTTATGCAAGTAGTGGCCATAAAAGCAGATCTAAGTTTTTATTTAGATGATACTTAATTTAACAACGAGCTAACATCAATCTCAGTGTAGATTGACTGAACGCAGCCGGCAGAAGACTTGCTTCTTATAATTACAAGGTTGTTTACATTACAACCGATGCAAGTTATAGAATGTCCTAAAAAAATTAGTAGAAGGGCTTGTATGAAGCTAAAAACCGATGGAAATGATTCTAGGAGGATGGATATTCACGAAATGGGTTTATTGAGAAGGCCTTGGAAACTTTAAGCAAATGCAATTGGCAGCTGTAAAGCCCAACTCCACAACCTTTGCCAGCATCCTCCCAGCCTGTGTGAAATTGGGAAGCTTTGCAGCAGAGTATGGACGTCCATCTAAACATAATTGAAAGCGCATTGTTGTCCGATGTTGTAATCGCAAGTACTCTTGTAGACATGCATCCAAAATGTGGAAGCATACACAACACATTAACTGGTTGACAAAATGCCTCAAGATATGTTCTCGTGGAATTCTATGATCGCACAATATGCCCAATATATATAGTATATATGCCAAAAATGTTCATTTTTTTGTTATGGCTATCAGTTGGGCTTCCTGCAGTTTTTATTGATCTGTCCATTGCTGCCAATTAGAGGACTGATGTTTCCAATTTTCACCATGGCAGCAGCGAAATCTGTGAAGAAGGTGTTCTGATTCGTACTATATGTAGTCACCTAAGAATTAGCAGAACCTCCATTAAAAAGCTGCTGATTAGAGTGCAAAAGTCCTTTCTGGCTCCTCAGATTTTTGTAGTAGTTGTTGTCAAAGGTTGTGGGCATATGAAGAACTAAGGGTGACAGGTTGTTATCCCCACTGCTGGTTGGACAGTTTGATTTCAGAGAAGTGGCGAATGTAGATTCTATGTTAGTTTTATTGTAGATGTGAGCTCTGAAATTAGTGCATTATTGATCAACATAGATGTCACATGCAAGACAACAATATCTTGGTTATCATAGTTTTCAAGCCAACAAATTAAGTTGACAAACAAAGAGCTTAAAGTTCTATACAAAACTCTCAACTCTTCTTTTTAATCAATCATCATCCAAAGCTGTTACTTGTATCACATCTAGACTCTCAAATTCAATGCTTCAGCCTTGCATCTAAATGCTTAAAATAGTGATCCAATGCTGCATAATTGCATTTCATGCCTAGTCTTTATATAGTAAACCCAAAGATGTGCGCTTTGCAAGCATACACATAAAAATACTAAATCCAATGGTATTCAAGAAAAATGGTCAGTTACAACCTCAAGCCTCATGAAATTGCAATGTGCCACTATCAATGATCGTCATTGCAGAAAGCTGTTCAGACCAATGTGAAACTACAAAATATCACGACCTAGAGATGGATGGCATCTATCAGTTGTGTTGAGGGAAAAATATGCTGCCTATAGAGACAGTAGATGCCACTCCTAACTTCAGGGTATCGTGTATGGTTACATAAATGGTACCTATTGTAATTTTAAAAATACTAATGTTAATCTCCAGTGAGAATTGTAAATGGACATAAATATATTCCATGTTGGTATCCACAACTGACGATCTGGAAAATGCAAGACAAACATTGTTAATATGAAGATAAAACATTTTATCAAAATATGCTTTTTGTTGTACCCTAAAAATATGAGGAAACTATAGGCATGTTGTCATCAACCGTAACCATGTAGAAAGTCTTGTTAGCAATGTTAAAAGCTGCATTATTTAATCCTTAACATGTCACTGATTGAGAAACCCACAGCAAACTCAAAACTGCAATTGATACATTTAAGTTAAGTTTTCAGATAAAACTGTGTAGAGATTTTTAATATCAGTTACACTCCATGATTCATCAATAGTCAAGTGCAACACCGTATACAATGAGCTTAGCTATTACCCTTCTCCGCCTAAGATAGTATGGGAGTTTTAGAGCAGGGAAAGAACATGTCTTCCGCAATTTGCAGGCATAAGCTGTGCCAAATGTTTTCTGTGGCAGGGCTGAAGGCATATGTTTCTTAGTTCGGTGTTCATCATGATTTTGCTGATGAGGGGCTCTGAGATTACCCTGTGGCCAAAAATTACAAATGAAAGAGGCAGGAGAAGGGTCAAGGCGATGGCTCTTATTATAACATTTGAAAAAACTCAATGGGAGTGATGACAAGAAACACAACAGAGAATGATCAGGCAGCGTACATATTCAAAAGGGAAAATCTTCGAAAGCAGACTGGCAAGTGACTTACCTCAAGATTGTGCACTAATTGTGTCCCGATGTGGGCAGAGGTCGCATGAAATTTTTAGGAAACCCCAAGTTGTGTACTATCGTCGCATGAAATTTTCAGGAAACCCCAAGTTGTGGGCAGAGGTCGCATGAAATTTTAATCTTGCTGCTTCAATCTATCACAGAAAAGGGGCAGAAAGCATTAGCGGCGGGGGAAGCAGTAAAATATGGAGTGGAAACCATTAACGG
The DNA here is from genome assembly GCA_007258455.2 of Sequoia sempervirens. Lineage (NCBI taxonomy): Eukaryota > Viridiplantae > Streptophyta > Pinopsida > Cupressales > Cupressaceae > Sequoia > Sequoia sempervirens. The sequence goes on along the minus strand of VDFB02026320.1, from coordinate 50,874,410 downwards.
CGATAGAAATATAGCTTACCTCAAGATTCTATACAAATCCCTGTTGATGTCGCTGGTAAAAAGAGGTCACGAAAGTAGGGCGAATATTAACATTAGGCAGATATTATTGAGAACTAAATCTATCGCGCTGTCAACATTGTCGATATTTTCTGCAGTAAATGCTACTCAGATATTTTTCCCAGCTTCGTGCAATAACTGCTCTGTTCCCAGTAGACCTGCTACTCGGATATTTTTCCCAGCTGCAATAACTGCTGTGCTTTGTTTCATCCACGAAAAATGTTGAACGCCTCGGATGGATTTCATCGCATGCGATTGTCTGTCGAACAATCTACACCATCGGAGGTAAAAATGCCTTCAAAATATTAAGCGTAGGACGCCTTCGGCGTAATTAGTAGTATATGGTTTATGTGGGATATTAAGGGTAAGGTCTCATGGAGGCAGGCTTCCTAAAAGGACGGAACAAAATCTGTTAATTTTTTTTTGGAATATTTCGAAACTGGTGGTCCCATGAATTTAGTTGTTCAGTTTAGCTTAAAAATTTAAGCTCCAAGATTTAAGCAGGCCGGTGGTCCCATGAAGCTAGAATGGAATGTTGTGAATAAAAAATTAATAAATAAACATCATTTCCCTCCAAATTTTCCCTAGTGGGAATCTAAATTTCTGGATGTGTGACAAGTGACAGGAAAAACTCCTAAGCTCGTGGGGCAATTTCTAGCTCACCCCAATCTCACTAGCTGAAATCTTTAGCCCAAAACAATTTGGGCTGGAAAAGATTCCATTGAAACCTGTAGCAGATCTTTTTCTTTTTCCATGAGCCCTGTTTTCGTGAAAATAGGAGCCCAAGCCCCCCCATGGGAACATAAGGTAAGTGTGCTCAAATGGTCTGTTAAGGCCCCAACAACATATGCATACTTTATGCTACTGTGAACATTTGAGCCATATGCTGGAAAAGTAAAATCTCTACTTTTTGAGAATGAATGATTTTAGTTTTTGTTTTGGTTTTGCTGTAAGTTAAACTAGCAATCACATCTTGGTGTGAAGAGGTGTGGAAGATCAATTAGGAAAAAGTATGGTTTATTTTTTACATACATTTGTGTAGTACATGATGTCAATTGATAGATCATTTTAAAAATGATATTGTTTATACATTATTATTATTATTATTATTATTATATTAATTTTATTTTATATTTTATTATATAATAATATTATTATATATATTTATTTTATTTTACATATTAACTATTATATTCACCACATTTAACATACATATAGTTTTATTTTTCCTAATCTATCTAAAGATCAATTAAACTATGCAATTTTTTATAAATTAATTTAATTTGATCTATATAGAAATATATTAATTATTAATTATAATAATTTCATATTTATATTTAATATTTAGTATTATAAAATATAATATATAATAACAATAATAGTATTTAGGGTTTTGTTCATCTCCATTTTGCATTCACTTTCCTTTCATTCCATCATGCTACATGTCCATTTCCATTTTGCTCACTGCTCATGATTTTGTGTCTGGTCTGCTCACCCAAAGATCTGGATCCTTGCAATGATCTTACTATCATTCATCCCCAGACGGAGCCACTGTTGGAACTATAAAAATCCGATGATTTTACATAGTGTTCACATTCATAATTTTCCAAATAAGTCCCACCACAGGGATATGTTCTCCATTTTTGGCCTTATAGCCCCATAAAATCCATCTAGGCCTAAATATTTCACATTGCAGTTCCTATTGGCATGACAATATCAGGGTCTCCCCAATCCATTTTGTGTTTTTTGCTAATAAACGTTAGTGTTTCCTATCGGCAAGACGTTTTTGATGTCATGGAGATTGGATTTCATCTACTGATGGCTATCAGAAAGACATTTTTATTGTTTCGGTGACAAAAAGGGAGCATATCGACAGGAGTTATGGCATCAGATTGAAGTCTTAGTGAGATCTCTGTCTTGCCGAGCAACACATTGAAGGATTTCTTCGGCCAATCAAATAGTATTCGGTGTGAAGTCATAACGAATTCACATTGTCACACCGACCGGTGGTGGAAGGATGCGTATATCGGTAAGAGTTAAAGTTTTCGGAGTGAGGTCTTGGTGAGTGACCTCTGGTCTTGTCGATATTACACATGAGGACTATGTCGGTAGAGGAATTGATTTGTCTCAGCGACACACAAGATGGATGAAGACTTTCAGTATGACATAATGTGCTCTACGAGAGGTCTCCCCGACATCGGAATGTCATAGCGAAGCACATAAAATAAAAAGGTTTCTATCGGTGTGAGATTGTTATTGTCTTGGCAATCTAAGGTGAGCTCGGGATTTTTCGTTGAGACAAAGGTTTGACCAATATGACATCTCCCCGATAACAATAATTCACGGTGACAAGTTTGATCATGAGGGCTATTAGTAACACTTGGGGTGTTTTGTGAGATGTCTCTCTGATATCAAAAGGCTACAGCAAAATACAAAGGGACAAAATGATACTTCTTGAATTCAGCATAACGAGTAGAATGTTATAGCGATACATGTAGAATGAAAGAACACATCTCGGGGAAACATAAAGTAATCTATATGACATCTCCCTGACTTTGATAGGTCACGGCGAAACACAAGGAACTAGGAGATGATTGATGGTGATATAATTGCCTTCGTCATGACTATGATATGTCTCAGCAACTGTTCCAGTGTTGATTAATAAAATTCATATGTTGCTAGCCGACATGAAATGAGCCCGAATTCAGTGGTAGGTTGACATGGGATCTTGTGGTGATGAGATTTTCTGATTCTTGTGTATAAATATCTATTTTGTGATTATAAAAAAGGAAGGAGCTATTAGATTTTTGATATACAGTAGTTAGAGATGGATACAGTAGAATAAGTTGCTCAGATCAGAGGCTATGATGCATGTTTTCAAAATGGAGGTATTTATGAAAATCAATTGATGTTGTTGTACATTTCTGGTGTCAATTGTCTGTTGAATCTAATGAAAGTATTGCTAAGTTGTCTCCAAGATGGATGCTTTCCGGTTGTTTAAATTGATATTGTGGATGGTAAATCTACAAATGGTCTAAAATTTCAACATATATTCTTAGCAACATAGCAAATTTTCACATCCATATGAAATATTGAATCATGTTCCATAATGCAATCTAAACAACAAAATATCAAATGAACTAAGTAAAGCATAAGGAAGCGAGAATCAAACTCTATCTCATATTGGATTGGTGCTACTTTGATGTGAAAAGTAGCCCTTTCCCAATCCATGATTAAGCTCCATGATATGATATTTTGATGATCAAGATGATGGATGTGAAAAATTAGTTCTTCAATGAAGAGTGACTTTGCATAAGCTTTTTGGATGAAATTGTGGAGGATTTGCTTGAGGATGAAGCTTGTCATTTAAAGATTTTCAAAATGCTAAGTGTTGAAGAGAGACCAATGTGGGACTAAGATTGGACAAATGAAAGGACACTTGTCAAGTGGTGATTGGTTGATGTATGTGCAATATTTGGGAAGAGTGCCCATGAGAGGGAGAATTTGAATTCAAATTTGTGCAATGAATGCAGGTTTGACGCTGGAGAGGGGACTGTGGGGACATATGTAAGGCCTCATAAATGCTCTATTTGGGTGTACATGTCCACTTGGAGGGAGATTCAAACTTGGAGAATATTCTTCCTTTATGCCAAGTTGAAAATAAAGATTTTGATAAATCAATTAAATGCAATTTCATGTGCAAGTGGACAAATCTAGAGAATGCAAGTGGGTGAGATTAGCATTAGATCAGGATTAATTAGCTAGGATGATGATTAGGATGAGTTTGACCTCTTTGACTTAGATATTTGATTTATTTAAATCAAGAAGGATGGAATATGCATTACGATGGATGTTTGATTTATTTGATTAAAAAGGTTGATGATAGTATTTATTTGGTTTAAATAAATGACCTTAGGAGATGTGAGATTACCTAATGAATGGTTGAAAGTGAACGGTGTGAATAGAGTGGATGCATAAGAAGCGATTTGCATGATGAATGCATAATGCTAATTTTGGTGTCACGAGGTCTCTTTCGAAGTTTATGTTCAGTTTATCAATGCACATTTGTTTTATCTGTGTGATTAATCAATTGGTTCTTTCAAGAAAAGATTAAATCCTTTTAATTGATCAAAGTAATCAGAGAGATTCATCTGGATTGTTAAAGTAGAGCTTAGTAGTTACATAATTGCATGTTTATACAAGTTGTAAATAGAATATATGCCAGATAGTTTGAGTTTTCTCCAGAGAAGTGTTGCTCATCTTAATCTCATTCCCGACTTTCCACATGCCCAATGAACACTGTCTTTTGTTTCCATCATTTGGGATTGCATTGGTTTCTTTATGTCCTATTCAGTGAACATATTGGGATTTAGAATTGATTGTTATGGGTGTATAGGACTGGGTACTAATTTAATTTAAAAGCTGCCATGAGTAATGAATAGAATAATTTACAGGACAAATGCAGAATAAGTTTTGTTTAAGGCCAGTACCCTCTGGTTTAGCAGCTTTGAGTACAGAAACTTGAACTAGAACAGGCATGGTACCCCTAGGCAAGATTGGGCCTCAGGTTTCAGCCATTTTACAGGGACAACAGAGGAGAGGGATGTCCTTCAGAGAGAGGAAGGAAGGAAGGAAGAGGGTCAAAGGTACAGGAGGAGGGATGGATGGGAGGACCGTGAAGGAGGAGAGAGAAGGATGGATAGGAGGGGATGTATGAGAGCAGGAGGAGGAACAGACACAAGAGAGGAGAGGAGGGTGAAAAAGGAGGATGAGAGGAGGCCATGAGAGAGAGAGGGAGGGCACAAGGAGAATGGAGGAGGACAAAAAGTTAGAGAGAGAGATAGGATGTTGGAGGGATAGAAGGAGATAGAGACCTAAGAGAGGGGCTGGAGGTATAGAGGGAGGGATCATCCTAACAAAGAGAGGGAGGGGAGGAGAGATAGAGAGAGAGTAAGGGAGGGACAAAGGAAGGGGTGGATGGATGAAGAGAGAGATAGAGGGAGGAAGGGGGGAGGGAGAGAACTAAGAGAGAGGGGGTAGGAGGGATAGAGGGAGGGAGAGCTTTGAGAGAGAGAGAGAGGGAGGGAGGGGAAGAGTGAGAGGGAGGGATGAAGGGAGAGAGGGAGGGAGGGAGAGCGAGTGGGAGAGAGGGGGTGGGAGGGATAGAGGGAGGGAGAGACCTAAGAGAGAGAGTGGGTGGGAGGGATAGAGGGAGGGAGAGACCTGAGAGAGAGAGAGAGAGGGAGTCATCTAGTTAGAATGGGAGGGAGAGACTTGAGAGACCTGGGGCATTTGAAGGGATAGAGGGAGGGAGCATCCTAAGAGAGAGAGGGAGGGATTGTGTGAGTATGAGGAAGATAAAAAGCATGTTGCAACAATAAGGAAAATATTTTTAAAAAAAATTGATGAGATTAAAACTAAAGATGATTTGTGTTTGAGTGAAATGGTAAGAGAAAGTGAGGAAAGAGTTACAGTAGAGGAGAAAATTAAGGTAAATTTTTTTTTTTTGAACATTTTTATGAAGATAAATGTGAATATAATGAGGATGCAGTAGATAAAATTCCATTGAAGGACATAGAGGAGAGTGAAGATGATTTAATAATAAACATTGTAGTGATAGAAGTAAAGTGGGATGCAATGTTTGTAAGTCAGAGAGGAAATACATTTACATGTCTTGTAGAAGGCATGAAAGAAGAAAACAAAGTTGAAGATGTGACAAGTGATGAGAAGGTATATTCCTATTTCAATGAATTTGAGAATAATTATTTTCATGTTGCAAGATGTATGATTTAGTGAATTTAGATGAGATGGTTCAAATAGATTTTTCTAGTGATGATTGGTATGTAGAGAGGGATTTGTATGGTGTTGTAGAGTTTAGTGTAGATGCATTTTAGTGGAGGTAGCCAAAATATGGTGGGTTGAATCCAACAAAATTGGAGGAGAATGTGAGATACACTTGGAGGAGGTGGTCAACTTATGGTGGAGATGATTCCACATTGAGGTAGAGTAAAGAGAAGAGTTGTTAGAGGAGGAGGTTTCTTGTTCTAGCTAAGTGTTGGAAGAGGAGAAAGAAGAATTAATTGTAGGCACCAAATTCAGTGATGGAGTTTGCTAAGGATTGCTTGCAATCTAAAAGGATGGTACTCAACTCTCCATTTTGTGAATCCATATTCAAAAAAAAATTCCCATATTGGGTGTTTGATGCAAGATCATATAGGGTGTAAGAGCAATCTTGCATCACCCAAAAATAATTTCTTTTCTTTTAATTTTCAATAAGGGCTTATGTGGGCTAATGTTGTGTGGGAAATTAATTATTTTAAATTTCCAAATATTGAAATATTTCCTATGTGATTCTATAATTATAATTTTGATGGGTATTTACTTTGATACATGTTACAAAGGTATAAAAGGGGGAATATTATCTTTGGGCATCACATTTCTTGGAGGGGACCACTTTGTAAGCATTCTCTTACATGTTGAATTGCATGTATTTGCGTGTTGGTTTGCCAGCTTTGCATGTTTATCCTTGCTTATATTTGGAGCTGTTAGAGCCATTGAGGAGTTATGGAGATTCTATAATTGAACAAATTTTATTGGCCATGATTTAGGTTCCCATGTGAGGGTCATGTGAGCATTTAGTAATTTTAATTATTTTATGATTTCTCCTCAAGGTGGGTGTGGGTTTTCCACAAAGGTTTTTTTTCGGCATGTTTTTTTGGAAACCACAATGGTTTTCTCATTCTAAAACTTCTATATTATGATGCATTGTCATTTGGAGAGGGGGATTTGGAGTTTTTACAAGTGGAGATGGGGAGATGTAGGATTTTGAGGAGGATGTATGAATCCTATTGAACACCCATAATACTAAGAGGGGGGTGAATCAGAATTCTATTAAACAATTCAACTATAAACCATCCAAAAATTAAAGCACATCTAACTGCAATTGTAAAATAAGACATGAAAGAAATCATAACACAACACAACAAACAAACACCAGGATTTTTTATGTGGAAATCCTAAAATGGGAAAAACCATGGTGAGGATTATCTCACAATATATTATAATTGGCTATAGGATATTATAGGGGTACACTACCAGGACACACTATCCTTGAAAGGCTCATAGCCTGAAATGATTACAAAATGGAGTGTTGCTCACTGCCAAAAAATGAACTAATAGAAAAAAAACAAACTGATAGAATACACCTTTCATGTGCTAAATTCAGTTCCAATTAAGCCCTAAAAGAAAAATCTTGCTCTGCCTTGCTATCATTCAACATACACAAAAATTATGCCTTAATACTGATCTCATACATTTAAATTTACTAGCTCACATAGTATCACACTATCACACATCTTCTATCAAAATCACTGTACATCTAAAAAAAAAAAAGTTCCATATATATATGCTATTACATTTGCACACATCAATTAGGTCAGCCTAATTGGATGTACATATACTTAATTCACAAATAGCTTGTTAACTCAAAACTTCAAACAAAATTCCTTTTTCACTCAAACCAAAATGTGCAAGGCATAAATTAGGTCGGCTTGTACCTAAAAAGGATCTCTTTGACATCCACACAACATATTAATCTTCATACCACTTATCCAAGTATAAGGTTGACCAAAAGAGGACTTAATCACAAAAATAGGACAAGCTGACTAACACCAATCAACCATATGATCATATGAGAACACGCCATTGGAATACATGTAGAGTTGACACCTATAAATAATATCCCAAATTTGTAATGAATAGATCAAGGTACCGAAGGAATCTAGACCGAATAACTCATACCACTATGTACAACTCTAAAAAAAGTTGTATGTCGATCTTTTGTCATTTGTATCTTTCATCCCATTCAACCAAAATTGTTGAAAAATTGTTCATAGATGCATTTAATAGTCTTGAATAACATACTAAAACTAGATAGGCCGTTCTTCTAAATTGAGAAATTATGGACCAAATTATTGGATCAAAGTAGCACAAACACTACACTATTTACCAGATAGATAAAAACTATCACCAAACAATGTTGGTATCAATGAAAACACATTGGAGGGATTCTTCTTCATTCTTCCAAAAATCTCCCCCTTTGTCATTGATGGCATCATGTGCCAAAAAATGAATCTCCAAAAATTATGAACACAAACTGTATAAAATCCCCCTTTCAAGTATACACCAAAGTTTCCCAATTTCTCCCAAAACATCAAAAGTGTTCCCCCTTATTGTCATCTCTCCCTTTGAAATAAAGGACAAAGGGTGCACTGGTAATAATTTTTTTGAAAGGAATTGAAATAACATAAAATAGAAAAAGAATGTAGAGAACTTTCTAACTAGAACTAGGAGCACCTTCTAATTCCTTGAGAAAGGCTTCCCAAGCAGGTGTTCCATCATCCCAGATCCCCTTTTCCCTAACAAGCACTCCATGCAATGATTCCAACTCTACCTAGCTCTCTTCTCCTTCTTCCGAAGTGGATGGATTAAGATTTATCTTTTCAAGTTTCTATGCATCCACTAAGGAACTTGATATTGGAATGCGTTTGGAATTCACTAGATCTCCAAGCTGTCCAAACCGCCTTATGACATCCTCTTTTTACCTTTGCAAAGTGAAAAATTTATTTTGTAGGTCTGAAATGGATGTCTAGGAAGCATAATCTCTAGCATCTGCAATGCTGTAGGCTCAGGAGGCATTAACAAGTTGTGAATCTATTGAGTCCATTAGATCTTTGATACCTTGAGTGGCATTCGATCATCACATGCAATACACAAACAATATCTGGGCTTTGTATTCACATTCCCTCACCTCTTTTAAGCATTGCAACACCTTGCTATGTGTGGCTACACATTTATCCTATAGTACCAGTAACCTTTTCTCCAAAAGCCTTGACACTACCTCTTTTTTCAGTCTACTCCTTTAAGCTAGAGGTATATTCTTTGAGTGAATCAACCAAGAACTTTAAGTTTTCAATAAGAACTAACAAGTCATCAATTGTGGCATCGAGAGTTGTATCCTACAAAGCCTTGATGGCATCATTTATTAGTTCAGTCCCTTTCTGATGGGTTTCAATAATTTCCTTTTTATCGGAGTCAAGAAAGGTAACTCTAAGCTATATTCTTTGAATCGATCATATATTACTTAGATCCACATAGCCTGGATGCGATGGGAGATAAAACAACTAGGGTGGAATCACAAGATAAATCCTGGTTTGTCTTAACAAAAGACCTTTAAGAGTATTTATGGATGATTCTATGGATGGCTTTGATAGCTCAATGGTCTTTGTAGATTCTTCTTCACTTCTTCCAACCTCTGTTTCTTCCTAATTTTCTTCTTTATTTTCCTCTTCTTCCTCTTCATAGGGGCTTTTTGATGGTTTTCCTTTATTTTCTTCCTCGTCCTGATCATATTTTCCATCATTACTCCTTTCATCTTTATTTTCTTTTTTTTCATTATTATCTTCTTCACCACCATTTCTGGAATTCTCATGGTGCTCTTGTGGATTGTCATTGGTATCATTCTGATATTGATCTTCAATATTTTCTCGGGTTGTATTGTTTATATCTTCCAGAGGAGAAGATGTCTCCAGAGAAGCATGTATATCATCAACCTTATCCAAATGTGATGTCTCTTCAATAGAATGATCCTTTACTTCTTTGAAAACGTGGTTGTAGAAGGGAGCATTTATTTCCTATCAATATCTTTGTCTTTAATAGGCTCCAAAAATCCTTAAATTTACATGTTTTCTGTCAGAATCTTTTTCAACATCTTCAGAATGTCATTTTACATCACATATCTTTGTGTCACTGCTTGAAACCTCATATATCAGGGGCTTATTAGATCTCTCTATAATTGCTCCCCATAAACCTAGTATTGAAAATTTAGTTTTTAGAAGAACTATTTGCACCAGATGAAGATACAAATTTATTAGGTTCATCCTTGTTCTCATGTTCTTCCTTTTTCTTCCAGATCTTCTCTATTTCCTTCTTAATTTTTGTATGATCCACTTTATTCATAGGTTTATTCCTTTGTTTCAGATTAGATTTCCTCCCATTTTTACTTTTGAAAAATATTGAAATTTGTCCTAGTTTGTTGCAGGTGTAGCACACAACATTTTTCTGACCAAACTGATTTTCCTTTATCCTTGATTTGTGTACTAGTTCTAGCCTTATTTCCAAATGCATTGCATGTATAATAGTAGCCATTGAAGGATTGAAACACTCTTCCAGTATTGAATCTATTCATCATTTTTTGACTTATGCACTTAGCAGCTCTACATCCAAATTTCTTGCATGAAAAGCATTGTTCAGAAAAGAATCCAACATTCTAATTCATTCTACTTCTACATTTTGTTTCCCTATATTACATGAAAAACAAATTCCATTGAAAGATGATTACCTTTGAGCATTAGGTTGTCTAATAGGAGTTCTTTTGGTATTGCTTCTTAGGTTCTTCATCTTTCTACCATTGCCTTGAGTCTTCCTTTCATTGTCAACCTTGTTAGGGGATTGATTTTTCTTTGACCTTTTTCCTTCTTCAAGTCCTAAACAACCTTTATCATTAGAAGGTTTCTGAGTTGCAATCAACTCATCAAGCATTGTAGTACTTATTTTGAATTTTTCCTCATGGGATCTTGCTTTCTCCATATTTGATCTTAGGGTCACCACTTCTTGTTCAAGCTTGATGCATTCATTAGTCTTTCTTTGAATCTCAGCTTTCTGATAGTCCTTAATTCTCTTCTTTTCTTCAACTTACACTTTTAGATCTGTAATATCCTCATTTTCTTTCTTCAACTGATCACTGACTTCTCTATGCCTTTCTTGGAACTTCTTGATTTTCTCTCTTAATTTTTTGATGCATTCATTTGCTTCTTTTAGGTTCTCCTTCAAAATTTCTTTCTCACTTTCAACTTTTTCTAGATGTTCATGAGAAGCATTGAGTTCTTAATTGTTAATTGTACAATCACCTTCTATGCATTTAGTTGCAAAGATTTCTTTTGGAGGAATAGGACACCTTTTTTCAGCCATGTGTTCAAACTCCAAGATCTTCCTCAAGTTGTTAGAATTTTCTATAGGAACCAAGCTCTAATACCAATTGTTGAACATCCATGAGAGGGGGGAGAATTAGTATTCTATTAAACAATTTAGCTATAAACCATCCAAAAATTAAATCACATCTAATTGCAACTGTAAACAAAGACATGAAAGAAATAATAATACCACATGACACAAAAACACCAATTTTTTTACGTGGAAAAACCGAAATGGGAAAAACTATGATGAGGATTAGCTCATAATATATTATAATCGGTTATAAGATATTACAGTGGCACACTACTAGGACACACTGTCCTTGAAAGGATCATAGCCTGAAATGATTACAAAATGGAGTGTGGCTCACTACCAAAAAGTGAACTGATAGAATACACCTTTCATGTGCTAAATTCAATTCCAGTTAAGCTCTGAAAGAAAAATATTGCTCTACCTTGTTGTCACTCAACATACATAGAAATTTTCCTTGATACTGATCTCATACATTTAAATTTACTAGTTTGTATAGTATGACACTATCACATATCTTCTATCACAATCACATTATAGATCTACAAAACAAAAATGTTCCATATATATGATATTACATCCACATACATCAATTAGGTTGGCCTAATTGGATGTACATATACTTAATTCAAATTACCTTGTTGGCTCAAAACTTGAAACAAAATTCCTTTCACGCTCAAACCAAAATGTGAAAGGAATAAATTAGGTTATCTCGAACCTAAAAAGGATCTCTTTGACATCCACAAAACATATTAATCTTCATACCACTTATCCAAGCATAAGGTTGGCCAGAAGAGGACTTAATCACAAAAATAGGCCAAGCTGACTAACACCAATCAACCATCTGAGATCTCATACGAGTGTGTGCCATTGGAATACATGTAGAGTTGAAATCTATAAATCATCTGCCAAAGTTGTAATGATTGGATCAAGGTACCAGAGGAATCTAGACCAAATAACTCATACCACTATGCGCAACTCTAAAAATAAAATTGTATGTCGATCTTTTGTCATTTGTCTCTTTTAGCCCATTCAACCAAAATTGTTGAAAGCATGTTCATAGATGCATTTAATAGTCCTAAATAACATAATAAAACCACATAGGCTGATATTCTAAAATGAGCAATTCCAAACCAAATTACTAGATCAAAGTAGCATAAACACTATACTATTTACCAGATAGACAAAAACTGTCAACAAACAATGTTGGAATCAATGACAACACACCAAAGCGATTCTTCTTCATTCTTCCAACAACTCCATGATTGCATATTTTTCCCTATAGAAAGATCCCATGTATGAAGGGAGATTTTGAGCTCCCATGTTTGTAATCCATTTCAATTTGAAATAATATGATAAATGTTGTTGCCTTCTTGCAATTTGTTGTGTGGTTGCTTGTTTCAAATTTGGAGGTTGTAGTTCTTGGAGAAGAAGACCAAGATTTCATGTTTTTGTAGGTTTGAAGGTGTTTGAGTAGCAACAAAAAAACTTTTATGTTGCAAGTTTATTGCAATAGGGACTTCTCATTGAAGATTGCATATTGAAGGAGCTAGAAGCTAGAGGAAGGGGATAGGTTGAAGGAGGTCAATTTGAGATTGATATTTGTTGTTTGTAACAAGTCCTTATATCATTCATATTTCAATTTTGTGATGGTTTCCATCAACCCATATGGCTGCAAACAATTTGATTTTAGATTTTCTATGATTTATTGACATGTAATTTCATTAGATTTTGAATAAGAAACCATAGTTATTTTCAGATTTATGAGTTGTTCCAAACCATTTCTAAGTTGCATTTTGAGATTGTTGGGATTTTTTTATTGAGGTTTAGATTCCCCTACATAAATTTATTTTTAATTTAAATGTGAAAAACATTAATTAGAAATGATTTTCACTTTATTGTGATTGAAATTTCTTTGAATCTCACATTGTGGGTATGAATCATTGAGTTCAAACTGACACTAATGCTACATTTAGTAAATTTCTTTGGTTATTAATCAAATAAATATTGGGATAAAGCATTTACATCATTCTTTTTCCATTCCCTTAAATTATTTTGATCTTTCTTTATATTTGAGTATAGTAGGATTTATATTAAAATATTTAATATAGTTTGAGTAAAATATCACATACCCCTTGCATAAAAATTCCAGATTGACCACTCAACCAAAAAAACATGATTATGACCCAACTCCTAGGACCTCAAAAATGTGATTTATTTAAAAATTAGTTATCTTTTTAGGAGAGGTGAGGTGAGTTTCACCTTTCTTGTGTTGCATGTGTCAATTTGGCCATCAACACATCCAATAAAAGATAATATATAGCACTTCCACATTTATCATAGAATTTGAACACCATAGAATCATAAAGGGATTGGGAATGAGGGATGTCACACATCCATCCTTTATATTTATATTCTACATATCAATTTATCTAAAGTATGAGATTTACTACTATTTATTTTATCGTGGTCATCTAGATATAAAATAGCCTTCCCTTTATCTATCAACTAGGTTTAATTTTCAATACACTTTATCATTCAAGAAAGCCTCTTGAGTTTATTATATTTTACAAATTGATCATTAACTATGAACTCAAGTAACAAGATTTATGCTTAAGATCACTCATATATTCAATTCTTAAAAGATTCATCAATGATTATTTCATATTGGATGATTGGTTCATTTTCTCTTGATTGTTGAGTAAATTAAATAGAGATACACATTTTAATTTAGGGTGGTACAACCTCCATAGTTACATCAATAATTAGATTTTCAATCAAAGGAGTAGGAAATTTTTTCATTGCTACCAACTCACTCCTTTGGGGTGACACGTGAACTACCAATTATATAGGAATAAACATCTTCAATGTTCCTACTTCTCCCAATATTTTTATAGATTATTCACTTGTAGGATCACCACCACCTTATAATTTATCAAATTCTAGATTTATATCGGCCTCCTCAAGCAATATGGCAAGAGTTTATGCATTATCTAGAAGTGTCTTCATCCTTATGATTTTATCATGTATATGAGGAAATACTCCTATATACTTGAGATTTATTTTATTTTTTCTCCTCTCAACCAACCTCATTTTGATTCATTTGTCACTTCTTAATTTATTTTTCTCACTTCACTAACATAACTCCTAAGAATAGGTGCTTCACCTTCTTCATATTGGTGTTGCATTTCTAGTCTTTTATGGAACATTTTGACTCCATTAATATACCCTTTAGTGTCTTAAAATTTTGATGGAGTAGGTCTCATTGCTAATTCATCAATATACAAGGACATATTAATAAATTCATCCTTTCCTTATAGTTTAAAATATAGAATCTCTATTTTAGAGAGAAGAATTCCACCCTTGCTATGATCCATGAAGTGTGATTTAAATGTAAAACTTAATTATCTAACTACTTGTAAAAACATATTCAAGGAGATACAATGCAAGGGAATTTTTAGGGGTTGATTGTAGCTCCATATATCCTAATAAGATTATTCTCCTTATAAATAATCAATCACCCTAATTATGATCCCATGTTCTAGGAGCTCTCATATGTAGAGGTTGAGTAAGTTTCACCAAATCATTTATTAGTCTAGGGTTTATTTCTCCCATGAGTATATTTAATAATACTATTAGAAAATAATCCTAAAAAATCTGAAAATGAGTGATCATGATATAGATCCTTATGGATATGCTGCCACTATTCTAATTTTATTCCCTCATTCTACTTTTGCTAAAAAAGCAATTCCACCCTCTTTTTTTTATCTCATTCACCTACTATAGCATAAAATAAAATAGAGCATATGATTGAATGCCTCTTGAATCACTTAGGAGGATTCATCTTCTTGAAAATTAAATTAATTTAATGAAGCTCTCTTGAAATATAATTATTAGGGACTAGGATCTATACATAGCTAATCATTCAAAATGAAAGATAATATATTATAAAAATAAATATCTAGAACAAATTGTAGAATATATAGGTAGAGTTAAACATATCACATAAAGATTTATGTGGGAATTTTTTGGCCAAAAACCCTATGAAATTTTTATTCTTAAATTAATCAATTCAACTTTTTAATGTTTGTCAACTAGACTAAAAAAAAACAACTTTCATAATATCTCATCCCCTTCTTTCAATACCTCACTAACTCTCATAGTTATGCCAAATTCTCTCCCACATATATCTAATTCTATATTTAATTCATTTCTAATGTATTTTCCCCTATTCAAGGTGAACCTCAAATATACTAAGATCTAACGATGATCCCAAAATCATATAATATATTTTGGTATAAATTTTGATTCTCAAAAACAAATTCCAATGATGATGTAGACATTTTCATACTAGCATCCTTCCTTATGACCTAGTTGAAATCTTAGAAAGAATTCTAAAAATAGGATTGGAATTTATGTGGATTTGGTGACTTATTTTCGTTAGTAGGGATGATTCTTTCAATGCATATAGCCTATATAATTAGGCAGTATCATTCTATACAATATATTTCTACTCTTCTTGTACTCAAAAACTATTTCTTAACTTCAACTTTTCACTTTCCTCTAGTGTTAAACCAAATATATATTTTTTTACTTAGTGTAAGTATGACCTTTCCCTCTATGTCCCCTATTAATTTTTCCTTCTTATCATAGCATTTCAAGGCCCATTCTACAACATCTAAGGTAGCATAAAACAATTGAAAATAACCACCTTCCCTAAATTTAACCTCCAAGCATTATAGACTAGGATTGGCTCAACTCACTTATTTCATAATCATAAAAGAAATTTAATTTAAGTAAAAAAGGTTTATGGAGTTTTTGATGTTACCTTTAATATCCATATAAATATTTGAAAATGTTTCCTCTTTTTCATGTATATTTTTTTATGTTTCTCTAGTGCGTAAGGAATAAAATGGGTTTTATCTTGATTTACAACTCTTCATAGTGTCATTAGTTATATTCCAATGATAGAGGGTTTATATAGTTTATAGCAAGAGAAAAATAATAATAATTCACAACACAATTACCATAATATGCTTAGAATTATATAGCCAAAACTTATTTTCATACTAACAAACTACTATAATTATCTCACTTGATCTCCACAACTTCCTAGAGGAATTTACATATTAAGTTATTTTAAATTAATATGTCCACAAATAAGAGAACTTGAACTTACTTGAGAAGCTTGATATTCATCAATTGTAAGTAGGGTGATTTAGCTACACGAATTCTTGTTTGGCGAGGGCATGTTTTTATATTAGATATTAATTCACATGATGATAAAAATAAGGATTTGATTAAATTTTATTACACCAAAGCTTAGAGTGTTGTGTATATTCTAAATTAATGATGACCTCCATTAATACTCGATAGTCATTGCATTCCTTTTGAAATTTGAATAGTTTCTTGTCAATTAACTAGTTTAAACTTTAATCATAATTAACGAGTCAAATCCATCACTTATTTGAAAATAAAAACAAAAGACTTAATGAAGGTAAAGTGAATATCACATTTAATTTTAAATCAATAGAAGTTTTCCAAATCAAAACAAAAATCTAACAAATCTATAGTTCAAATTGACTTTGAAATATATGCGTGTACATATATCCATATATACATACATACACATATACATGCTACATAGGATATGCGATAAATAGAATTGAGTACTTATAACCTATCAATCGACAACAATGCCAACCATAACCATATAAAATATTGTTTAGATTAGTGATCAAAACATATAAGCATGGACTATATAGCATGGAATCATATAAAAGTAGCAAGGATACAAGATTCAATAAAGATGAATCATATCACTTAGGCATGAGGATACTATATTATTATTTAGTTGAGTAGTATAAACAAAATCTCATTAAAAAATGTAATATTTGATAGGGTTAAACATGGATATTTAGTTTTCATATGGCTTTGGGCCATAAGAATTTTTTGAAGAGGAGGATATGTGACTCGATCAAAATTCAACATGTGTGACATCAAGCTACTTTGTATTTGTACAATGACCTTCCTTTATTTTTAGCTCTTATGATTTATTTTTAAGTGGTTCATTGGTATACGTGTTGGTTGTTTTGTGTTACTTTGCATCATTTTATCCATATGGTGTTCTTTTTCTCCTACTCTTATTTTGGTTTGCATCTTATGCACTCTTTTCATGCTCACAAGGGGCATGCATTTCCAATTAAAGCTAATATTGACATGATCTCTAGTATGTTAAAATTGTGTTGATTTTTGGTTTAGGGAGTATTTTCAATGTTTTATGACTATGAGCTCCAAATTTGTTCATGACTAATGTATTGCTAGTCCCTATTTGTAAATGTTAATCATGCATTTATTTTTATTTTTTAAATGTTCACAAGGTTAAAATTTAGGTTGATCTTAGGGGATTCTTAGTGACTTGTACATGCCTAGTTCATGAAGTTTGATTGCGCTTTGTCTCTATCATATAAATCATATGTCTTTGGATCCTATTTTTATTAAGTGGATATATTCTATACCAAAGTACAAGTGTCATGCCGACTAGTTTAGATGATATATATTGATTGGTCTTGTCTTTGTCCATCTTTACAAATTTAGGTGCAAAAAGGTGACTAGGTTGCCTACTAGAATTATTCATAAGAACTATATTAACTGGTGCAATCCCATTCATATTATTTTAATAAAATAATTTTTTTCATGTTTTATGTCTATGAGCTCCTAATGGGTTCATGAATAATGTTGTATTGTTGGTCCCTCTTTCTAAATATTAATCATGCATTTTTTTTTTTTAATTCTTCACAAGGTTAGAATTTGGGTTTGGTCTTATAGTGTTCTTAGTAACTTGTACACAACTAGTTCATGAAGTTTGATCTCACAATGCTTTTGTCACATTTCATAAGTCTTTGGATCATATTTCTATTAAGTGGATATATTATATACCATAGTACACATGTCATGTTGACTAGTTCGAATGATCTATATATTGATCAATCTTGTCTTCATCAGTCTTTCCAAATTTAGGTGCAAAAAGATGAGTTGGTTGTTTAATAGAGTTGTACATAAAAACTAGATTAAATAGTTCAAACCCATTCATATCATTTCCATGAAACAAAAGATAAAAAAAAATAGTGCAAGTGATAATCCTCTAAATTCATAAGTGATTCCTTAATTAACATTGGAAAATCTATAAAGCGCAGATTAATATATTTAAATCTATAAATATTCTTCAAATTACAAATTAAATGTGAATGATAACCTCATCTAATAAAATAATATGTATTATTTAAACTACTCATTGTCTATAAATGAGTTGAAGTCCTTTTCTCAATCAATAGGGCCTTTTCCCAATCAATAAATCTTGTTATAAAAACATTTATATAGTGGGTCTACATCCCTTTCTAATCATTTCTATAAATGAATTGAGGTCCTTTTCTCAATCAATAGATCTCCAATAGATCATCTTATGAAAACACTTTCCATGGTGGGTCTATATCCCTTTGAAGTTCACATTTCCCCAGCCACATGAAAGAGGATTTCATAATTGCTTATTGTTATTTCCAAGAGGTTTTTGGGGGAGTGATGTATGTAATCCATGCTCTTTGAATGGTTTGATTATATCCTCCCGAAAATATTTAATTACCCACTGAAAGAGGTGGCGGGGTGGTCCTCAACCAACAATTTAGTAGAAGTTGGTTGTGAGTTATTGATGTACTTTATAAGGTCAAATGTTGTATACCAGGTAGGTAGAATATGTACGTGTGCCAAAGCATTGATGATAATGCTTCGGAGGATGGCCTAACTGAACCATTGATCATCCAAATGAGTAATGAGATTTAAGTGAATACGAGGACGGGGAGGATCTTGGATACGTTAAACATCCTGTAGAAGATGAGGTCTAGTTTTTAGCTCATGATAGAGATTATTATCCCTATGGCAATGAGAAAGCAACTGGACGTGAAAGCATTCCTGTTCAGCAGGAGAGGGATGCTGGGAAACACGAGGATGACGATCAGTTTCGTAGAAGAAGATTGCCTAAGACTTTTCAGGAGAAAAATATTTTCAAACAAAGAATATTGAACAAATAGGTGATTCAGAGGACCTGGTGGACGGCCCACAGCTACATGTACGAAACGAATGACTACAATGACTTATATCTTAGTACGATGGGCAGTTAATGGGCGAAGAGGAATTGGCCTTGATGAGACAAGACTCAACATGGCAACATTCTGATATACAAAACAATGAGCTCGTAATGTTGGTTGGTAAGAGAGCTAAGACTGATCTCGAACGGCCACGCCCTGAAGACTCGGTACTGATGACCAAAACAGGTCAGTTAGGTCTATTGGCACTGGGATTCTTAGTGATGTGGCTGTTTTTGCTAGTGAAATGAGGGAAATCTTGGTTGGAGGGAGTAGTTAGTTTTTTTATATATCATGTAGAGTCAAATTAGGACCTCTCATTTAATGATGTGGTATTTTACAGCTTAGTTTTCAGCCTTCCTAGTGATCTATCCATTTTTGGTCAAGTATGACTCATTTTTCAATACCCACCTTTGAGGCGCATTACAAGTGTTCATGGATCTTAGCTTGGTTGGCTCTGCTCACCTAGGCTCTGATACCATGTTAAACTTTTCATAGACTAACTAGGAGTCAAACTTAAGTCCTACCATTTGTGTTGGAGTGATCTACCACCCAACTACTGACCCTCTTGGTAACTCGTCCATCTCTTATTCGGATATGACTCGTTTTTCAAGAGAAACCATAGAAACATAGAATACTTGCATGATGAAATAAATGGTATTTGTAGGCCTAAACAAGTTCAATATGATATCAAGTTTCCACAATCCATGTAGCTGATAAATGTTGTTTCTAAATTCGATATGTTGGAGTTTTTGCATCAACATTTCGGATCGCACTCTGTGATCCATCATCATAATAGAATAGCTCTTTTCTATTTTGGTGATGGATCACAGAGTGTAATCCACAGCACCACTCCATGATCCATCACCAAAATGGAAAAGAGCTTATATTTTATTCTGATGATGGATCACAGAGTGTGACCCGAAATAGATCACAGAGTGTGATCTGAAACTTTGATGCAAAAACTCTAACATAATCAAATCCAGAAACAATATTTATCAAATTCAATATGATCAAAGTAGAAGATCTTACGAAGAGTGTGAGAAATCCAAAACAAGATGTTAACAATTCAAGATTTTATAAATATGATGATGCAGATGAAAATGAGGATCACCTAACTTGCAGGAATTATGATTCTTGGCATGTTTGTAGGAATACTTTTAATGGTCAAGTTGGACGTAGGAGTTTTGAAGATCAACACATTGTCAAACATGTCGAAGGAAGTGTGATGGCATTGGCCCGTTCATTGGCCCATTCAGTGGACTTAAAGAGTTGGTCATTGCAAATTGTTGTGGGAAGTTGTAAGGGCAATGATTATCTCCATAGCCATGGACACGTATTTACAGACTTTGGGGTCCCCGCTTGCGTATTTGACTCTTGATAGACAACTCTCGAGGAGAACTTTCATGGAGCCAGTTATATGGATCCGACACTTGTTCAAGTATGGCATTTCACCTGCATTTTGTCTATAAAGATTGGATTAAAATTGTTGCTTTTCTCCATCTATGGATAGGTCCATGTTGAATTCAGGTCGTCGAAGTGTTTTGGCCGCCATTTGGTGTTGGTGGCAGAGTGGTCCAGGGAATGTAACTTGATTGATTGGGTCCAGCTGATGCCTGAAAAGCAGATTGCTGGACTGATATAATGAACGGTTGTAAAGTATCACTGACGTCTGTATTATGACCAACTGGTAAGTGGATCGAAGTCCTTAGTGGAAGTCTTTTGAACCGCTTCTCTCCTAGGGGTGTCTTGGTATTTTTATCCACTTGGGCACGTCCTTAAATGTCAAGGGAATACATTTGGATTTAATATTGTAGGACACCCGGTAATATGGTGGGCCACGGTGGTGAGTGGGAAGGTTCTTGGTATCCCTGTTAATCCTTGTATCCTCGCTTGCGGACTGTCGAGGCATATCTTGTGGTGTTTACTATGTTTTGAAGCGAATATCCAAGCTTGTGTGTAGGTTATTGTACGAATAGCAGTGGGATATTTGCATATGGTGGGGTCTACAACAATGGTCCCCCGTTGATGGGCCATGTTAGGATTTGATGTTTTTGATGGTATTTTGTGAAATGTTTATTGTCCCTTTTGGGAGTTCGAGTTCATATAATCCTTCGTGTTGAAGTATAACTAGCAATCGCACCCTTGGGGTGCAATGGGTACGCCGAAGTTGATTTGGAGAATTGTGTGTTAATATGGAGAATTAGAAAGGTAAAATTAATGTACAGCTGTAAAGAAGCCCTGTTAGTTGGGAAGAGGAAGTAAAATTTTGTACAAGCAGCAGTAAAACTTACAGAAATTAACATTTCAATCCAAAGAATTAACAAAAATGTAGTTAACAGAAATGTTGGCATAGAGGATGGGCAATGATGAATGCTTGTAAAAAAATAAAATGAGTTTTGTCCTAAAAGTTTCTAAAAACCACAAACATGCATTAGAATCAATATGAAGGAAGAAATCGAAAGCTGCAAGATTTTCTGCAGCAAATTTGAGGCATGCAACTTTCATTTCAGTGGCATTGTAACTGTCTGCGAGAGCAAGAATAGAGGCAATAGTATTCACAGAGAAAAATAGGCAGAGTTTGCAGGAAAAATGTTCATGGTAGTGTTGATAGGAGACTAATATAGTGTAAGTGAGTTGAAAATGAGCAGCATAAAGAGTTTTGTGAAATGTATAATAAAGCTATGTATTTTTTAGCATTGACATATGAAAAGTATAATAAAGATATGTTTCCTTAGTAAGCAATAAGCTCAAATAAAAGCCACTCATAACAGAGGACAATAACTTTTGTAGAGTTCCCCAAAAGAATTCTAAGTCAAGAGCTCATGGGAAATCAACTCTAGAGGAATTTATTTGTTTAACACTATTGGATGAAAACTGGATAACAGATTTGTTTTGAATAAAATCAGATGAATCCTAATTTTGTGTGTCCTTTGATTTTTTGCAAGCAACAGATAAATTGAAGGGTATTGTGGCCTGATACCATGGTTGGCAGTCCACAAACAAGCAATCTGACTAAATAAAGCTGCAGTGCGTAACACTAAACATTTGCACAAAAAAATTTGCCCAACAAGAACATGTGTCAAAACAGAAAAAATTATCTCCAACTAAAATGTTCATTATTTTGTAACTTACAGTCAGAAAACAAAAGCTAACAGAAAATATAGGGACAAAAGAAAGGCAAGACTAAATACAAGAGGTTAGAAAATCACAAACAGATACCTTTATTCTTCTATAATCATACCACATATATCTGCAAATGTAGAATATTTACATATACAGAGTATTTCAGTTATCAGTTGGAGGGCTGCTTTTGAACGTCTTCCAAAGGATGGAACCAAGCCTGCTGCTCAAGAACTGAGTCACCACTCTTCTCAGGAGAATGGTGATCGCCACTTGTCTAGTTATGCTCCTCTGCAGGACCAAACACTCTAGTTTTGGGATGTGGTGGCCAACTTTTCTCAGTTTGAGGTTCAATTACATCCTCAGGAACCCTATTCAAATGAGCACCAGCATCTTCATTCTTCTCATACAGTGATGAATGCACACATCTCCTGCAGGAATTAGAGAAGATTTAATGAGTTTTGTTCCAGATTGAAAAGCTAAAAGCACCAAAAACAGAAAACAGTAATTTACATTATATGAGTGCTAATAAAACAACAAAAAATAGTAATTTACTATTAAAATAGCAATAATGAACTCTTCTTAAAGGCTAATTTTGGGAACTGTGGACATAGAATTCCAAGAAGATTTAAATCCATTGTGTAGATTTGTTTCAATGAAGAATAAACTGGAAATGAACACAACGTACCTGAATTTGTTGTGACTTGACATTAAATTTGTCTATCTTGTAGGACACAACCTGCAGTAGTCTAAATTGTTTTGGAAAATAGAACAGAAATCAACAATTTAAAATATATAGGAAAATTGAAAAATGTTTTTATAAGCATACATTGTATATCATTACTATTAGAATTGGCAACTAACCTTAACATGAGAGTGGATGTACCAAGATGCTTGGAAGGAGCGTAGAAGTATGATGAACAATAGTTTGCGTAGAAGATCCTGGAAGAGAAAAATGAAATAAGGTTGTGTTAATATAGTGTGTGTTGAAAGGGTTGATCTTGAAATTTATTTGATTTGAAGGAGGGGTTTGAAATCAAATAAGAGTTAAAAGTGAACATAACTATACATATTGTTTAACTTAAAGGGAGTTGAGCATTTGAAGAGGTTGATGCGGCAAGATTGGACAATCGAACTTCCTCGTTGAGCCTACGTGCAACATATGGGCTTTGTTGCATGCGTACGTATCTTTCAAAAGTGAATGCTGGGTGGATACAAAGGCCAGAAAGTTGAGTAACTCTAGAAATTGCTGTAAATGTCATACCTTGATGATCAATATTGCCAATGTCAATGGTGGCCATCTGAAGTGTAAGTCCCTGTGATTTGTGGATGGTTAAGGCCCATGCCATTTTAAGAGGGATTTGGCGGCGACCACCACGACTAATAGGGGTAATAGGGATATCTTTGGGATTGTTTGTATCCCAGGCAGGCCCAATATAATTGTTGAATCGAACAACTACAAACAAGGGTAGTTGGGGTGGTTTTTCACTCTCCTTATAGACAATATTTTTTACTGTGCCAAGAGCTCCATTAACAAGGCCAGTATTAGTCCACAAATTGCAAGATAACATAACCTTTTGGTCGACACAAAGTAAAATCTTGGGTTGGAGTTGCTCATCATCTGGGTTTGTGTTGAAAGAGCTCCCTATTTGCTCTGCAGTGGCAATGGCAACAGGATGTGCTAGAGACAATAGCATATGCTTATTATGGAGTGAAACTTTTTCATTGGTTGCATAAAGATGTATGGAGGATAAGAAAGCATTTTTTTCTATAGATGATAGTGCTGAGCTTGATCTTGACATT
Organism: Sequoia sempervirens; assembly: GCA_007258455.2. NCBI lineage: Eukaryota > Viridiplantae > Streptophyta > Pinopsida > Cupressales > Cupressaceae > Sequoia > Sequoia sempervirens. The sequence goes on along the minus strand of VDFB02026320.1, from coordinate 50,850,228 downwards.
AGTAGTTGCGAATCTGCAATAGTAGGTTGAGCCTTTCTTAAATTGTACAAGAGATCACGGAATAGAAGTTGGGTGGGATCTTCTCCGGCTTGATGAAATATTTTGTTTAGTGTAAAAACAGTGTGGAAGCTCCGCCATAGTGTGCCCCCGTATGAAGTAGAAGAGTACATTGGAATGTCTTTGACTGGTGGTAGCTGGCCAAGGTCTCCAAAGAGCAGGACTGAGCGGCCTCCAAAAGGGCTGTGGTTGTTTGCTGGGAAAGCTTCGCGTAAGCGATAGTCTATCCGTTCAAGCAACTTTGGACCAATGAAACTCATTTCATCTATTAAAATGTAGCGCACAAAGTGCATTCTCTCTTGGAAGCTTGCTAGTGTTTGGCCTTGCAATGGAGCCAACTCTTTGATGGGGATGCGCAGTGCAGAATGAATTGTCGATGCTCCAATGTTGAATGCTGCAACACCTGTTGGTGCAAGAAGTAAGAGCGGTGATTGCCCGTTTGGAGCAGAACAATCTAGTGCGGACTTGATTTGTTTAATTAGGTGTGACTTTCAAGTTCCTGCAGTTCCTTGAACTATTATTTTTAGTGGTGGTTGGTAAGTGGTGGAGGACAAGTGGGACAATACTAAATCTAGTGTTTTCTTTTGTTCCATTGAAAGGGTGTGGTGGGAATTTACAAATGGCGGAAGGGGGATCGCATATGTTGTGCGGTTGGAGTCTACGAAGTTAGATGCTTGACTGAGCTCTATTGGATTAAAGGAATGAGTATTCCAATCATGATTAAGGTCTAATTCACGGTTGCCTAGCATGTCAAGTGTATCTAAGTGGAGTGGATTGCCTGGGTGAACACTTGACAAGACTTGCCATTCAGATTGGTTGCAGTTATTTGGGGGTTCTATAGCATTTGAAGGAGAGTCAGGTTCTGTATTGGAGGCCGTATCTGGTAGATTGCAGCGAACATGCCACGGATGGTAAGTGCATGCTAGCCTCTCCCACTGTGTGATAATTTGAGTTGGTGAGGAACCAAGGTCAATTGCAATGTCACGAAAGGGTTTGTAAAGAACCAGTTCACTCCAACAGAAGTCGTGGAAACTTGGGTCATCCTTGGGAGGAATGCTTGTGAATCGAGGGGAGACTCGAACAATTGCAGTAGAGGAACGCTCTTTCCAATGGTTTATTTTACGAGATGTTTTGAAGCTCCATTTTTGAGTAACCTCAATCAATGACATTGCCTCAAGACTAATAGGATGTGCCATGTATGCATCGATACAGTTTGTTTGTGGAGAGGTACATGTGTTTGAGAGTGGAATGCGTTGATAGTTTTTAAGGTTGACATTTAAAGAAACAAATGTTTGACTACACAAGCAGAGTGGTAGTTTTAATAAAAGGTGGCAACTTTCTTGAGCACTAATATCACGATCAACAAGGTTGTCAACAAGCATTTTCCTAAAAGCTATTGGTGCTGGCTTGTCAAGATCAAAAGATGTTGAAATACGTGAAAGCATTGCATGATATGTTTCTGATTTGGTTTCTACTTTAGCTGCATATTTTGCGATATATTTGAGCACTGCATCAATTGAGAGAACAGGCTGGCAATCTACATTTGCGCGCCAAATAGAGAGGATAGTGGGGTTGTGAAGATTTACTCGGTCATCATTGCAAGCAGGGGTGTGCTTTGGCTGCCCACTATCACTAGAGAGCGTTGAATTGTTTAGCATGGTCCAAGGGGCTTTATAGCGGCACTCAAATGTACCACCTTTACTTCGCAAGCATGTTTGCAAGGAACAACGTGTATGGCGCTGAACACAATTGAGCAGTTCAGTGTAGTCATGTGAAGGGGTGGACAACATAATTAGTCTTGTGTCCATTAGGCAGGGGTTGTTTAAGGTAGACTTTGGAATGGATGCAGCTGAGCTTTGGGGGGGACGTGGGTTCCAAGCAGAGACATATTGGTCAATGTAGTCGATTGCATTTTGTACTGATGCAAGATTATTCCATTGCAGTTTCGCAATATCGGGTGCATCTTTCAGCCAAAGGAAACCATGGACATGTGCAGACCCACGGTGTTGCCATTCATACCTGGACACAGTAGATGTTATAAAGTAAATGATGTAAGAAAGAAGTAAATATAAATGATGTGGAGGGTAATTACCTGTACCAGTAGTCATTTGTGCAAAGAATCTTCTCCAAGACCTCCTCACGAAATGCAGTAAATCGATGATGCATATAAAGTGCACAAAGGTGTGGGTTTTGAACTATATTTTGGATTCTCCACCTGGTAGCAGCAGTAGGATTTGTTGGTGTTGTAGATGGCATGACATTGTGTAAGTCTGGCCATTTAGTATCTGCTGCACTAAGGGTGAAGAATAGAGTCGGGAAACCAACTTGAATAACCATGTCAGATAGCTCCCCCCTACGAAGAGTCCAGAATGGGCGAGTGCCACGAATTGTTGACCCGAACTGCATAACTTGGTCTGCAAGATATTCATCTAGGAGGTCCTTGAGTCTTTGGCGTAAGTCACAAATTGTTGTTGGCAATCTACTTTCAAAGTGTTTTTGAACAAATACAGAAGCTGTGGCTTGGCTACGGTGACGCATCAGAATATTAAGAATGAAGTATCTAAACCGTGGGTGTTGGCCAAATCTATTATCATGGTATCGAAGAAGATGGAGTGCATATTCGTGTAGCTTGACTTCTTTCATACTTTGTTGATTGAAAGCAGCTCTGCCTTTTGGAAACAATGTTGGGAATGCCATAACAAATAATCCTTCTGTGGTATATTCATTGAGGGGCGTAAGAGAAATTGGTGGCCAATCAATAGTAGGAGTTGGGTGTCCTTCCTCTAATTGCAACAAGGCTCGCAATTCTTGCACTTCTGTACGTGCAGGGGGCAGGTTTTCCACAAATGATGTTGTTGCTTGCACATTCTCTGGTAATTGTTCTTTGGTTGTATTATCTGTCTCCATGAAGGTAACATCAGTGGGGTTTGAAGTTGAGGTTGTTGCATTAAGCAAGTCAGAGATGTCAGTGGAGGCAATAGGCAAGCATAAGAGAGAGGTTTCATCTAATTGGACATCTTTGTAGTAGGGGTCATAACAGATCTTATATTGCAAAGCCTCATGAACATGTGCTCTGCAAACATAGAAGTTGTATTGTTGGGAATCAACATTTTTTTTATTAATAATGAGTATATCCAAGTCATGTATGTGGCGTGGCAAGTAATTTGCAATTGTTGTAATATCCTGAGGAAAACAAATAGTGTGGCCACTATATTTGAGTTGTCCTCCTCTTGCATAAGTAACTTGGAGGACAGGGCTAACTCTTGATATAAGCATCTCCTCAATCTGAGATAGGCATTGTAGACAAGAAGGCTGCTCTCCAGGGTCCATGTTGTTCCACTTTGAGAAGCGGTTGCCATTTTTTTCAGAAATGCATCTTGTACAAGCTGTAGTACCATTGAACAGGGTAGTTTTTATTCCTGGATATCGTTCCATGCATATCTGGCATGTTGATATGTTTGATAGGTTGTCCAACTTTGAACGGAACGAATTTCTAGATATGTAATAGTTTGCTGGAAATAGTGGAGGATGGAGGTTTTGGGAGGTAGAAGTGGGGTTAAATGTAGTTTGTAAGTGAGGTGTTTGTGGTTGCAAGGAGCTAGGGTTATTGGAAAGACAGGGTGGAGTAGTGGAGGAGCTGGCAAGGTTACTATGAAGGTTTTCTCTTCTTTGTTTATTAATAGAATCCTTATTTGCATGGTACCACAATCGTTTTAGATGATTTCGATGAGACCGCTGTGCTTCCGTACTTTCAACTTGGTTTTCCATGGTAGAGGTTGCTGAGGAACACAGCAATGCAATATTATTGTGCAGTAGTTAACAATAAAGTTGAAATAACACATGTAAGGTAGGTGTGCAAAATAAGTTGGATGAAAGCTTGAAGTAATAATCCATTGTATTGACTAATATGTGCACAAGATAATATTGTCGAATTAATAAGTCTTTCTATTCATTTCATTAGTAATTGTACGCACACAAGATTACATTTAAAATTGAATTGCAAAACATGTGGAGAAGATAACATTGTCGAATAAAAAGAGTATTTGTATTAATCTTAGTTCTAATTGTAGGCACAGTTGGTTCCATATGGTTGTATTTATAGTAGAAAAAGCTATAAAACATAAACAAAGAGTATACAATATTGTGGAATGTAAGAGGTACATGCAAACTTTAAACAAGTTTTAATGCTGTAATGACAAAGCTTTGTATTTCTTTCCCAGCAAATGAATTCAGAGTGATGGCCACTTCAAAGAAAAACTTGTGCCCAAGAACTCGATCCAACACCTCTTTAGCAGCATTAGGTTCAGCGAGAAGTAGTTGAAAATTTTCAGCGGAAACTCCAAACAAGTTGTTTGCAGGACCTTCAAATGCAGTGACTTTAACAAGAGCACCTGTTCCATCGTCCAAATCCACTTTGATCATGTAGCTAAAATCACATCCAGGGAGATCAATAGAACACTTTGGGCAATGAAAGCTATTGGGATTTTTTTCTACAACCTTTTTCTTACACTTCTTATTGCCCACCATAAGAGGACAAGAGAGGTAATAAAAGTTTTCCAAGTGAACTTTTGAAATGCTTGCTTTTACGCAAACATTGGTTTTTACAAGATAGTTTGTATTGTTGATCAATGCGATGTCAATTGGATTTGCAAACTTCTCGGAAGAAAGATGATCTATTGAGAGTGAAAGGAGGGGTGTTTCATTGCCTACAGTCGTGTACCATTGAAGCAACATTGTTGCTTCTAAAAGTTTTGGATTTATGACAATTGTAGTTGCATATATAGTATCAAGAGCCTTTCCACGCCAGGAGGTTACACGCCCAGATTTGATTAAGATAGTTGGAGGGGTTGGTAGAAGAAGCAAAGTAGATAATTCTTTTCCTTCAAATTCACAGTGATGACCCCAAAGTGTAACATCAATGGACAAGCATGACATGTCGGTGATTGTTGCAGTACACTTAATTGTTTCGGTTCCATCTCTCTTACGGATAATTGATGCAGGGGAGATAGATAAAAGTATGCCAAGAACATCAACAACGGAATGAATAGGTAGTGATAGTAGGGAATCTATGCTCTTGATATGCAAGCTATGCATGGGGATTGTAGACTCGACACATGGTGAAAGTGTAATTGTTGATGATTTGTGTAGGAAAATTTCAAATGGGTTCATCGAGCTACTATATTTTTTATTAGCAACTTGTATGCGACCATTAGAAATGATGTATACACTATTAGAGTGCACAACATTATAGAACTCATCAACAAGTTCATTGAAGCACGTGACATGTATTTCGGTGCCTTCTTTGTCAATGAGGTCAAAACCAAAAACTTTTCCTTCTTGGTTAGCATTGTGAAACTCATGAATTGGACTCTTTGTTAATGCTCTTCCCTCAATGGACCAACGCTTATAGTATGGGGTCAAAGATTTGATGGGAAGTATTTCAGAAGTGGGTATGGTTGATCCTTGGGTAGATGTTGCAGCTTGTTGTAAACCAGATGGGCCTTGGGAGCTAGTGGATGGCAAATGAATTGTTGCTTGCATAAGAGGAGTTGGCGTGCCAATGAGTGGTATTTTATTAGAGACCATTTCAATATTGTTGATAATTATAGCCCTGCAAGTGAACAATGCAAATGTTTTAGGAAAATCACAGTAATGAATGAGAACAAGATTCAAAAATAGCATTAGGCTGGACGTACGTGTATTTGTCGAACATCTTTGATGTATATTCTATAAGGTGGACAATAGACCCACCAACCATTGCTTCTTCGACAACAAGATTGTTGAACTGGCTGGGAAGTAAAGTTGGATGGGTATGGACACCATCAGAGAGTTCAATACGATATTTAACATCTGTTGAATGAGCTTGTTGTATAGCATTTATGGATGTGACTTGTAATGAAGGGTCAAGATCGAACATGCCTGCAAGAATTTCTTCAATAGCATTTGGAGTTAGAGTTGCCATTGTGAAGGTGAAAGCTAGTTGAAGTTTTGTGCCTGCGGGGAACTTGTGAGTGTTAGAATTGGCATTAAGGGCACACCAAATAAAGGTTAATTTTCTATTTCTTTGGTTTTTTTTTAGAAATCGTTTAGTTTTCCTCTAAGATTGTTGTGTTCTAAAATTGTGACGATTCATAAACCATAGGTTATGAATCATACATAACAAGAAGTTTAAAACCACCAAATAAACATAAAATTAATATCACAAATTTTGGAAATTTGTACATGAATAAGCAAATAGGGAGGCACAAGATAGTATATTTGAATTTTGTATATCTTTGTTCCAACATAAAAGGAAATCCATTTTTTTTACACTACCCAGCTGCAATCAAGAAAAGTGTATACATGTTCTCCCTTCGGATGTAAACATCTTTTGATAAAGAAACGGTAGATTTATATTATGTGTCTCCCGGCCAATCATTTATATTTGGTAAGAAAGTACAATCAATTGTAAATTTGATTTTATAAAATATTTTCAATCAAGAGCATGGTTATTTGTTAGAAAATGTTCTATCCTTGATTTAATTTTGTTTATTGGACCGTAACTTTGCATTTCTAATTATCCTATGAATGGTTGCTTTGTAGATCAAAGGATACATTTTGTTTAACTAACAATTTTAAAGTCACAACTATTGGTCCAATATTGATAAAAATATTGGGCATTATATAAACAAATAACAACTACTATCACAACTATTGAAAAATGCTTAGGTATTGGGTTCTCTCCTCTATGTTCTAATACTTGTCTAAAACCTCTCTCTTAACCTTTTGAGTAGTTCATCATCCATAGCTAGTTGACTTTTTCTGAATGCTGCAAATAGAATTGGTAATAGATGGTTTGCCATACCTAGCTGATTTTTTGTGAATGCTGCAAAGAGATAATAGTTGAGGTTGAGGTTGAAATTTGCATAAGCCTAGCTGGGGCCTCAAATGCTGAGAATTGTGACAGATTTGTTGCTAATATGGAGGTTTCAAAAACTGAGTATGTGAATTGCATAAGTTTTCCTTTTAGATTAAACCCACATCTATCGCTTTGCAAAAATTTGAGAGCAGTGGTTTCCCCACAAAACCAGTGATAGTACCAAAAAAATGTCAGATTAAAGACATGAAATTTCCATAGTCCAAGGGCATGAGTTGGAATGATTTTGGTAAAAACTTGTGTAGAGTTTTTTGTATTCATCACTAAAATGAAACCCTGGCCAACGACTTTCCTCAAGATTTTGCACAAATTGTATCACGCGGGTGTGATTGGCAGTATAACACCACATTCCACAACCTTTGTTAACATCTACTCTACAAATGCTAAAATGGGAGCCTTGGAACAAGGTATGGACTTTCATCGCAGCATAAAAGATGGAGGTACATTTTTTTTCAATGATGTAATTTCAACTGCCTTCTAGTTATGTATGTAAAAAGTGGACACATAGACAAGGCACGTGAACTGTTTGAAAAAATGCCTCAAAGAAATGCGATTCGAGGGCCTAGAAATGTTCAGAGTTTGTAGTATTCTAAATTGTAGTTCATTGGTGTCTCAGAGATGTTGTGGAAAAAATATTATGTATCAAAATAAACATGATATACATGATATCAAAGTAACTCTTATGCAAGTAGTGGCCATAAAAGCAGATCTAAGTTTTTATTTAGATGATACTTAATTTAACAACGAGCTAACATCAATCTCAGTGTAGATTGACTGAACGCAGCCGGCAGAAGACTTGCTTCTTATAATTACAAGGTTGTTTACATTACAACCGATGCAAGTTATAGAATGTCCTAAAAAAATTAGTAGAAGGGCTTGTATGAAGCTAAAAACCGATGGAAATGATTCTAGGAGGATGGATATTCACGAAATGGGTTTATTGAGAAGGCCTTGGAAACTTTAAGCAAATGCAATTGGCAGCTGTAAAGCCCAACTCCACAACCTTTGCCAGCATCCTCCCAGCCTGTGTGAAATTGGGAAGCTTTGCAGCAGAGTATGGACGTCCATCTAAACATAATTGAAAGCGCATTGTTGTCCGATGTTGTAATCGCAAGTACTCTTGTAGACATGCATCCAAAATGTGGAAGCATACACAACACATTAACTGGTTGACAAAATGCCTCAAGATATGTTCTCGTGGAATTCTATGATCGCACAATATGCCCAATATATATAGTATATATGCCAAAAATGTTCATTTTTTTGTTATGGCTATCAGTTGGGCTTCCTGCAGTTTTTATTGATCTGTCCATTGCTGCCAATTAGAGGACTGATGTTTCCAATTTTCACCATGGCAGCAGCGAAATCTGTGAAGAAGGTGTTCTGATTCGTACTATATGTAGTCACCTAAGAATTAGCAGAACCTCCATTAAAAAGCTGCTGATTAGAGTGCAAAAGTCCTTTCTGGCTCCTCAGATTTTTGTAGTAGTTGTTGTCAAAGGTTGTGGGCATATGAAGAACTAAGGGTGACAGGTTGTTATCCCCACTGCTGGTTGGACAGTTTGATTTCAGAGAAGTGGCGAATGTAGATTCTATGTTAGTTTTATTGTAGATGTGAGCTCTGAAATTAGTGCATTATTGATCAACATAGATGTCACATGCAAGACAACAATATCTTGGTTATCATAGTTTTCAAGCCAACAAATTAAGTTGACAAACAAAGAGCTTAAAGTTCTATACAAAACTCTCAACTCTTCTTTTTAATCAATCATCATCCAAAGCTGTTACTTGTATCACATCTAGACTCTCGAATTCAATGCTTCAGCCTTGCATCTAAATGCTTAAAATAGTGATCCAATGCTGCATAATTGCATTTCATGCCTAGTCTTTATATAGTAAACCCAAAGATGTGCGCTTTGCAAGCATACACATAAAAATACTAAATCCAATGGTATTCAAGAAAAATGGTCAGTTACAACCTCAAGCCTCATGAAATTGCAATGTGCCACTATCAATGATCGTCATTGCAGAAAGCTGTTCAGACCAATGTGAAACTACAAAATATCACGACCTAGAGATGGATGGCATCTATCAGTTGTGTTGAGGGAAAAATATGCTGCCTATAGAGACAGTAGATGCCACTCCTAACTTCAGGGTATCGTGTATGGTTACATAAATGGTACCTATTGTAATTTTAAAAATACTAATGTTAATCTCCAGTGAGAATTGTAAATGGACATAAATATATTCCATGTTGGTATCCACAACTGACGATCTGGAAAATGCAAGACAAACATTGTTAATATGAAGATAAAACATTTTATCAAAATATGCTTTTTGTTGTACCCTAAAAATATGAGGAAACTATAGGCATGTTGTCATCAACCGTAACCATGTAGAAAGTCTTGTTAGCAATGTTAAAAGCTGCATTATTTAATCCTTAACATGTCACTGATTGAGAAACCCACAGCAAACTCAAAACTGCAATTGATACATTTAAGTTAAGTTTTCAGATAAAACTGTGTAGAGATTTTTAATATCAGTTACACTCCATGATTCATCAATAGTCAAGTGCAACACCGTATACAATGAGCTTAGCTATTACCCTTCTCCGCCTAAGATAGTATGGGAGTTTTAGAGCAGGGAAAGAACATGTCTTCCGCAATTTGCAGGCATAAGCTGTGCCAAATGTTTTCTGTGGCAGGGCTGAAGGCATATGTTTCTTAGTTCGGTGTTCATCATGATTTTGCTGATGAGGGGCTCTGAGATTACCCTGTGGCCAAAAATTACAAATGAAAGAGGCAGGAGAAGGGTCAAGGCGATGGCTCTTATTATAACATTTGAAAAAACTCAATGGGAGTGATGACAAGAAACACAACAGAGAATGATCAGGCAGCGTACATATTCAAAAGGGAAAATCTTCGAAAGCAGACTGGCAAGTGACTTACCTCAAGATTGTGCACTAATTGTGTCCCGATGTGGGCAGAGGTCGCATGAAATTTTTAGGAAACCCCAAGTTGTGTACTATCGTCGCATGAAATTTTCAGGAAACCCCAAGTTGTGGGCAGAGGTCGCATGAAATTTTAATCTTGCTGCTTCAATCTATCACAGAAAAGGGGCAGAAAGCATTAGCGGCGGGGGAAGCAGTAAAATATGGAGTGGAAACCATTAACGGCGATAGAAATATAGCTTACCTCAAGATTCTATACAAATCCCTGTTGATGTCGCTGGTAAAAAGAGGTCACGAAAGTAGGGCGAATATTAACATTAGGCAGATATTATTGAGAACTAAATCTATCGCGCTGTCAACATTGTCGATATTTTCTGCAGTAAATGCTACTCAGATATTTTTCCCAGCTTCGTGCAATAACTGCTCTGTTCCCAGTAGACCTGCTACTCGGATATTTTTCCCAGCTGCAATAACTGCTGTGCTTTGTTTCATCCACGAAAAATGTTGAACGCCTCGGATGGATTTCATCGCATGCGATTGTCTGTCGAACAATCTACACCATCGGAGGTAAAAATGCCTTCAAAATATTAAGCGTAGGACGCCTTCGGCGTAATTAGTAGTATATGGTTTATGTGGGATATTAAGGGTAAGGTCTCATGGAGGCAGGCTTCCTAAAAGGACGGAACAAAATCTGTTAATTTTTTTTTGGAATATTTCGAAACTGGTGGTCCCATGAATTTAGTTGTTCAGTTTAGCTTAAAAATTTAAGCTCCAAGATTTAAGCAGGCCGGTGGTCCCATGAAGCTAGAATGGAATGTTGTGAATAAAAAATTAATAAATAAACATCATTTCCCTCCAAATTTTCCCTAGTGGGAATCTAAATTTCTGGATGTGTGACAAGTGACAGGAAAAACTCCTAAGCTCGTGGGGCAATTTCTAGCTCACCCCAATCTCACTAGCTGAAATCTTTAGCCCAAAACAATTTGGGCTGGAAAAGATTCCATTGAAACCTGTAGCAGATCTTTTTCTTTTTCCATGAGCCCTGTTTTCGTGAAAATAGGAGCCCAAGCCCCCCCATGGGAACATAAGGTAAGTGTGCTCAAATGGTCTGTTAAGGCCCCAACAACATATGCATACTTTATGCTACTGTGAACATTTGAGCCATATGCTGGAAAAGTAAAATCTCTACTTTTTGAGAATGAATGATTTTAGTTTTTGTTTTGGTTTTGCTGTAAGTTAAACTAGCAATCACATCTTGGTGTGAAGAGGTGTGGAAGATCAATTAGGAAAAAGTATGGTTTATTTTTTACATACATTTGTGTAGTACATGATGTCAATTGATAGATCATTTTAAAAATGATATTGTTTATACATTATTATTATTATTATTATTATTATATTAATTTTATTTTATATTTTATTATATAATAATATTATTATATATATTTATTTTATTTTACATATTAACTATTATATTCACCACATTTAACATACATATAGTTTTATTTTTCCTAATCTATCTAAAGATCAATTAAACTATGCAATTTTTTATAAATTAATTTAATTTGATCTATATAGAAATATATTAATTATTAATTATAATAATTTCATATTTATATTTAATATTTAGTATTATAAAATATAATATATAATAACAATAATAGTATTTAGGGTTTTGTTCATCTCCATTTTGCATTCACTTTCCTTTCATTCCATCATGCTACATGTCCATTTCCATTTTGCTCACTGCTCATGATTTTGTGTCTGGTCTGCTCACCCAAAGATCTGGATCCTTGCAATGATCTTACTATCATTCATCCCCAGACGGAGCCACTGTTGGAACTATAAAAATCCGATGATTTTACATAGTGTTCACATTCATAATTTTCCAAATAAGTCCCACCACAGGGATATGTTCTCCATTTTTGGCCTTATAGCCCCATAAAATCCATCTAGGCCTAAATATTTCACATTGCAGTTCCTATTGGCATGACAATATCAGGGTCTCCCCAATCCATTTTGTGTTTTTTGCTAATAAACGTTAGTGTTTCCTATCGGCAAGACGTTTTTGATGTCATGGAGATTGGATTTCATCTACTGATGGCTATCAGAAAGACATTTTTATTGTTTCGGTGACAAAAAGGGAGCATATCGACAGGAGTTATGGCATCAGATTGAAGTCTTAGTGAGATCTCTGTCTTGCCGAGCAACACATTGAAGGATTTCTTCGGCCAATCAAATAGTATTCGGTGTGAAGTCATAACGAATTCACATTGTCACACCGACCGGTGGTGGAAGGATGCGTATATCGGTAAGAGTTAAAGTTTTCGGAGTGAGGTCTTGGTGAGTGACCTCTGGTCTTGTCGATATTACACATGAGGACTATGTCGGTAGAGGAATTGATTTGTCTCAGCGACACACAAGATGGATGAAGACTTTCAGTATGACATAATGTGCTCTACGAGAGGTCTCCCCGACATCGGAATGTCATAGCGAAGCACATAAAATAAAAAGGTTTCTATCGGTGTGAGATTGTTATTGTCTTGGCAATCTAAGGTGAGCTCGGGATTTTTCGTTGAGACAAAGGTTTGACCAATATGACATCTCCCCGATAACAATAATTCACGGTGACAAGTTTGATCATGAGGGCTATTAGTAACACTTGGGGTGTTTTGTGAGATGTCTCTCTGATATCAAAAGGCTACAGCAAAATACAAAGGGACAAAATGATACTTCTTGAATTCAGCATAACGAGTAGAATGTTATAGCGATACATGTAGAATGAAAGAACACATCTCGGGGAAACATAAAGTAATCTATATGACATCTCCCTGACTTTGATAGGTCACGGCGAAACACAAGGAACTAGGAGATGATTGATGGTGATATAATTGCCTTCGTCATGACTATGATATGTCTCAGCAACTGTTCCAGTGTTGATTAATAAAATTCATATGTTGCTAGCCGACATGAAATGAGCCCGAATTCAGTGGTAGGTTGACATGGGATCTTGTGGTGATGAGATTTTCTGATTCTTGTGTATAAATATCTATTTTGTGATTATAAAAAAGGAAGGAGCTATTAGATTTTTGATATACAGTAGTTAGAGATGGATACAGTAGAATAAGTTGCTCAGATCAGAGGCTATGATGCATGTTTTCAAAATGGAGGTATTTATGAAAATCAATTGATGTTGTTGTACATTTCTGGTGTCAATTGTCTGTTGAATCTAATGAAAGTATTGCTAAGTTGTCTCCAAGATGGATGCTTTCCGGTTGTTTAAATTGATATTGTGGATGGTAAATCTACAAATGGTCTAAAATTTCAACATATATTCTTAGCAACATAGCAAATTTTCACATCCATATGAAATATTGAATCATGTTCCATAATGCAATCTAAACAACAAAATATCAAATGAACTAAGTAAAGCATAAGGAAGCGAGAATCAAACTCTATCTCATATTGGATTGGTGCTACTTTGATGTGAAAAGTAGCCCTTTCCCAATCCATGATTAAGCTCCATGATATGATATTTTGATGATCAAGATGATGGATGTGAAAAATTAGTTCTTCAATGAAGAGTGACTTTGCATAAGCTTTTTGGATGAAATTGTGGAGGATTTGCTTGAGGATGAAGCTTGTCATTTAAAGATTTTCAAAATGCTAAGTGTTGAAGAGAGACCAATGTGGGACTAAGATTGGACAAATGAAAGGACACTTGTCAAGTGGTGATTGGTTGATGTATGTGCAATATTTGGGAAGAGTGCCCATGAGAGGGAGAATTTGAATTTTGTACAATGAATGTTGAGTTTGACCTTTGGAAGGACATGTAAGAGACATATATAAGGCCTCATAAATGCTCCGGTGTACATGTCCACTTGGGGAGATTCAAACTTGAGAATATTCTCCTTATGCCAAGTTGAAAAAAATAAAGATTTTGATAAATCAATTAAATGCAATTTCATGTGCAAGTGGCCAAATCTAGAGAATGCAAGTGGGTGAGATTAGCATTAGATCAGGATTAATTAGCTAGGATGATGATTAGGATGAGTTTGACCTCTTTGACTTTGATATTTGATTTATTTAAATCAGAAAGGATGGAAATGCATTATGATGGATGTTTGATTTATTTGATTAAAAAGGTTGATGATAATGTTTATTTGATTTTAAATAAATGACCTTAGGAGATTAATGAGATTACCTAATGAATGGATGAAGGTGAACCTGATTAACTGAATGAGTGGATGCACATGAAGCTTGATTTACTTGATGAATGCATAATGCTAATTTTGCGTGTCTACAGATATAACAAGTTTATATTCAGTTCATCAGTGCACATTTGTTGTATCTGTGTGGTTAATTGATTGGTTCTTTCAAGTAAAGATTAAATCCTTTTAGTTGATAACATTAATTAGAGGGATTCATCTGGATTGTTAAAGTAGAGCTTAGTAGTCATTCTTGCATGTTTATACAAGTTGTAAACAGAATATATGCCAGATAATTTGAGTTTTCTCTAGAGAAGTGTTGCTCATCTTGATTTCATTTGACTCCACATACCCAATAAGGCACTAGTCTTTGCATTTCATCATTTGGATTCATTTAGTTTCTTTACATCTATTAATTGAACATATTAGGATTTAGATTGAAAGATTGTTGTACGATTTGTACCAAGTTTGATTTCATTTGTTCACTTCCATATGCCATTGTGGATAAATCATTGCAAGAAGGATAATCATAAGTCAAGTTTGCTTCATTTAGATAGGTACACCCTCCTAGGTTTAGCAGCACCTGAAGAGTAGAAGGCTTAATTCATTTGACCTTGTCTGTTACCCTAAAACGTACCAAGAGATTGGTAGCCTCTTGAGGTTTTATGCCTGCATTTTTGAGAGCCAACAAGAGGGAGGGATCATCCTAAGAGAGAGAGAGGAAGGGAAGGAGGGATAAAGAGAGTGGGAGGGAGGGATGGATGGAGGGATAGATAGAGAGAGAGAGAGGGATGGATGGAGGGATATATATATATAGAGAGATAGGGAGGGAGGGACAAAGAGACCTAAGAGAGAGAGGGGGTGGAAGGGATAGAGGGAGGGAGATACTTGAGAGAGAGAGGGAGGTACAAAGAGAGATGGAGGGAGGGACAAAGGGATTGAGAGAGGGAGAGAGAGATAGGATGTTGGAGGGATAGAAGGAGATAGAGACCTAAGAGAGGGGCTGGAGGTATAGAGGGAGGGATCATCCTAACAAAGAGAGGGAGGGGAGGAGAGATAGAGAGAGAGTAAGGGAGGGACAAAGGAAGGGGTGGATGGATGAAGAGAGAGATAGAGGGAGGAAGGGGGGAGGGAGAGAACTAAGAGAGAGGGGGTAGGAGGGATAGAGGGAGGGAGAGCTTTGAGAGAGAGAGAGAGGGAGGGAGGGGAAGAGTGAGAGGGAGGGATGAAGGGAGAGAGGGAGGGAGGGAGAGCGAGTGGGAGAGAGGGGGTGGGAGGGATAGAGGGAGGGAGAGACCTAAGAGAGAGAGTGGGTGGGAGGGATAGAGGGAGGGAGAGACCTGAGAGAGAGAGAGAGAGGGAGTCATCTAGTTAGAATGGGAGGGAGAGACTTGAGAGACCTGGGGCATTTGAAGGGATAGAGGGAGGGAGCATCCTAAGAGAGAGAGGGAGGGATTGTGTGAGTATGAGGAAGATAAAAAGCATGTTGCAACAATAAGGAAAATATTTTTAAAAAAAATTGATGAGATTAAAACTAAAGATGATTTGTGTTTGAGTGAAATGGTAAGAGAAAGTGAGGAAAGAGTTACAGTAGAGGAGAAAATTAAGGTAAATTTTTTTTTTTTGAACATTTTTATGAAGATAAATGTGAATATAATGAGGATGCAGTAGATAAAATTCCATTGAAGGACATAGAGGAGAGTGAAGATGATTTAATAATAAACATTGTAGTGATAGAAGTAAAGTGGGATGCAATGTTTGTAAGTCAGAGAGGAAATACATTTACATGTCTTGTAGAAGGCATGAAAGAAGAAAACAAAGTTGAAGATGTGACAAGTGATGAGAAGGTATATTCCTATTTCAATGAATTTGAGAATAATTATTTTCATGTTGCAAGATGTATGATTTAGTGAATTTAGATGAGATGGTTCAAATAGATTTTTCTAGTGATGATTGGTATGTAGAGAGGGATTTGTATGGTGTTGTAGAGTTTAGTGTAGATGCATTTTAGTGGAGGTAGCCAAAATATGGTGGGTTGAATCCAACAAAATTGGAGGAGAATGTGAGATACACTTGGAGGAGGTGGTCAACTTATGGTGGAGATGATTCCACATTGAGGTAGAGTAAAGAGAAGAGTTGTTAGAGGAGGAGGTTTCTTGTTCTAGCTAAGTGTTGGAAGAGGAGAAAGAAGAATTAATTGTAGGCACCAAATTCAGTGATGGAGTTTGCTAAGGATTGCTTGCAATCTAAAAGGATGGTACTCAACTCTCCATTTTGTGAATCCATATTCAAAAAAAAATTCCCATATTGGGTGTTTGATGCAAGATCATATAGGGTGTAAGAGCAATCTTGCATCACCCAAAAATAATTTCTTTTCTTTTAATTTTCAATAAGGGCTTATGTGGGCTAATGTTGTGTGGGAAATTAATTATTTTAAATTTCCAAATATTGAAATATTTCCTATGTGATTCTATAATTATAATTTTGATGGGTATTTACTTTGATACATGTTACAAAGGTATAAAAGGGGGAATATTATCTTTGGGCATCACATTTCTTGGAGGGGACCACTTTGTAAGCATTCTCTTACATGTTGAATTGCATGTATTTGCGTGTTGGTTTGCCAGCTTTGCATGTTTATCCTTGCTTATATTTGGAGCTGTTAGAGCCATTGAGGAGTTATGGAGATTCTATAATTGAACAAATTTTATTGGCCATGATTTAGGTTCCCATGTGAGGGTCATGTGAGCATTTAGTAATTTTAATTATTTTATGATTTCTCCTCAAGGTGGGTGTGGGTTTTCCACAAAGGTTTTTTTTCGGCATGTTTTTTTGGAAACCACAATGGTTTTCTCATTCTAAAACTTCTATATTATGATGCATTGTCATTTGGAGAGGGGGATTTGGAGTTTTTACAAGTGGAGATGGGGAGATGTAGGATTTTGAGGAGGATGTATGAATCCTATTGAACACCCATAATACTAAGAGGGGGGTGAATCAGAATTCTATTAAACAATTCAACTATAAACCATCCAAAAATTAAAGCACATCTAACTGCAATTGTAAAATAAGACATGAAAGAAATCATAACACAACACAACAAACAAACACCAGGATTTTTTATGTGGAAATCCTAAAATGGGAAAAACCATGGTGAGGATTATCTCACAATATATTATAATTGGCTATAGGATATTATAGGGGTACACTACCAGGACACACTATCCTTGAAAGGCTCATAGCCTGAAATGATTACAAAATGGAGTGTTGCTCACTGCCAAAAAATGAACTAATAGAAAAAAAACAAACTGATAGAATACACCTTTCATGTGCTAAATTCAGTTCCAATTAAGCCCTAAAAGAAAAATCTTGCTCTGCCTTGCTATCATTCAACATACACAAAAATTATGCCTTAATACTGATCTCATACATTTAAATTTACTAGCTCACATAGTATCACACTATCACACATCTTCTATCAAAATCACTGTACATCTAAAAAAAAAAAAGTTCCATATATATATGCTATTACATTTG